>CM076091.1:36408687-37008687 GCA_038088585.1 Chrysina gloriosa | reverse complement strand
TCACACACGACAATAAACACGAATAGATGTAAAAATAAAATTATAAATAATTATTTACAGCTAAAAACGTTAAAATAGTGGAGAAAACACTTTTTCTCAATTCAATCTATTGTGTGAAATATTTTTCTTTTCTTTTTTAATATTCTTTTTATTTTTTTCCTTTTTTATTTTTTTCACAACTTTTCTGATTTTTTATCCCCTCAATCGATCCAACACGAATAATTTAAGACGTTATTTGTTGATGGGCAGGTTAGAAACTTTTTATAAAACTCTTACGATAGAACTTTAAGTATAATTAGGTAATTTATAAAAAGAAATTAGGCAACGCTACGCCCAGAGGAACCATTCCCCGATTTTTTAACGGCCTTTATGAGTAAACAGCCGCAACAAATGCCCCGTTAATATTCACATAATAATACTATAGCATCAGCCAAATCGACTCACTAGAATTTAAGTATCTCTTTATTTAATCCCACGTACAGTATAGCAGCGTCAGCATACGAATGACGAAGTGCCGAGCCAGGCACTCATATTTATAACTTCACGGACCGATTTACAGGCTCCACCCACCGTACCCGAAACCGCACGATAGTGGCCAACGCACCAATAAGGTTGTCGTCGGTCGTTAACGAACGGTTTCGACCAATCAGGGTTTTACAACGTATCGAACACCAGTCACAATCTAGAACTATTGTCCTGAATTTTGATTTTATGGCCAGCAAGGCCTACTTAAACCGAAACTTTCGGATCAAAGCTTCAGAGTCGCCTTGAGCGTTGGTTACCGGTCGATTAGCTTCGGCCCAGGTAGCTGCAATACAGGGACTCGCTTGAGGCTCCAGACCTGGCTAGGGCGCTGGAGCAGACTTAACCCAAAAGTCTAGCGGTCTGCCCAAAACAGCCAGCGTCCCGCTTTGGGCTCGGGACTCGCCTGAGAGGCAAAGCACCGACCCCACCTGGTCGCTATTTTTTTCTTTTAGCAGGACCCGATCGGCTGTTTATCTGGACTTAACCATTTCACTCTGGTAATGTTGTCGTTAATTTTTGTCTATGTTTGAACTTCACCATTTTATCTGTGTTTGAGGTTACTATTTTGTCTATGTTTGAACTTCACCCATTTTTGCCTATGTTTGAACTTCACCATCTTTTGTCTATGTTTGAACTTAACCATTCTATCTGTGTTTGAGCTTACTATTTTGTCTATGTTTGAACTTCACCATTTTTTGTCTATGTTCGAACTTAACCATTTTGTCTATGTTTGAACTTAACCATTTTATCTGTGTTTGAGCTTAACCATCTTGTCTAGGTTTGAACTTAGCTATTTTGTCTAGGTTTGAACTTAACTATTTTGCCTATGTTTGAACTTCACCATCTTTTGTCCATGTTTGAACTTAACCATTTTGTCTATGTTTGAACTTTAACACTTTGTCTATGTCTGAACTTAGCCATTTTGTCTATGTGTTGAACTTACCGTATTTGTCGATGGATTAAACTAACCATAATTGTCTATGTCTTGTTGCCAATAAACCTTGTTAGCTCGCCCACGAGTTTGCTTCACTAGGGAGCGGTAAGCCGAAACGGCCGACGACCTCGGTTGCATCACCGGCCATGCATCGTTGCATTGTCGCGTTGCGGGCAGACCTCGAGCTAGCCGTCTGCGACCCCCTCTCCCCTATGCCCGTGGTTTTTTAAACAACCCGGCGAACGTGACAATAGCCCGACCCAAAAAAACCCCACACCATCCGGTCCAAACCACACGAATCAAACCCATCCCACACCATCCGGCCCAACACCACCCCACAAATCCGGCCCAAACCAACACAGCTCAGCCCAAAACCATTCCACACCACCCGACCCAAACCAACACAGCCCGGCCCAAACCACCCTAGCCAAACCCATCTAACACCATCCGGCCCCAAACCACCCTATACATCTGGCCCAAATCACCCGACCCAAACCAACACAGCCCGGCACAAAACCATTCCACACCATCCGGCCTAAACCACCCCACACCATCCGAGTCAAACCAACACAGTCCGGCCCAAAACCACCCCAGACTATCCGGCCCAAACCACCCCACACCACCCAACCCAAACTAACACAACTCGACCCAAAATCACCCCGCATCATCCGGCCTAAACCAACACAACTCGGCCCAAACCACCCCACATCATCCGGCCTAAGCCACCAGACCCAAACCATGCCACACAATCCGGCCCTAAAAACCCCACATCACCCCACTCAAACCACACAACTCGACCCAAAACCACCCCACACGATCCGACCCACACCACCCGACTAGAACCAGCACAACTCGATCCAAAACAATCCCACACAGCCTACCTGACCAGAACCACCCACCCTCATGCCAAACTATATTAAGGTAATTAAATCTTACTGACCTGGAACGGCAACCATGAAAACTCCACCCGTACCTCGTTTGTGGCCTCCAAAAACCCATTGCCCCTCTACAAAATGTTCACAATGATTTTCTTTTTCCAAATTTGGACTCATTAATCTCCACGATTTTACCTGGTCCCGCTGACTGCTGTTTATGTAGTACATACGCATCTAAAGCAAAAAAATCCTAAATATGAAGTATACAACAAATGCACATAATACTCACCGATTCCCTTCCGCCCTAATTTCAGTGGGGATCCACAACGAGCGCACATGTAGCTACCCTCGTTGGGGACTAATCCCCACTGCATTAGTTGGCGACCCATTTCAATTTTATCTGAATTACATAATTTGTATAAATCGATTAAGTTGATTTGAGCCATTGTAAACGCAATGACAATGATAATATTAAATTTGAATTATTTTGAAAGAATAAGAATAAACATAAAAGTGCACTTTTATTTAACTTGGTACTGGTTGGTAGTCGTCGATCTCTACGATTTTACTTGAACTTCCTAATTTGTCTTTATGTATGATATACGAGTACGCATCCAAAACAACCTCCCGAAAAAGACAAATATGAACAGACAAAATCATAAGAATACGCAAGTTCGTGCATCAATCAGTTTTTTCCGTATATGGCAATTATTCCTGTAACCAACGTTTAACGTAAATAATAGACCGCTTCGATGAAGAATAAGAAGAATTATATAAATATACAGCTATTTAAGTTGGTACTGGTTGCTACCAGTCAAATGTCATTTAGAAAGTCATGCATTTTAACATCCCAGAAAAAGTGAAAATGTTGGTAAATTACTGAAAATTATATTAATATTTGAATGTACATTTGTAGAAAAAGAATGAAAGTTATTATAAATGTATTACAAATTGTATTTATGTGATTAAATACATAACAAAACTCCATCTGAATGTAACGTAAACACTTTAAGGTAAGACTGTTTTCCTTAAATTGAAACTCTGAGAAGCATCTCTCACAAAACTTTTATTTAGATAATTTATCACCCTTTAGGTCACCTTCACGGTGCTATAATTTTCTTTGCGAAAATCGAATGTGTTGTCCTCATATTCAGCCTCGTTTGTGCGCCATCGTATACTCATCCCAAATTATTATTTTGCAATTCTATACTACTTTCGTCATTGCTGATTGTTACAATTGGCCGTCTATCTTGTCTATGTTCCAAATCATTTTGTACGTTTTCTCCTACTGAGCGAGTCGAACTCTACTGCATCCATTGTTCCGGAGTCATAATTGATCGCGCTTGAGAAATTCTTATTCGATTTACGTCCAAACGGTGTCTACACTCTTCGTTGGTCTCATTGACTTGACGATCATGTAATTCTCTTGCATTGCGCGTACGCTGACCCATATTTCGACGCCTTATTGATGGCATTTTTCCAAAGACACCAAATTAATCTTTCCAGCACACCACCGATATCACAATATTCATATAATGAAATCACTTCGCAAAATGCCTAACTTCTCTCTTTTTTATGTTTTTTAATGGCTTGGATGCAAGACCTTTAAGCCCTGTACCTGTTCTTATTTTGTTATGAAAATATATCACAGCAGAACTGTCAAACTGTGCCTCATTTCACGTAATGAAACGTCAAATTTGACATAAAGGTATTTGTTTCTTATAAAGATACCATCAAAATTTCCGACTTTTTCTGTCTTTCCAAATTATCCGAACAGAATTGCGATTTCAGATTTACTATCTCTTGTCTTAAACTCTTTGTAAATTCCCTTTCTTTATTCAATTGGCAAACAGATAAGGGTGGATGATTCTCCTTTTCCGAATTCCCAAATATTTTATCTATTATGGTTTTTTCTTTTCTTCTTCCATTTGGAGTTTTAATTGAAGGAAATCAATTAATTTAGTTTGCTGTTGAATTGTTGATTCGGTTTCAAGTTCCCTTTCCTTCTGGTGCGCGTCTTTTTGCAATAACGTATCATTAAGTTGGTTAACTTGTTCAAACAAAGTTTTATTTAAATTCGTAGATTCATTTAAACTCTGACATAACTTAAAGCAGGGACTCAGAACCGGTATTATTTTTATACTGGTATTACGTTATCAAGGCCATACCGGTATCGTAATTATACCGAAACAGCTATAATACCGAAACCGAAATAAATACCGGAATTTTTTCGGTTTTCGCTTAGTCAAGACGATTTCGCTAAAACTTCGGAATTTAATTTAACTTCAACTCTGTAATTACATTTTCCATAGTTTTCATTATAAATGTACATAATATGTGACTATGTAACTAACAAGACAAATCGCACTCATAATGTACATATGTATAAACAGACAAGAGATGTTTTACGTAACTGTACATTTTATGCATGCACTACTGAAGAAAGGCGCGATTATTGAAATAATATTCCAAGATAACAGTAAAATTTAATAAATTGATATAAAATTATTTGAAGTACTATATTTTTACAAGCACAATTAAAACAGCAATCTAAAAGGAAATGTATATTCATGAGAAAAATTAATTCAACAAATAACATTTAGTATAGATTATAAATCTACAATTTTGGCGTTCGCTCTGAGTATCAAAATATCATTAAGAATGTTATCGGATAAATTGTAGCGTAAAGACGACAATACATATTTTAAAGAGGAGAACAATCTTTCGACACTAACTTGAGTTGGCGACACTGACAATGCGATTTCGGCTAACATACAATTCGGGTAAGCTATATTTATTTTTCTCCCAAAATTCTAAAATCTTCTTCTTTAGAATCCAAACGAGGATATTCTACGAATTTTCTTAACATACTCATGATATCTAACGTATCTGTAGAATAATTATGACCACATTTGTTATTGTCTAATTCATTCAACATTTTTTCAACATCTTCCGGCTCAGATTCATTTTCATCTGCAGTTGAAGGGGTCGGCATGCATAAAGTGTGCGACAATTCATGTTCTTGATGTATTTTCTTTTTATATTGCCAAGTACGTATAAGGTGGTTACTGGCTTGTATAATTTGTTGCTGTGTCAAAATGATTTTGAATCGCGGATCCAGGAACATACCTGCCAAAAAACGTCGTTATCAAATAATTTTTTCACGAATTTTCATTGTCTGTACTAATTGAGTGGCCAATGATGTTTTTATCTTGGCAGTGTCCAACATGCATTGTAACCAAGTTTTGTAAAAATCTCCAATAAGAAGTCGTTCGTCCTGCAATCTTTTCGTCGCAATACGTGCTGGGATCAGAGAACGCACTATATCTTCAAGTTCTATCCATGTCCGGGGATGTAAATATTGGTCTTTATTGGTTTCATCGCAACATTCTCTTAACTGTACAAGACGTCCTAGTATATCTAATGTTGAGTGCCAACGTGTAGGACAGTCTATAATTGGTTTGTTCTTTCGCATTGCTTTTAGTATGCTTTTCACACCTGGCGATCGCAATTTTTTGCAAACTCTTCTAGCTTCGTTTATTATCGCCGCGATTTTGTTTTCTTTCGGAACATCAGAAACAGCTAACTTGGTGTGAGCAGCGCAACGTCCTGACGTATTTTGAAAATTAAATTTCTCAGTGGTTTCATCTGCTCCATCATTAACTGAAACAATATCGCTATATTCCTGGATTCCGGGTTGGAATCCAGTAGTCGTAGTTGTCGTAGCATTTGCCTAGGTTGCGTCCACATTCTTATCGGACATCGCATCAAGCGTCGGTGAAAGCTACAACAACCTCGCGGTTCCAACCCGGAATCCAAGAGTATAGTGTTAGTGACGACCGCGGAACCTAACGTACCAATCATTCCTTCGTTTTCGGATAGCAAAAATTCGACGTCTTCATCCATATCATTATTTATTTCGGCAGTGGATACAAAATTAGAACTCTCGCTATCACTATCTTCTTCCTTGTTACGATATTCTAGTTCTAGTTGATCCTCTCCCATAAGTTTCACAAGCTTAATCATATTAGAACCGTTATCAGTAGTAATTGAATAGATCTGCTGTGTGGATATTCCGTAAGTAAGGAGCACGTTCTTCACAATTTGTTTTATATTTACAGCAGTATGTCCATTAAAAACTTCTTTCAAAGCTAACGTATATAGAATCAGCTTTGTTTTGTTTATATACTGAACATTTATTCCTAAAAATAATCGATCCATACAGGTCGCAGTGTCAATTTTTAGCGACACTAATCTGCCATTTAATTTGTTCCTAAGTTGGTCGCGAAACAATTTGGCTTTAATTATAATAGCATTTCGAACTTCTTCAGAAGAAATATCTAAATCTGAGTTTGAATGTGACAGTATCATGCTAATAATATTTTGGAAAGCAGTATCATTAATGATACTAAAAGGCCGACCATGAATGGTTACTAGCTTTACACATTCATCTAACACGTCTTGCTTACAGTGTTTCTTTCTATTATTACAATTGGAACTTGTAGATTGTTCCATTGCTTCAGTTTGTCGTTTCTTATTTTGAAGCATAACTGATGTAAATTCATCCGGATGTTTAGAACCTAAGTGCGTTATCAAATTAGTGCCGTGTTCCCCGCAAAAAGGAATCGTAAACTAATAATGATATGTTTAAAACACTTACGGTAACTTCATCACCACACTTCCCAGTTAAACATACTGATTTGTTAGATAAGGGATTATATTGAAAGAATTCATAAACAACATTCACCCGCTTACGGCCCATTTTGTAATTGTAAAATAATGTACAAACTAATGCAAACTAAATATGCCGATATCTTACTATTACCTAATCATGTATAATATAGAAATAGTTGTAATTTCATAACACAAATAACAAATTGAACTACCTTTAACCTTCCTATACTCACGCATACGGTCTGTGAGACCGACTTATATAGTATAGTATACGTGTTTCATATTTTCACGTGAGTATAGGAAGGTTAACTTATTCGTTACTACGCGTCACACATATGTGACAGCTCAGGTATGGCTCAGGTGTCCCAATTGACCGCTGACAAAAGTGTGACGGCATTGTATTCAATGGTGATTTAATCTGTTATGGTCTATAGTAGACTTGTCTAGAGGAATAGTTGACACATATTTGTGTTGCATGGTCTTGAGTTCAACAAATTTCAACAAAGCATAGAGCAATTTTAAAACCGAAAAAATACCGGTATTTATTTCGGTTTTTTAATACATCGGTTTGGGTAGCACTTTGAGGACATAATACAGGGGTTAAAATTAGACGAGAAGCTCAAAAATTACCGATAAATACATCATAATATACTGGTATTTTTATACCGGTATTTTTTTATACCGGTATAAAGCAGTACCGGTATTCTTAAAGCTAAAATTCTATAGAGGTACGCAGATATAACCGAAAAATGCCGATATATTTTGTGTTTCGGTAGAAGTCCCTGACTTAAAGTTCGATTCATTGACGCCATTCAAATGTGTTAATTGCAACGAATTCTCTTCCTTTAATGCCCTATTTTCAGATAAACAAGCGTCAATAGATACCAATTCTTTTGAGTTAAACATATTTCTCTTTGTATGTTCGTTTATAGTTCTATTTTCATTTACATATCTAACCTCGATATGTTCTAACCTTACATTTAATTCATTACATTTACAAGGGAAACGTCAAGGTTGTCAATAACGGATTTTGATGGGTCTCGAATATGTTACAGAGGGACCTCCCCGAGAACCTTGATACCAGCTTTTGTAGCCATTCGCTCTAGTTCTCGAGAAAATTGCAAAAGTTTTCCTGACGTACATTGTATACCGTTAATGTTAATAAATTTCTGAAGAAGCGAGTGTAGTGCAGTGGGTAAGTTCTAGACCTACTACGCCGACGATTTGTGTTCAAGTCCTGCTCTTTGTTGTTTTCTTTCTCAATCTCATTGCATACGATATTAACAAATATGTTTAATTTCATGCAAAATTGTTCAAAAATATTTTTCGCCATAGTAACTTTATTAATAAAATTAAACGGAAGCAAATGTGCATCATGGTACGTATTGCAAATTATTATCACTAGTGATAAAACGATTTAATTATAAGATTTGATTGATGCACATTTGCTTCCGATTAATTTTATTAGTAAAGTTAGTATGGCAAAATATATGTTTGAACAATTTTGCATTCAAATAAACATAAATATTTGTTAATATCATATGCAATGAGATTGAGAAAAGAAAACAACAAGAGCAGGACTTGAACACAAATCGCCAGCACAGTAGGCGTAGAACCTACCCACTGCACTATACGGAAATTTATTAACCTTAACGGTATATAAAGTCAGGAAAACCTTTGCAATTTTCTCGAGAACTAGGGCGAATGGTTACAAAAGCTGGTAGCAAGGTACTCGGGAGAGGTTCCTCTATAACATATTCGAAACCCATCAAAATCCGTTATTCACAACCTTGACGTTCCCCTTGTTAGTTGTACTCTCTACTTATTTCTTCTGACCATTAATAGCACATGATAAATTATTTATCGCAGACATAAGTTTCTCTAGAGCGCTTTCTACTTCTCCCTTACTGCTATGCCCTGTGTCACTATCATGACGTGAGTCTTTCTTTGACATTTTGAAATTCTGTTTATACAATGATATAATGAAGTGAAATTAATGAAAAAATATCAAAGTTAAATGAACTGTTTTCATGGTCGCCCCACGTTGGGCGTCAAATTTGTACTGAGAATTTAGTTCAATTTTTTAAAGTAAATTGCAGCAGTCTAGCTCGTAAATAATAATATAAAAAGCATAAATTATAACAAATTATTTATACATTTTGGGAAATATTGACCATAAACCAAAATAATTACCTAGTGTGTGAGTGTGTATAAGTGTAATTTCTTTTCCGTTGACGGTTCCTCCTATATCTCCTCTCTTCACTCCTTTTCTCGATGCAGCTTTATGGATTCGTCTCTTTTATAAATTCTTTCTTCTTCTGTATGGTAAGGTTCTTTTATTCACTAATACTTCATCTTGAAACCCTTTTTTCGAATATATTTATAGACTTATTTATTGACTTACTTTTTTTCTTTTTCGAAACCAGGACTACAGTCCTTTATTTATAAGTTGTCCACGAAACGAAAAACTGTAATTCACCTTGACTCCAGTTCATCGAGGTATATCGCTGTTATAGAAACCTGTACTGGATGTCGATGTATCCTTGGTTATTTCCATTAAATTTATATGAATTTTTGTAATGTAAAATGTTGTATGTAATGTATTTGAATGTTAACAATGTTTTATTATCCACTAATATATGCTTTTTATAAAATAAATAATTTTATTTCTAGTGACTTTTGTTATACCAGGGAAAGCCCACGCACCTTATGGACGCTTCGTTCGACGCTTTATCCGAATCGCCGACTTGCGGAAATAATTTATAAATTATTTGAATGCATTGTAATATTCTATTAGTGATTGAATTGTCTCAATAAATTTCTTGTTTTTAAAAGTAGTAATGGGCACTAGCCTGTTATAATTTGTGTGTATTTACTTCGTATATCTTGCTCTTCAGTGCCCTCAGTGGCTGAGTGGTAAAACTCGCGCTTCACAGTGCGAAGGGCCGGCGTTCGAGACCCGGTAGCGGCAGAGCGTAGCAGTTTAAAATCCTGAAAAATGGATCTGGACCTCTAATAAGCTGCGAAAATGAAGGAAATGCCACTGGGTGGGCCAGGAGCGGTACGGTATATGCGTCTGCATATACGGCTCGGTGGCTCCGAACCCCTACACCGAAAGGTAGAAAGGGTAAAAGATTAAGAAGAAGAAGATATCTTGCTCTTCAAAATAATTCATTCAACTTTTCCTTTACTAAGAGCTGCAGTTTATCTTTCATAAATAGTGTACCTGATGTTGAAGGAACCGACTCAATTGATATTTAACATCCGGTCTTCGGAATCAGAATCATTAGTTTCTGATAATTTAATGTTAGTGTCTGTTTCGTTTCGCTCAGTTAATTCTACGATTATCTTCGTTATTGGTTTCGGCTATCGTTGGTCTTAGTAAAATAAATGATATTAAGTATCGTATACGTTTTTGTAACTTCTTCTTATTTGCTGACGATTTAAAAATCTACAATTCTGTGGCCTTTACATTTGACTACTTTCAGCTTCAAATGGACGTTGATGGTGTTTCAATTTGGCGTAGAGAGAATAACATGTCTTTAAATATAGAAAAATGTAAAATATCTTTTACTAAGAAAAAGAAGGGAAGCATAAATTCTTTGTGTTCTATAGAAGACAATTTATTGGAAAGAGCAGACTTTCTTAAAGATTTGGGTGTTCTGTTTGATGCAGCGTTGACTTTTAGCTCTCACATAGACGATCTTATTTGCAGAGCTAATAAGTTGTGGTTTTATCCAACACCAACCCCGTGACTTCACGAATGTTATAGCTATTACTACTTTATATCAAGGTTTAGTAAGAACAATACTTAAATATGGGTGCAGGGTTTGGAATCCATATACAGAACTGCATTCCGGCAGAATAGAAAAATCCAGCGCAAATTCGTTAATTATATTCCATTTAAATTGCATATTGATAAATCTGAATACACCTACCTCCAACGCCTAGAATTGATAAGTTTTCAATATCTATCCGCACGTTGTAGAATAGCTCTTCTCAAGTTAGGATTCATGTGCTTCAATAATTTGATAGACTATCCGCTTCTCCTTTCCTTATTCAGGATTCGTGCACCAAGACTGGAATCGCGCAATGAAGATCTTTTATCTCTACCTTTACATCGTGCAGTTTATGGTTACAATACACCTATAAGCTGGATATTCAGAGAATTGAACTAAAGAAAAAAGAGATTTATATGTATTGTAAGAGCACTTGATTATAATATGTAAATTACTGCTTCTTTTTATTGTGTACCTTTATAGGTATAATAGTAGCATCGCCGTCATTAGTAGAGGCCGGATTATATGCAAAAAAATGGAAATATGCGCATAAATATGCAGATGTTTTGGCCTAAATATGCACTTTCTTATGAAAAATATGCAGATAAAAAAATAGGAGTAATGCTAGAAAATATAATACTGTAGAAAAGAAATATTCTATTATGTTTACTACAAGTTTATTTATAACATTTTACAACATAATTAACTATGAAAACAATTTACAATTACATGTTTCTCAAAGTTTTCAATAGAAAAATTGTGGCGGTTGTCTGAATACATGTATTTATATATTGAAAAGGTTCGTTCTACGTCCACGCTTGTTATAGGAGCATATTTCAAATGAAAAATATCCTCTATTGTCAACTCAATAACTTCTACTGACGCACCACACAAGATTTTAGCAATATCCTTTAGCTTTTGAAAACCCTCATTTTTTCTATTACACTTCAAAATTTTTCATTCACGGATTTTCCCATCCTTCCTTTAACATCAAAACATAACTTTTCAAATTTGCTTATTATTTCAACACTCTCAATTAGCGACATAAATTGTTTCTCCAATTGCAATATAGAAGTGGAAATAAAACTGTAGTTGGCTTTAATAAGCGTCAACTGTTGAGGTATTTCTTTACTCGTTTTGGGCGTCTAGCACAGATTGTGTATCGCTATCAAGATCCTTATTTCTTCATAATGATTTGCATGAAAAATAGCAGCTTCCAACCACGTGGGATTACTGGTTGAGGAGGAAGCGGAATACCGGGTAGATGTTGTTTGTAAAACTAAACTCTTAATGGAGCCTTTAAAAACACTTTTTAACACTACTAATTAAAGTATTTACCAAGGGAAAATGGTTTCTTACTTCTTCTACAACACGATTTAGTCCGTACGCCAAGCAAGGTGTGTGAATTAAATTTTGGGTAAAAGATTTTCAAGTTGCAAGCTGCCTTCACCATGTATGGTGCGGCATCCGTTAAAAACAATAGAATTTTTTCTGTTGGAATCGATTCCGGTGAGAAAATGGTTGCCAGTTCTTCCTGTATAAACCTTGTTATTGTCAAATTATTTGCCTTCTCCAACTGTTTGGATGAAATTATATAAGATTTTGCTGGAACCGATACGTTAAGGATACCTAGCATTAAATGAACTATGTATCGGCCCACACTATCAGTAGTTTCATCTGCGCATATGTAAAGGTAATTGTTTGACACAGCCTTTTTAATGCTACTCAATGTTTCTGCATAGATACGGTGAATATAATTTTTTCTTAAGGTGCTCTCGTCGGGAATATTATATTTGCTGGTGTACTTTTGCAAAAATAACTTGACATTTATATTGTTTATTTTATGTAGTGGGATATCTGCCTACACAAACATTAGGCACAAATCTTCATTAAATTGTTCTTGTTCCGATTTTTTGGAGGTTGATGGCAAACATTGCGGTTTGCTGACCCTTCTTCGCCAATTTCATCTTTGATAGTTTTGCAGCATGAGATGGAGATTCAATATGCTGGTCGACTTGAAACTTTGTCTCACTTGTAACCTGCATAAAAAATATCACATCATCAGTTGTTTTCTTATAAAATAAGTGTTAGTAAAAGATAAAGGAGTAATAAAAGACTAATGTGTAAAGAGTTTGCGAAGCAATCGGAATAAATGGGCATTTAATAAAATAACCAACCCAACGCTTCGACAAATAATTTTATTTTAAATTATCTTCAGCAGAATACGGAATATCAGATATTCCGTATTGTGCTGATGATATGCGAAAAATACCCATGAAATATACATCTCAGTTTACTCATTTTAAAATAAAATTTTAAAATAAAATTATTTGTCGAAGCGTTGTATTGGTGATTTTGTTAAACATCGTTTAAAAACTATAGATTAATAAGAGGAAATAAACTTAAATTTTACTTACTGTAAAAAAGTAGGCGACCGTAATTATAATGACAGAAGTTAAAACTAACGTCAATGTAGAGTTATGTAATCATTTATGCACTTGTAACGTTTATATTAATAAAACGAACGAAATCAATACATAAGCTGATTTAAAGTTCACATTTTGGTGCCGAAACCCGGGAGGTTTGCAGAGAAAACGACGTAAAGTAACGTAAAAGAAACGAAGCATAATGGATTTAGCTCTACGAAAAACGCATCGGTCGCAGCTAACGAAACTGGTAAATAGCGTGAGTGACCTGTTAAACACGAATCAACTTGAAATAAAGGAAATACCAGTGTTAATTGCCAAGATCAGTTCACTATAATTAAAATTAACGGAATTGAATCGGAGAGTAGCAGATACTTTCGAGGAAACTCAAGTCGAAGCGGAATGCGAAAAATATTTGAATATGAACAAATTGCGGTTGAAGCTAAAGCGAGATTGGAGCAACGAGCGGTGTCTGAAGCTAGAGAATCGACAAACACAGCTGATAACGTACCAAGAAGCAGCCAGGAGCTGATGTTAGAAATTAACGCGGGTAATCGACAAAATACACACATAGAACGAACGGTAAGGTTACCTAAAATAGAGTTAATCAAATTCAACGGTGACAAAGCATTGTGGCCAGCCTTTTGGGAACAATATAGTGTCGCAATTCATAAAAACGATAACCTAGATGAATCGACAAAATATACCTATTTAAAATCTGTGATAATCGGACGCGCCGCAACAACAATTGCCGGTTTAACACAAAGCGAAGTATCTTATAACGACGCCATTAACCTTTTAAAAAACGAATACGCGAACACTGATAGCATTATAAACAATTACATACAGCAATTATTTGCAATAAACCCCATAAAACACGAAAAAGACACTAATTTGTTAAGAAATCTCTTTACAAAGGCGTCTACAATAACACGATCTTTAATTTCGTTGGGAGTAACGGCTAATCAGTATGGTTTAATGGTAAAATCTATTATATTTAATGCGTTACCATACAATTTAAGAGTCGCGTATAATAAAGAGAAAATAAGAGGATGCAACTCATTTAACGAAAATATTTCTGTAAACGGTTCTACTCAAAATAATAATATTGATTATGATAAAGAAATACAAGATCTATTGCATTTCCTAAAAATAGAACTTGATTCCGTGGAACTAGCTCAGATCAAGGAAGAAAGCGATTACAGAGACAAACGTATTTGTGAAACTCGTAAGCAACAGACATATACGTGCACCGCGGCCGGTTTATTCACTAATGCAAGGAATTACTGTTTCTTTTGCGAAAGAAATTCCCACGAAGCTAAAGACTGTAGAAGTTCAATAACGATAAGCGAGAAGAAAGACATTTTAAGAAAAAACAATTGTTGCTTCAGATGTCTAAAGAGAAATCATAATTCGAAGTTCTGCAAAACAAAAATTTCTTGTTCTAAATGTAAAAGGAGACATGCTACAACGATGTGCGAACCACGAATAACAAAAACCGAAAATAACGTACAACGAACGGAAAAATTAAGTGCAACTGAAAACAAAATTATCTCTAACGCTGGTTCATCAACACAAAAGAAAGCGCTACGAACTTATTTACGAACGGTCGTATCGATGACATTTACTTGCAAACCGCGTACGCGAAAATAGTAAGAAACGGGGCAAGGGACAAAATGTTAGCTCGTGTAATAATTGACGGTGGTAGCCAATTAACTTTTATAAAGGAAAGCTTATCGAGACGAATAGGATTACCGATAATCGGAACATACAAAATTTCGATTATGCCTTTCGGAAGTAAAAATAATACACCCGCCAAACTATGTAACCGAGTTAAACTAAATTTGAAAAGTCAATACGATAATGAAATTATAGAAGTCAGTGCCGTAGAAGTACCGGAAATTTGTTTCGAATCTTTGAAAACACCTTCGCGAGAGGATCCAATAATTCAAAACTTCGCGGCAGAACATCAATTAGCTGACAAAAATATAACTCAACTATCCACGCCTGATGGAATTGGATTACTTATTGGTGCTGATCATTATTGGAAGTTGGTAATAGGTGAAATCCAGAGAATTACCGAAGAGTTGACAGCAGTAAACACCAAACTCGGGTGGACATTACACGGTTCGGGTGCCGCGAGTGAAACTTATGACTTTTTAGTGACGACTACGTTAACCGCCCAAATAACGTGCGAAGACAATCATTTACAACGGTTTTGGGACTTAGAAACAATCGGCATAATCGCTAACGAAAAGAGTGTAGATAATTTTACGGAAAGTTTTATAGAAAATAGCATAAAGTTAAAGCAGGGACGATACGAGGTATCTTTACCATGGAAAGTGGACAAATTGGACTCGAACTATCAAAGTGCAGTTTCGCGTGTAAAAACATTAACGTCTAAACTAATCAACAAAGGAAAACTGAACGAATACGATAAAACAATACGCGAATATCTAAGGAATGATTGTGCGGAAGTAGTACCGGTCGAGAAGAATTCCGACAAAACCTATTATTTACCGCATCATCCAGTGTATCGAGACGATAAAGAGACTACAAAAGTGAGGGTAGTGTTCGATGCCTCTGCCCATGCGCCAGGGTTCCCTTCATTAAACGATGTGCTAATGAGTGGAGACAATTTAGTACCAGACTTGGTGCGTGTTTTGATGAACTTCAGAGTTGGTTCTATTGGAGTAACGGCTGATATTGAAAAGGCGTTCCTACAAATATTCCTGAGCGAAGAAGATAGAGATTCACATCGATTTCTATGGTATGAAGAGCCAATAGAAGACAACATCCTATCAACAACGAACTTGCCGCAGCTTTGTGAATACAGAATGAAGCGAGTTACATTTGGAGTGACCACCAGTCCATTCATATTAGCAGTGATCCTGAAGAAGCATTTATCGGAACAAACAGATGAGCTAAAGAAGACAGCCAAAAAATTGTCCAACGCATTTTACGTTGATGACTTAGTTATTGCTGAAGATTCATTTGGGAATGCTCTGCAGCTCTACCATGAATCCAGAAAAATACTGAAATCAGCGAATATGAACATACGGAAATGGTGCACTAACGATGTTAATCTAATGAAACACTTTCGACATGATGAAAAAACAGTTTTTCCCCTAAATCGAAGGAAGGTGTTAGGAATTGTATGGCACACATATTCAGATGAAATATCTGTCGATATGAAATCAATTCTAAATGAAAGCGAGAAAATACCGACGAAACGCAATGTTCTTCAAAAAATAGCAAGGATATTTGATCCCATCGGTATTTTAGCCCCATACACCATAAGCGCAAAGATACTTCTACAACGTATTTGGAAAGAGAAGTTTGAATGGGATCAAATAATATCAATGGATTTGCAAGTAGAATGGAACAAATGGTGCAAGGAACTTGCAGAAGCAGACGAAATAAGAGTGCCAAGGAGCTTAGTAGCAAGCCGAGAAGAAAAAGTCCAATTACATATCTTTGCAGACGCAAGTCCACATGCTTATGGTGCAGTCGCATATGTTAAACATAGAGATACAAGCAGATTTTTAATAGCAAAAATAGAGTATCTCCGATTTCACAAAACGGTAAAAGTGAGCTTACGCTTCCAAAACTAGAACTAACTGCAGCCTTATGCGCTGCCAGACTATACCATTATATAAGGCAAAACAGCTCCTTAAGTATAAAACGAACGGTACTGTGGTCAGACTCCAGAATTGCGTTAAGTTGGATAAGAGGACGATCCACTAAATGGAAGCCATATGCACAAAATCGAGTGGACGAAATTCGACATTTCAACCCAGAGAACTGGAGATACTGCCCAGGAAAGGATAATCCAGCGGATCTAGTTACGAGGGGAATTACCATAAAGAAGCTCACAGAAATAACCTTTTGGTTTGAAGGACCATCATGGCTGAAGGAACCACCAGACAGATGGCCACAAGATGAAGAAAATTTGATGACACATGAGGACAAATTAATTTCCAGAACACTTCTCGTCACCTCAGACACAAAACAAAAACGGGAGCCATTGCTGTGCTTAGATCGTTTTTCGAGCATTGAAAGAGTGTACCGTATAACCGCCTATATAAGAAGATTTATACGTAACGCACGACGACCTAACGACAAAACAACGAACGAGCTAAACGTGTACGAATTATACCAAGCAGAGATGTTTTGGATAAGGTTTATTCAAGAAACGGAATTTTCAGAAGAAATAACAGCGCTATCAGCCGATAACCCGATAAGTTCAAAATCAGCGATAATATCACTAAACCCATTTTTGGATGAGGATGGTATTCTACGACTAGGTGGAAGACTCACTGAAGCCGACTTATCGTATCAAACCAGACACCCCATAATATTGCCTAAGAAAACGACACTCACTGATAGGATAATATTCAGCGAACATGAAAAAGATACTGCATGGAGGTATCAACGTAACGCTAGCCGCTATCAGAAAAAGCACTGGATTCTCCACGCCCGTCAACGAATCAAAACTGTTCTTGGAGGATGCCTGAGATGTCGAAAACTTAAGAGTAAGCCAGGAAATCAACCCTTTGCACCAGTACCAGCAAACCGACTGCAAAAAGCTAATCCTTTCAAGATAACTGGTGTGGATTTTGCTGGTCCTTTGTATGCCGTCACGGGCAATGGGAAAGAAAAGGTATATATAATGCTGTTAACGTGTGCAGTAATTAGAGCAGTACATCTGGAGTTGGTTCCAGACCTAACAACGGAGAGCTGTATTCCAGCATTACGAAGGTTCATTGCACGTAGGGGACTACCTGAAGTGATTTACTCTGATAATGCCAAAACATTCCATAGAACATCTCAAGAATTGGAGACATTATTTGCCCTATTACGAAGCAGTCCAGTGCAAGAAATTTCCATAAAACAACGATTTGCATGGAAATTTATGGTTGAACGTGCCGCTTGGTGGGGTGGCTTTTGGGAACGCATGGTTAAAATTGTCAAGGATACCCTTAAAATTACTCTTGGAAAGACGAGCGTTAATTTCGATGAACTTCAAACAATCTTGACCGAAGTTGAAGCATGCGTTAATGCTCGCCCGCTTACCTACATTGATAATGATGCAGATAATCTACTCATTTTGTCTCCATCGCACTTCTTGATTGGTCCCGCACACTCAGGACTTACGATTGATATGAGAGAACCAGAATTGACTAGGCAAGAAGTTTTGAAAAAGTGGAAGACCAGAGAAAAGCTGTCGACAAAATTTTGGAATCGATGGAGTTTAGATTATTTACAACAATTACGATCGTACCATCATACAGTTGGAACAAAGGTAGGAAACTTCACAAAAGGTGACGTGGCTTTACTGCACGATCAGGCAATGCCTCGACTTCTCTGGAAGCTCGTGCGGATAATAAACGTTTTTCCTGGGCGAGATGGAAAAATACGTGCGTGCGAAGTTCAAACGAGCAAAGGAGTACATCTAAAGAGACCAATTCAATTGCTCTACCCTCTAGAGCTTAAATCATTTCGGCCGGGGAGGATGTAAAAAAGTAGGCGACCGTAATTATAATGACAGAAGTTAAAACTAACGTCAATGTAGAGTTATGTAATCATTTAGGCACTTGTAACGTTTATATTAATAAAACGAACGAAATCAATACATAAGCTGATTTAAAGTTCACACTTACAATCTTGCTGCATGCTACGCAAAATACTTTTTCTCCATCCATACGCAATTCTGAATAAGGTGCAATCCATTCAGGCACAGTCGTTATTTTCGGCATCTTTGCTATTATAATTAATAACAACCCACAAGTTTACCAAAACCAACGTAAAATGACGTTTAAAATAAGATTGCTTTCGAATATGGGAATAAATTTCTCCGAATAACAAAGAAACACCTGTGCTCCTAATTTTCTGGTAAAATGTATTTTTGTATTTATTTAGAAGTTTCAGGGAATTAGCTTTTCCTTGAATTCTGTCCCGGTCTAGATGTATGGGAACAGCATTAATAAATTTTGGAAGCGCTTATCGGAAAGGTATCGAGAAGAGGCTTCATAGAATGCTATTTTTAATTTAAAGAGGGCTGTTTAACTCTTTGTTTGTTACAACCACGATATATTTTTACTATTTTTAGTAATGCCTATCCTATAATAAATTACATCTAATAAATAAATAAAACTCGGATACTTCAAATATACTGAATTACTACAAAATATGCAAATAATATACAAAATGCATATATTATGCAAATATGCAAATTTATGCAAACTGCATATTATCCGGCCTTTAGTCATTAGTGTATTTGGCAGCTGTTTCATTTAGTTTTTTCAATTTTATATTGTACTAGCGGATACTCGGCGTGTGCTACTACGCTAAAAAAGGAATACATTTTGTTTATTTGTTGGAAAAAAGGAAATTGTGTTTCTTTATTAATTCTTTTATCTTAATGCGAGCGAATAAACAATATTTTGAGTTTTTTCGGTAGGTGTGTAAACATAAAGATTGAAATTTTCAAAATTTTAAAATTAAGGAAAATTTTTGTATGGGGAAAGTCGAAAATGAAGTGACCGAATGTGCCTAATGCATTGTTTTAGTGCTCTAAAACTATCTTCGCATTATTGCCTTTCTAATGGGACCGGTTTGGAACACATCGGTTGGATGGGTTCGAAGTCTATAACGGACCTAGGTAGAAATATTTTTTGTTTTATAGACTAGCTGACCCGGCAAACGTTGTTTTGCCATAAATTATTTCTAGTGAATATTTTGGTAGTCAAATAAAAAATATTCTGGAATGGTTTATACAGGTAACACAATGGTTGTTGTCGACGGGAGTGACACGTGTTGAAAACTATTGATTTATATGAGATCACTTAATTAACTGAACGTGAGAACTATCTTGAGTAAAATGGGAATAAATAATTATAGCACTGCAAATTGATGATGCACTTACTATGAGAATATACTTAATATGAGAGTTGCACTGAAAAAGTAAAATGATAAGTATAAGCGTTGTTCTGTCCGAGTTTTCCGATCGAAGGTACGTGTTTTTCACAGACGGCGACAAAATTATCTTAATATTAGAGTCTGTCACGGGAGTGAAATCGCGAGATTTAAATTTTCGATTCTATAAATGGTGTACAAAGTGATAGTTAAAAAACTGTCGAAATAGAGCTAAAAATACGTGAGATTTTGTAAGATTATCAACTAAATAAACCGCATTTATTGTTGGAGTGTAGAAGAAGAGAAGCGAGCCGGTCAAAGTTCAGCTAGGCGATAGCGGTGGTACGACACAGTGACGGTAAGGCAAAAGCATTGAAAGTGGGGACCTGGCTGTTGCATTCGGGTCGTGGCTTTCGAGAGCGGCGTACGCGCTGAGGATATTGTGATAAGGAAATGAGTAACGGTAAAAAGAGACTTAAGAGCTTTAAACAGTAGTGGGGAAGCTGATATTTTTAACAGAAGTCGCAAAGTAATTAGGTAATCCATTCCTGGCAGTGGACACGAGCGGACGTGTCTTTCCGTAGCTACGACGAGATGATCCACTAGAATTGGCAAAGCGTTCCGAGAGCGGTCCGTGTACAGGGTAGCTCTGTGACAATGCCGGCTGGGCCAAAGCCGGCAGAAAGCGTAAGGCCGGTAAGAAGAGGCAACCTTCTGCCTCGAAGAAGATGACGCAACCGGCCGCCAAACCCTCCACCAGCACCGGGACCCAGCAAAGGCCATAGGCTGCCACGGCCACGAAGACCGCCACCACCACTCCTCCACCGACTTCGGCTTCCACGAGCCAAAAGGGCGTTGCTGCTTCGCAGACCGCCCCGTCCGAATCCAACAAGATTCCCCCATCGTCCTCAGGGAAAAATCCGCCTGGGGACACGTGACGATGAAATTCTCGGACCTTCGAATTAACTTCTCGAAGGCCCAAAACACGACCGATGGAATCCGCTTCTTCCCCACCACGAAGAAGGATTTCAGAGCTGCTGTAAAGGTGCTTGACGGTCTAGTACTTCTGTACCACATCTATCAGCTACCTTCGGAGAAGCTGTTGAACATCGTGATCCGTGGGGTCCCCGTCGAGATCCCCCTCAGGGAGGTGGAAGAAGAACTCCTAGAGTTCGGATTCCACCCCGAAGGCATCCATCGCCTCCGCCACCCCCGGAACAAGAAGGAAATGCCCCTCATCTTGATAAAGTTCCCGAGAAAGACATCTTCGGCCTGATGGAGATTCGCAGACTGGTGGTCTCCGTCGAATCCCTTCGTTCCCGAACAGCCGTCGGGCAATGCCACCGCTGTTAGCGGTTCGGCCACGTCCAATCCCGCTGTACGGCAGCGATCAAATGCGTCCGCTGCGGCGAAAACCATTGCGCCGCAGACTGCCCCTCATCTAAGGCGAAAGGCGACCCTGCCAAATGCCCTAACTGTGTTGGCACACACACGGCAAACAACAAGGGATGCCCTCACTACCCCAAACCCCGATTGCCAACCCGATCCCAAGCCGCCCCTTCGGCGAAAAAGACCCCGGCTCAAGGCCCCGGTCTCAAGCGGCGCCGTGACCGCCCTTTACAGCTGGTCTGGAGCTGGATCTCCGAGCTCATCGGTACCCCAGTCGACCCTGCCTCCCCCGACGAAGTCCGAGCCCTCATCAAAAGGCGCAGCAACAAAAAGGGCCCAGGGGCGGATTGTATCAGCAATCTGGCCCAAAAGTGGTTACCCCCGAAGCTACGGAGCATGTTTGCGAAATCATCAACGCAATGCTCCGAATCCAGTACTTCCCCTCCTGCTGGAAGCACGCCGAAGTTTGCAACATCCCCAAGCCCGGGAAATCTCACAAATTTCCACAAAACTTGCGCCCGATCAGCCTTCTCTCCAACGTTTCGAAGATAGCCAAGGCGATCATCCTGTCTCGGCTGAAAGAACTCAGCGACGATGTCATACATGATGAACAGTTCGGCTTCCGAGCCGGACTGTCCACCGAACTACAACTATTCCGGTTCTCGGAATACATCCGAAACGGGCTCGAAAGGCGAGTACCCGTAGGTGCAGTTTTCTTAAAGAATGCCTTTGACACAGTCTGACATACGCACAGGCTGATCTACAAGATGATCGTTTCAGGAATTAACCCCTCCATGATCAAACTCATTAGGTCCTAGTTGGTTGGCAGATCCTTCTGCGCCAAATCCCATTCCGTGAAGTCCAGCGTCAGACAAATTCACGCTGGCGTTCTAAGGGATCACTTGTAGGCCCGCAACTGTTTTCCATTTACATGTCGGATCTCCCCGAGAGCCCAGCACCGAGATTGCAGTCTATGCAGACGACACTGTCATCTACACAGGCTGCAGGAAGCAGGCGCTGTTTAGGAAGCGCCTCCAAAGCGCTACTGACGGTTTTCTGAGTTGGACCTCTAGCTGGGGTCTAAAGGTAAATGAATCTAAGTGCGTGGCAGTTAGATTCTCGCACGATCGCGCAAACCCCGATCAGCCGATTAAGCTAGGAAACTCCGAGCTCCCCTGGAGCTCCGAGGTGAAATACCTCGTGTCATCTTCGACCGAATGCTCACATTCCAAAAACAGCTCGACGAAATCCGAAATCGCTTCATCAAGGCCCACAACTTACTTCCCTATGAGAGGGGCGAAGGAGTCCCCTTCACCTAGGGAGCAAGTTACTCTTATACAAGACGACGCTTCGACCGCTTTTAACCTACGGCGCTATGGCCTGGTTAACAGCGAGTGAGACTAACATTAAAGGTTTGGAAGCACTCCAACACCGAACTCTCCGCTTCATCGTTGACGCCCCCTACTTCGTAAGGAACGTTCAGATCCATCGAGAACTGAACGTTCCGACTCTACGTGAGTTTCTGACGAAACTCCTGAAGTCCGCGTGGGAAAGAGCCCGCGCCAGCCAAAACCTCTGCGTCCAGATGGTCATCGATCCCCTGAATCGACCCCCTCCCAAAAAGAAGGTCCGTCGCCTTGCAGATGTCATCGATCTGGACTAAGGCAATCCCGCAGGTGTCTCGACGACCATCATCGTCCTCTAAACGACTGACAAATGGCTATTTTTCAGTCTAAAATTCTTGTATGTGTTACAGGTGAAGTCATATTCCCCTTCGCTAACCAACCTCATCTCTCCCCAGGCTGCGTGATCGAAGCAGCCTACATCTGAAGATCAAAGGGCGAATTCCCCACCGGCCCTAGTATTGACATGAAGTTCCTAGAGAGTAATTAGGTCTCCAGAGCAACAAAAGCAAAGACAGTTGGCAGATAAACAAAAAGAGGGAGAGTTAAAAGAAACATCAATAAGGGAAGAGCTTAAGCAAGAAACAAGCAGCACAGGAGAAATGGAAGAATTGAAAAAATAAATGAAACAATGCAAGAAATGTTACAAGAGCTCAGAAATAACACAAAGGAAATAAGAGAATTAAAACAAGAGATGAAGTGCAAGGAAGAAAATGGGAAGCAGAAAAACTGCAGCTGATGGATAGAATAGTGAGATTAGAGCAAAGAACCGAAAAGCAAGAAAAGGAGGAAAGGAGAGATAATATAGTAATTAAAGGCACTGAATTAGAAAACGTATATGCTGCATATGGTTTTACACGAGGTGATTAAAGAGGTATGGAAATATGAAACGATGCCGACGAAATGGCGGGAAGCGGTATTACTGCCGATACATAAAAGGGTGACATAACATTACGTAAAAACTACACAGGTGCTAGATGTTGTATATAAAATAATGGCTTGTTGTATAAAGACTAGGTTACACCCATATTCAGAAAAAATAGTAGATGAGTACCAATGCGGTTTTAGAGGCGGTAGATCAGTAACTGATCAGATATTTACCATTAAACAAATAATGGCTAGTAGCCAGCAGGAACAAACTATACGAGACAATGACTGAATTTAAAATACCGAAAAAGTTGATATCACTAATACAGCTGACACTGAGGAATAGAGAATGTACGGTTATGGTTAACGGACACAAAACGGCGAAATTCGGTGTTGACCGAGGACTAAGACAGGGAGATTCTCTTTCGTCTATTCTGTTTAACCTAGTTTTAGAAAAAGTATTGAGAGAAGCAAGAATACATACCCAAGGTACAATTTATGATCACAGGCATCAGTGTATGGCATATGCTGATGATATAGTACTAATTGCAAGGACCAAGAAAGAACTGCAAGAAATAACAAAACGTATAGAAGCGGCGGCAAGAAGAGTGGGGCTGGCTATGAATGAAGGTAAAACAAAGTATATAAATAAAGAGTACCGTAGACGGAACAAGCTACATGTTTAATCCTATCCAGAGTTTTAGATATCTTGGTGTTACTCTTACAAATAATGTAGACGAAAGTGACGAAATAAGTGAAAGACTTACAAGGGGAAATAGGTGTGCAGGCGGATTGTTAAGAACATTAAAGTCAAAAAATGTGTCGCGAAGCATATATCAGACAGTAATAAGACCGGTTGTTGTGTATGGGTGTGATGTGTGGGTTTTGAAAGAAAAGAACAAGGATCGTTTGGAAGTGTGGGAAAGAAAAATCCTAAGATGGATCTACGGTGGTAAGAAGATGGGCGAGAAGTGGGAGAGAAGATCCAACAGTGAGGTATTGAACATGTATAGACAACCCAGCATAACATCTATGGTGAAGTCCCAACGTATCCGATGGTTGGCTATGTAATGAGGCTCCCTGAAAGGAGAACACCGACGACAGTGCTGCAGAGAGGGGTGAGCGGAAAGAAAAGAAGAGGGCGGCCAAGATCAAGATGGGTGGATGCGGTGCAGGAGGACCTGAGAGAAATGGGCATTGGAGACTGGGAAGAAAAGGCTGAAGACAGGATGAAATGAATAAATAAAATCTATGAAGCTTGTTCTAATCTACTAAAAACGCTCGAGCATAATCTAATGCTAATTATTAGCAACCATTTTCGACCAAATTCCTGTTTTACATGTTTTTTAATATACATACATATCATAATTTTTTGTTGGCGATCTTCGAAAGATTATTGACTACTTTTCGTGCCTTTGTTATTAGATAATTTAATTGTATATCCTGTATAGGATATAATTGGGAGTCAGTAGATACGCTTTGTATTATTTGGAAAGTTGGACATCATCTTCATCGTCTTCGTCGTCAGAATGATCTGTACCAGCTAACTCGACAAGTTTTTCATTATCACACTCAATTTCTTCTAAGTTGTTTTTACTATAAAGCACTTCGTTACAACCAATTGTATACCACGTGCGAGACATAATGGTATTGTAGTAGCCTCGTATGATCACATGGACGATATTTTAATCGCTACAAAAACCGTAAAAGAAAATGTAGATAGTTGCAGGAAAGTCTTTGATCTTTTGATTCAAAATAAGCTTACGTTAAGATTGGACGAGTATGCCTTTCCACATAGAGAAATAACTCATTTAGGATTTGTAATTAAGAATTGAACAATAAGACCAAGCCACCTTCATATAAATGCTATTAAGAACTATCTCGAACCTCGTAATATTCAGTTTCATCGGCTTGTCGTCTTATTTCAGTAAATTTATTAAAAGCTTATGGTTACTTTCAAAACCTTTGTACGATTTATTAAAAAGCAATGCAACGTTCATGTCCGATGTAGAACAACTTTATAGTTTCAACAAAATTAAACATATTTTAGCATCTGATCCTGTATTAGTCAGGCGGGTGGCGAAGGAGGCCTGTCCCTCCTGCTTATCCTTTTGCCCCCCTCCCCCTCTCCTCGACCAATGTAATAATACAGAAAATGTATTTTATTTTAAACCTACACCATTAGAAGAGATCTTTATATTCCATAATGACACCAAACATATTTTCCATATGTTTACCGCTTTGATAGACATATTTATATTTGTTTTAAATACCACATTGCATCCAATGTTAGTAGAATGCCTTCAACAAATGGCCCAAAATGCCACTTATTTATCACTAGAGATTCAAAACGATATTATTGAGATTAGGGCAGAATGTGTTCGAGATAGTATCTTAAGGTTTTCTTTACCAGTTCCAATTTGATGTACGAACCTGAAGAACAACGAAATCCAAAACGTCGGAAAATAACTAGTTTTTAACTTAAACATTTTGTTGAAATCAAATGGAAACTTTTCTTTTGCCTTAAATTTAAAATCTGCGTTTGATGAAATAATCGACATAATATTAACCGAACTGCAACAGTGGTATAGTGTTTATAATTTTTTTATTCATTTTCTAAGTCACTTTTAATCGTACTCCCCTTGGAAAACTATTGTTATTTTGTTCACCTTTTTTTTAAAAAGCATTTCAATACATTTACCTGTTTTTAAAATTCACCTCAATTGTTTTTTTATTTCCTTCGGTGTGCGTACTAACCCCCTTTCCCCCATAGGCAGGAATCGCCCAGGGAGGAGGTTGGCGAACGCTCTTTGTGGTAAGGTTTGTGTCCTCTTTTTTATTTATTTAGGCAAAATTCAGAAATCTGCCTGTCGAATATCGTCGCCTGCCTATTCTGGTTCGTAGGCGCGTCGTTTCCGGAAATCGTTGGCAACCAACGAACCAGTGGCGCCCGTAATTTCTTTTTTTAACACCTTAACTCTTCGCGACTCACGACCTAACGCGGAAGCTAGCCCGGGTTTCCTGTTCGGCAGCAGGCCCCTTCGAGGCGCATTGCCAGTCACCCGCTCCACGGGATTGGAGAGGAGCGCGTAGCGCTACTAGACTTTCCGTTGATTACAGACGCCTAAATAATATTACCGTTCCAGTTCAGTATCCTCTACGAGCAGATGATTTACTTGATTCTACACTAAATGCTGCCTACATAACTACTTTAGACCTAAGAAATGGCTATCATCAGATGCCGGTCAAAAAAAAAAAAAACAGAGCGATATAAAACTGCTTATGTCTCCAACTTTCGAGAGAACGGAAAAGAGTCCAGTTATTTAAGCTTCATGTAAAAATTTACTTTCTGTGCCGACAGTGGGTAAATATGGTTTCAGCTCGGGTTTGGGTAAAGATGGTTTCAGCTCCAGTTTGGATAAAATACCCGCCATTATAAACAGGAGAGTCCTTCAAAATGTAAAATAGGTTCTCAGCTTCCTACAGGCCTGCTCATGATATTGAAATTTCTAGACCATTGACTAGCCTGACAAGGAACATTTCTAGTTAGAAATGGGGACCTGATCAAGAAGATGGGTCAACTGGAAATGCCAATAGAATATGTCAGTTGTATGTTGATCTCTGCGCAGAAGAATTAGCATAAAACCGAACGCGAAGCTCTGGCTTTAGTATGTGCATTCTCGAAATTCCGTGGATATATAGAAAGCTCGAAGGTCATAGTCAAAAGTGACCACCAACCCCTTCGATGACTAATGTCTTTGAAGTCTCAACAGGACGTCTTGCTCGATTGACGCTGGCTATAAAACCTTATGATTTAACTTACACTTATATAATAACTTATCCATAAGGTTTGATGAAAGAGTGGATGACGTGATATCATTAAGTAGTGCAAACCGGTCTTTGTCTCCACTTACCTTACTACTTACTAAAATAAGAAAAACACCGTTTTTAGTATTTTATAAATAAATAATTAATTATTTAAAGAGAATGTTTCCAACAAAATACAATACATAAACAAAAAGAAAAACGAAACATTAGATTTAAGAAATAATAATGAAAACGTCCGATTGTGGAACACATATTACACAATCAGACAAACCATCCTCCATATTAGACAGTGTTGTAACAAATGACCAAATCGCGAAATTGTACTTAAAATTTGAATAAGGATTGCTGTCGCTTTGTTGTATCTACATGTACTTGCTTTGGAACAAACATTTTGATTTTTCAATAGTTACCATGGAAATGTCTTCCGTCACAAAAGATTAAAATTGTTACCGTTATTTAAACTTTTTCTCAGAAATTTTACTCGGTGCTCTTTATTTCGTTTTTACATAAGAATTCAGCAATGTACCATAATATACTGCACAATAATTTTCAACTTCTGGTTCATTATTTAACTGATCTGGAGAAGGCAGGCTTCTCCACATGGGCCAGAACATTCGAAAAGCGGCCAAAAATCGATATTTATAGAAGTAATAGCATCGTTAACAAAATTTGCAGGTACTTAGAAAAATAGATAATGCATGTTTTCCCGGAATTGCAAGCAGGTAGAAAGTATTCTCGATTAGCTACGTGTTCCCAAACACAGACTTCCTTGTAGCGTCCGTAGAAGTACAAGCGTTCGTTCGTTATACTGCCAACTTTCAACTAGTGATTGTGTGTTATAAAGCGTTTGAATCAAAAGTTTAATTCTACAGAAAACTTCCTCAAGGTATGTATTTTCATGTGTTATATATGTACGAAACAAAATTAAATGAGTCTATACATACAGATAAAATAAGAATGTACTTGATTATATTGAAGATTTCATGTTATAATTTAAGTTTATGTTGAGTTATAAAAATTTCCAGGCCATATCCGGTTTGAACTAAATAACTAAAAGATACCTTGAACATTCCCTAATAACATACTAAAATTTGATCGGAGCGTTCAAGTGCCTTTTCAAGATATTTCGATTTCGATTAGGTCTTGTTTATAAATATGCACCAACCATAATGAACACATGCACTCTGAAACCGCAACTACACATTTCATTTTATAATTTAAGATGTAAAATCTATTGATTTTTACCAATTTTTTTAGAATGAAAATGGTGACCAGAAGAAAACTTTTTACGTCTTGTACGAAAAGGATGGTTTAATTCGCTCAAATCGTACGGAGTATTTATTCAATTATTTGGTGAGACAGTATGAAATCGAGAATGATGAAAACAAAATGTTAAAATTGAAGAAAATAAATTCAAAGTTTTGCAGCGCCGTTTATTCTAAACTTGATCAATGCGCAAGGAAAACGGATAGATTTTTGGGAAACAATAAGGAATGGTTAAGTGTTCAATTTTTATTTGAACAAGCTCAAGAAGATATTGATCTGGATTCCGAGCCGCAACCAGGGCCTTCATCTGGAGGTGAAAGGAGCCGTGGTCGTCCAGCTTTAGAATTTTCTGCGAGCAGTCAAAGAACAAAACGTCGAAAGTGTGCAAAACTGGCATCAACGTTCGAAACCGAGGAGCTAAGTTCGGCCGTAAGCAAAAACTCAAGAACGAAGGAAAAGAAGCTGCTGCAAAACTGGTCTCAGAAGCAATTTTGAGCACTCCGACTCGAGCCAATAAAATCAGGGAAGCTTGGCAAAAGAGTCAGAAGTCAAAAGTAATAATTCCACTTACCCCAGACGAAGCTCTGTCAGTAATGATTGAAGCGAAAGATAGCAAACACTCCTATCTTGTGCATAGACGGACAGCAAAAGAACATCTTGCCGATATCTATCCCTCCTATCACAAACTCCGAGAAGCAAAATTACGTTGCTATCCTCGAAAAAAGGGCAAATTGTAACCGAATCGTCTGCAGAAATTTTATTGCAAGATCTCTTGGATCATACAGTAAAACGGATACTAGAATTGCAGAGACCGGTTCTTCTTTCACTATCAACTGATTTTCTGATGAATTTGAAATTATTGATAAAATGGGGAAGTGATGGAAGCATAGGTCACTCACAGTACAAACAAATGTTCGCCGAGGTTGGTATTGGTGATGGCAATTTGTTTATAACGTCCATAGTGCCATTACAACTGAATGCGGAGCAACCTGGTAAAGATAAAATTATTGTGTAGCAAAACCCCGTCCATCGTCAACTCGATTTTGTAGATCTGTACGCTTCCAATTTAAAAAAGAAACGAAAGAATTGGCGGTATAGGAAACAGCATATATAGAAAATCAAAACAACTTCGACCGACTACTGCTATGTTAGGTAATGAAGAAATTGCAGTTTTTCATGTTTGTGCGATGACGATGATAGACGGCAAAGTGTGTAATGCAATTACGGAAACAGCTTCTTCACAAACATGCTATATCTGTAAAGCAACTCCCAAAGATATGAATGCCATCCGAAAAGTATTAAAGAGAACAGTTGTCCAGGAAAATTTGAAATTTGAATTGTCAAGTCTACATAGCTGGATCAGGTTTTTTGAAAGTTTGCTACACATTTCGTACAGATTAGAACTTAAATTTTGGCAAATTCGAGGACCCGAAAATAAAGCAGTTTTCGATAACAAGAAACGTACCATACAGCAAAACTTCAGAGATAGAATGGGATTGCTCCTGGACATGCCTAAGAGTGGAGGTACCGGAACCACTAATGACGGCAACACGGCTCGACGATTTTTTGCTAACCCTTCACTTTCCAGTGAAATTACGGGCGTAGATGAGGAAATTATTACGGATTTGGTATAATATTACGCACGTTATCTTGTGGATATGCAATCGATGTGAAAGCGTTTGAGGAATATGATTTGAAAACCGCAGAATTGTATGTCACTAAATATCCGTGGTATTATATGCCCGCTAGCGTACATAAAATATTACTTCATGGAGATATAATAATCAAAGAAGCTATTCTACCTATCGGTCAATTGTCAGAAGAGGCCCAAGAATCAAGAAATAAGGATCTCAAAAGTTTTAGAGAGAAACACACTCGAAAAATATCCCGTACAACATTAAATCAAGATTTGCTGAACAGACGCTTTATAACTTCCGACCCACTAATTTCATCTTTGCGGCAGTGCCCACCACGAAAATATTCGAATGTATCTCTTGAAGTTATTTCGTTATTAGAGGTACCTTCGCTAGAATCAACGGAATCAGAATCACCTAAAGTTCCACAACCTGAGACGCAAAGTAGCGCAATTCCTTCATCCGACGAGGAAGACGAGGACATTAGTGACATAGATTTTTAGTATTAATTTTAATATGAATTATTTTTGTTAGTAATTTCTTTGTTTATAAATAGTTTATTGCACAATGACCAGAAAGTAGTAAATTTATTTAACAGCCTTATACCCCCGCTAAAGGTTACTCCCGAGTGATTTTTTTAAATTATTTTTTGCATCTAGAGCGTACAATTCTAAAGCTCTTTAGCCCATTTTCAGATTTTTGGCCGCTTTTCGAATTTTCTGGCGCACTGTGCGACGTTAGTATCATCACCAGAGCTTTAAAGATCCATCCCGTATTTTTCATCGATAGAATCTGTCTGTAGCACGTTTCTCTTCACAGACTTCTTAATTTTAATAGTTTTCCTTTCGTCTCCTGCTTTTGTTTTTCCTCTAAAACCATCTTTTCGGAAAAGGTCGTTGCGATTATACTTTCCCGTTTTTCCTCTCTTTTTCTCTTCTGTCTTGTGTTCATTACAATTAGCTTTAGGATAGTCCTTAAATTCCTAGAGACCAAGAAACAACTTTACTTTGCATTGTTTAGATGTAGAAATCTTATTAGGAAATGGTAGAGTTTGTTTTCTTAGAGAAGAGCACATTAGACTAGTTTTAATGTTGTAGTAAAACGTTAACAAAACAGAGACAATTTCAACGTACAAGTCGGTTGCCATGGTAGCGTATACCGAACACCAAATTTGATGTGTACTTTTCTAAGGAGACAAACTTTATTGACTGTAGGTGGCCATATTTGTCGTTACTAGATTCTTTCAGTTCTTCGCTAATCTGTGACGTAGAAGGCTCGTCATGGTGGTTTCTACGTTGTCATCGCTATTGTTACATAAGTCGCTGCCAGCTACACTACTAAAAGCATGATCGTTATCTATAAAGATTTTCGGGTATAGTTGAATCTGCAAATGCATACGAAACACAACCACCAATGCAAAAAGACAGGTAATCCTTGTGGTTTCAAGAGGAGTAGGGCAGTGCTATAAAATGTCTTAAAAGCAGAGAACATCAACACATCTAACGATTGCAATTTGCTAGAGGTGTGGGTGGTAAGATTAAAATAATGACCCCATTGTTTTCGGCAAAATTTAATCTCTCTATCTTGTATCTTGTAATTTGCGTGTTAACTGCAATTCACGGTATTCGAGTATCAGTAGATTTATATGCAGTATAATACAGAATCATAGATAAATTTTTAAGTGGACATAATCGAGTATCAAACCATAGTGAAGCATCAACAAGTACACAAACGAGCGTAATTCCGAAAATAAAATCAAGCAAATATTTTGAAGAATACCAGCACTGAAGTAAATAAAGAAGGAAGGTCCCTGTGTGTCATTTGCTCAACAATTTTAGCAGCAGACAGTGCGAAACCGAATAAACTTAAACGACATATGGAAAAGCATTGTTCCAAACCCCAGCATTTGTCATTAGATTTGTTGCCATGATTTTTTAATGTTTTTGTTTTTGTGTTTTCTTTCCTATATGTAAGTTGCTGGGTAACGATACAACGACGCATCTGTCAAAATATATATATACACAATTCGAGTACCGCTTTACAAGCATCATTTTTTTAAGTTTTAACATTTCAATCGTCAAAAGTGAAAACCCAACCTACAAGATCCAACATGGTCCTTCGAGCCAGATGTGGCTTGTGAAGGCGTCGTGGAACTCTTCATCATCAAGATCGCCAACAAGATCATCATCAAGATCATCAAGACCTTCATCAAGTCGTGGACATCGAAAAATCCGATCATGTCATCACCAATCGACAAACAACGAGACAACAAGCAAGTAAACAATCACAGATTACGAAGTATTAATACGCAAGCGAGCGGGGATAAAGGGCCAGACAACTCGTTTATCCAATTATTTAAAGGAGTTAAATAAAGATACTTTAGACATCAACGATTACGAGTAATTGCAAAGCCGTATTGAGAATTTGCCTATCATTTGGTCACAATTCGACAATATTCAAAATGAAATAGAAGCTTTAGCAGGGAATGCCGACGAACAAGGATACGAACGCGCCGCGTTTGAAGAACAATTTTATCAGTCTTCTGGCCTAGCGCGGGTAATGATCGAAAATTATAATAAATCAAAAAACGTTTATAGTCAAAGTAGTGAGGCAAAGAATGTAACTTTACCAAGCACTAATTTGCCCACTTTTGACGAATGGTACGCCTTTAGAGATACCTTTAAAGGCCTAATTCATTCCAACGATTCCATAGGTAATACATATTTAAAAATCTCATTATTTACGTATGTCATTAAAAGGTGATGCAGCTCATGTGATGCAAGCTCTTGAAACCTCCGAAAATAACTACGTAATCGCTACGTAATCGAGTTATTAAATAAACGATTCGGAAATAAAAGGTTAATTATTCACAATCACCTTCATGCACTTTTTAGTTTACGGTCTGTTTCACGCGAATCGCACTCGGCGCTCCGTGAGCTATTAGACAAGACGGTAAAACATATAAGAGCCCTAAACGTTTTAGAGCAACCAACTAAAACACGGGATTCTTTGATTATTTACCTAATTTCAACAAAACTTGATTTCATTACAAAGCGCAAAGGGGGACCTCCATTTCGAGCAAATCAGATTTGACGAAATAGCCGAATTTACCCACAAAGAACTACATACATCATTTTGTGTCAAAAACTAACTTAAATTTTCTTAAGCGATGTAAAATATCATCATTTTATTAATAAAATTACCATTGCGAAAAGTATTATTTTTTAACAATTTTGCATGAAATTAAATATATTTGTTAAAATTAAATATATTTTGTTATGCAATGAGATTGAAAACAAAAATTACAAGAGCAGGATTTGAACACGAATCGCCAGCGTAGTAGGCCTGGAACTTAACCACTGAACTATACTCACTTCTTTACAAACTTATTAAGATTAACGGTATATAAAGTCCGTTGGGAAAACGTTCGCAATTTTCTCGAGAACTAGGGTGAATGGCAACAAAAGCTGGTAGCAAGATACTCGTGGGAGGTGCTTCTATAACATATTCCAAACACATCAAAATACGTTATCCACAACCTTGACGTTCCTCTTGTTAGTTTCAACAAACAACACTTTTACTTGCGCCTTTTGTCACAAAGTCCTGAAACCGTTTTGGTTTATGCTCTCTCTGGGAAGTCCTTTTTTCAGCCGTTGGGGTTGTGCTTTGCAAATGTATTCTTCATTATTAACATATTCTGAGGAACTATTTATAGAATCAGAGTAATTCAAATTCTTCTCAGGTTGATTACTATATATATAATCCTCAAAATCTGGTTCTCCAGCTGAAGCGGGTGTTTCAGTTTGTTCCCCAACTGAAACTGGTTCTTTTTCATCATTACCATCAGATGGAATGATTAAATCGTCTTGCTTCTTAACACCTTCTATGATGACTACATCTCTACTCGTTATGACATTGTTGCTAACAGGGTCATAAAGTCTATATCCTTTTACGTTTTCGCTAAAACCAACTAGCTACATTTGCTTGGACTTCTTGTTCCATTTATTCAGTTTTTCTTTTGGCACGTGTACCATGACTTTACTGCCGAAAATTCTAATGTTACTTACATCAGGTTTTCTACCCGTTCATCTTTCAAAGGGAGTTTGGTTGTTCAGTCCGTTTGCTACACGATTTCTTAACTATACTGCAGTATTAACTGCTTCTGCCCAATTTTTTTTTCTAAATCTGCATCGATGAGAAGACATCTGGCTTTTTCTACTATCGTTCTGTTCATCCTCCCCAACATCCTGTTCTGCTCTGGAGTATATGGATTCGTTTTCTGATGCACAATATCAATTTTTCGAAGAAATTTTTCGAATTGCCCACCACAGAATTCACCACCATTGACTGTTCTCAGTGTTTTAATCTTCACACCTTTATGATTTTCTACAAAAGATTTAAACTCATCAAAATAACTAAGGGCCTCATCCTTTGTATTTAAAAAATAGACAAAGGTCATTCGACTGTAGTCATCTTCAATAAGCATGAAATACTTTGAACCACCTATGGATTTTGTCTCCATCGGTCCACATAAGTCCGCATGCACTACTTCTACTACACTTATTTGTAGTGAGATCAGGGACATACGATACATTATGAATTACTACATCATGTTTCTCTTTGTCCACTATTGTTGTGAGATTGATTTCACCTTCGCACAGTACTGGGATTGTTGCTTTATTAGCAATCATAGTTTCCTTGATTTTTGTTTCATTTCTGACGTTTTCTAGCCACTCTTTTCTTGAGGTTAGATGCACAATAGCTCCTGAATCAACGTACCGTTCATTGTCACTAAAGTGACCATTCAAAAAAGCCGCACTACATGCGTTTGAACCTTGATGTTCGTTGTGTTTTTTGATCGTATTAGGGCATTTATTCATAAAATGACCAAATTGTTTACACTTAAAACACTTAATGTTTCTTGTGTCAAACTTACTACTTGTGCTGTCACCTTTCTGCTATTTCTTGAACTTGCTTTTACGTGCTTTTACCCATGAACGCACCGTTTGATTTTCTTTGGCTGTTGCCATCTATCTGCATATCCAGCAACTTCGTCTTGATCATGTCAGTGGATGTCAGTTTCAATTCTTAAACCATGTTCTATTGCCATAATCATGGGCGCGAGTTTTTCTGGTAATCCCGCTACTAATAGAGAACCAATCCATTCCTCATTGATACGGAAACCCGTACGTCGTAATTTTTGGGAAGTTTCTATTACAGCATTAACCCTTTGTACTCGAGCGGCGCCGCTACAGCGCCCGGCCTATTTGAAGTGTCAACTCGAGTGGCGCTGCTACGACGCTATGGTCGACAAACAACGAGACAACAAGCAAGTAAACAATCACAGATTACGAAGTATTAATACGCAAGCGAGCGGGGATAAAGGGCCAGACAACTCGTTTATCCAATTATTTAAAGGAGTTAAATAAAGATACTTTAGACATCAACGATTACGAGTAATTGCAAAGCCGTATTGAGAATTTGCCTATCATTTGGTCACAATTCGACAATATTCAAAATGAAATAGAAGCTTTAGCAGGGAATGCCGACGAACAAGGATACGAACGCGCCGCGTTTGAAGAACAATTTTATCAGTCTTCTGGCCTAGCGCGGGTAATGATCGAAAATTATAATAAATCAAAAACGTTTATAGTCAAAGTAGTGAGGCAAAGAATGTAACTTTACCAAGCACTAATTTGCCCACTTTTGACGAATGGTACGCCTTTAGAGATACCTTTAAAGGCCTAATTCATTCCAACGATTCCATAGGTAATACATATTTAAAAATCTCATTATTTACGTATGTCATTAAAAGGTGATGCAGCTCATGTGATGCAAGCTCTTGAAACCTCCGAAAATAACTACGTAATCGCTACGTAATCGAGTTATTAAATAAACGATTCGGAAATAAAAGGTTAATTATTCACAATCACCTTCATGCACTTTTTAGTTTACGGTCTGTTTCACGCGAATCGCACTCGGCGCTCCGTGAGCTATTAGACAAGACGGTAAAACATATAAGAGCCCTAAACGTTTTAGAGCAACCAACTAAAACACGGGATTCTTTGATTATTTACCTAATTTCAACAAAACTTGATTTCATTACAAAGCGCAAAAGGGGGACCTCCATTTCGAGCAAATCAGATTTGACGAAATAGCCGAATTTACCCACAAAGAACTACATACATCATTTTGTGTCAAAAACTAACTTAAATTTTCTTAAGCGATGTAAAATATCATCATTTTATTAATAAAATTACCATTGCGAAAAGTATTATTTTTTAACAATTTTGCATGAAATTAAATATATTTGTTAAAATTAAATATATTTTGTTATGCAATGAGATTGAAAACAAAAATTACAAGAGCAGGATTTGAACACGAATCGCCAGCGTAGTAGGCCTGGAACTTAACCACTGAACTATACTCACTTCTTTACAAACTTATTAAGATTAACGGTATATAAAGTCCGTTGGGAAAACGTTCGCAATTTTCTCGAGAACTAGGGTGAATGGCAACAAAAGCTGGTAGCAAGATACTCGTGGGAGGTGCTTCTATAACATATTCCAAACACATCAAAATACGTTATCCACAACCTTGACGTTCCTCTTGTTAGTTTCAACAAACAACACTTTTACTTGCGCCTTTTGTCACAAAGTCCTGAAACCGTTTTGGTTTATGCTCTCTCTGGGAAGTCCTTTTTCAGCCGTTGGGGTTGTGCTTTGCAAATGTATTCTTCATTATTAACATATTCTGAGGAACTATTTATAGAATCAGAGTAATTCAAATTCTTCTCAGGTTGATTACTATATATATAATCCTCAAAATCTGGTTCTCCAGCTGAAGCGGGTGTTTCAGTTTGTTCCCCAACTGAAACTGGTTCTTTTCATCATTACCATCAGATGGAATGATTAAATCGTCTTGCTTCTTAACACCTTCTATGATGACTACATCTCTACTCGTTATGACATTGTTGCTAACAGGGTCATAAAGTCTATATCCTTTTACGTTTTCGCTAAAACCAACTAGCTACATTTGCTTGGACTTCTTGTTCCATTTATTCAGTTTTTCTTTTGGCACGTGTACCATGACTTTACTGCCGAAAATTCTAATGTTACTTACATCAGGTTTTCTACCCGTTCATCTTTCAAAGGGAGTTTGGTTGTTCAGTCCGTTTGCTACACGATTTCTTAACTATACTGCAGTATTAACTGCTTCTGCCCAATTTTTTTTCTAAATCTGCATCGATGAGAAGACATCTGGCTTTTTCTACTATCGTTCTGTTCATCCTCCCCAACATCCTGTTCTGCTCTGGAGTATATGGATTCGTTTTCTGATGCACAATATCAATTTTTCGAAGAAATTTTTCGAATTGCCCACCACAGAATTCACCACCATTGACTGTTCTCAGTGTTTTAATCTTCACACCTTTATGATTTTCTACAAAAGATTTAAACTCATCAAAATAACTAAGGGCCTCATCCTTTGTATTTAAAAAATAGACAAAGGTCATTCGACTGTAGTCATCTTCAATAAGCATGAAATACTTTGAACCACCTATGGATTTTGTCTCCATCGGTCCACATAAGTCCGCATGCACTACTTCTACTACACTTATTTGTAGTGAGATCAGGGACATACGATACATTATGAATTACTACATCATGTTTCTCTTTGTCCACTATTGTTGTGAGATTGATTTCACCTTCGCACAGTACTGGGATTGTTGCTTTATTAGCAATCATAGTTTCCTTGATTTTTGTTTCATTTCTGACGTTTTCTAGCCACTCTTTTCTTGAGGTTAGATGCACAATAGCTCCTGAATCAACGTACCGTTCATTGTCACTAAAGTGACCATTCAAAAAAGCCGCACTACATGCGTTTGAACCTTGATGTTCGTTGTGTTTTTTGATCGTATTAGGGCATTTATTCATAAAATGACCAAATTGTTTACACTTAAAACACTTAATGTTTCTTGTGTCAAACTTACTACTTGTGCTGTCACCTTTCTGCTATTTCTTGAACTTGCTTTTACGTGCTTTTACCCATGAACGCACCGTTTGATTTTCTTTGGCTGTTGCCATCTATCTGCATATCCAGCAACTTCGTCTTGATCATGTCAGTGGATGTCAGTTTCAATTCTTAAACCATGTTCTATTGCCATAATCATGGGCGCGAGTTTTTCTGGTAATCCCGCTACTAATAGAGAACCAATCCATTCCTCATTGATACGGAAACCCGTACGTCGTAATTTTTGGGAAGGTTCTATTACAGCATTAACCCTTTGTACTCGAGCGGCGCCGCTACAGCGCCCGGGCCTATTTGAAGTGTCAACTCGAGTGGCGCTGCTACGACGCTATGGTCTTTTGTAACTCGATCTCCTTATTTACGATGTGCGATAAGATATTTTTCGGAAGTACTTTCGTAAACTAGGCTCCGCTGTCATTGTAACCAAATCTTATCAGTTTAGTCAGTCTCAGCGTAACATTCGCTTGAAACAGTCTTGGCAGTAAATACAGTAACTAAAAAGTGTTTGACCCCTAAAAATATGGAGGAAGATCAAATGAACTCGAGTTCGGACGAATTCGATTTGGCCGCTTTGGATGATGAACTTACATTGATTTCCGACGGATTATGCCGCGAAACGAACGAATCCAGTGGAGAAGACGGTGATGCAGTAAGAGGTGTGAGACGACGGAAAGTTAAAATTATAGAGAGCGACAGTGAAGTTGAGAGTGATGTTGAAAGCAAAGTTGAAAGTGAAACTGTGGAAGGTGCAAGCACTTCAACATGGGAACTTTGTGGAGACTACGACGAAGTGCCACCAAACGTACAATTTATACCTGGACAAAACCCCACAGTAACACGAATAGTTTCGGACATAAAACAACCAATAGATTTTTTAAAACTGTTTTTCACTGATGACCTCGTGAAAAAATTATTTGGGAAACCAATATATATGCAAAAAGAAAATTGGAAGGGAAGACGCTATCTGCAACTTAGATTTGGCGAAGCTGGCGTGATGTGACCAACGAACAGTTCTGTGCACTTCTTGCTGTCGTAATCGATATGGGGACGATGCTGTTGGCCAATTTGCAAGAATGTTGGTCGAGGAATGTCGTCAGTTATATTCCTTTCTATTCGGATACATAGTAGGGACATATTTAGCCAAATCTTCTGGGTGCTTCATTTGGAAACTATTCCAATACGCAACACCAATCCACGAACGCGCCTACAACGCGTGAACTGCTTTTTGGATTATGTCAACTCTAAGTTTTTGGATTATTTTATCCCGGGCGAGCACATATGGGTGGACGAGTCAACTATAAAATTCAAGGATCAAATTTCGTTCATAACATACAATCCGAAGAAACCGACGAAATGGGGTATCACAATTTATGCTTTAGCTGACTCAAAGACTGACTACATGTGCTGCACTTTGCCATATTATGGATCACTCACCACAGAGCTCTTCGTCAGACCCGATTTACCAGTTTCAACAAGAATTCCGATACACTTATATCAAATGTTGTTGGAGAAAATTCCAGGTGCTCAGGGCCACCATATGTACACGGACCGCTACTATACTAGTTATTTCTTAGCTCAAGAACTAGCCAAATTGAAATGTAATATTACCGGAACAATTTTAACGAACAGGAAAGAATTACCCAAGGATATAAAAAAGCCAAATTTTTCGATAAAATCCACAGTCGCGTATCGACAGGGCAACACCCTAGTTTTAGGTTGGAAAGATAAGAGGGTTGTCACTTGTTTGACTACGAGGGGTGACACAGGAATGACGATGGTCAAAAGAATTACACGAGGTGGTGTGGATATAATGGTCAAGAAACCCAATATTGTATTGAACTACATAAAATATATGGGTGGTGTTGATCGGGCGGACCAATATGCGTCAACCTATTGTTTTCTGCGAAAATCACTTAAATGGTGGCGTAAGCTTTTTTTGGGAATGGAAATTTCCTTGATCAATTCATACATATTGTATAAACTAGAAAAAGACCAAAAAAGGGGAAACGCCACTGAGTCATCTGCGATTTCTGAAAACACTTGTCGAACAATTGAGAGGATCGTATCGCCAGCAACGAGAGCAAGCGTCTACGTTGCATTCAGATGAAATCCGACTAAATGGGAAGCCCCACGTAATACTAAAAGGGCCAAAAAGGGACTGCAAGGTTTGTTCTGACGTAGCACGCCTGGAGGTAGGCGAGAAATTTCGTATTACTGTAATACGTGTCCTGCCAAACCCAGGATGCAACTTGGATATTGTTTTACAAAATCTCACACCAAAACTAATTACAGAATGTAATATATATCAAAGTTTATTGTTTTCGATATATAAATGAATAAACTGTTTTTACCCTCCTCACCATGCCGTTTTTCAGACTTACAACACAACTACTAAAACCCGGGTGGTGTTTGATTGGTCAGCAAAAACCACCACCGGAGAAACATAAGACGCAACAATAGGAATACCAAGGAAAGCCCACGCACTCTGGATACAGCCGCTTCGTCGCCGCTTTAGCAGAACCGCCGACTTTGCGGAAATAGTTTATAAATTATTTGAACGCATTGTTATCAGACATTCGTATATTACACATTCGTGTATTAACGTTAGTACAGGTTTCACCCTTTTGTTTTCTAAATTATAATTTTGTAATTAGTGATTGATTTGTCTCAATAAATTTCTTCTTTTTAAAAATATTATTAGGCACTCGGCCTATATAATTCCGGTATATCACTTAACGACATTCAAAACATCGGGCCGGTTATACAAAATGACCTGTTTTCAGACATAGAAAAAATGTACCGGCAAGTTTTGTTATCCTAAAAAGACCGACCATTTCATCGGATACTTTGGAGATCCGACCCTTGTCCCCCATTAGATTGCTATGAGTTGCAAACAGTAATATACGGTACCACATCGGCATCCTTTCTTGCCACACGTTGTCTACAAGAGATTGCAATAAAAAATCAATCAACACATCCAAATATTTCTAGCATAATTATTAATGACTTTTACGTAGACGATTTACTAACGGGCGCAGCCTCTATACCTGAACTTGTACACATTCGTGACAATTTAGTTGGCTTCTTACCAGAAGGTTTTAATTTGCGGAAGTGAACTAATAACGCTCTGGTTGTAAAGGAAGCTGTCGCCACTGAAAATCAAGCATTGTTAGGTGATAACTCTGAATGTAAAACATTAGGTATTTCCTGGAACACGGACCACAATTCTTTCAAATATTACGCTTTGAATCATAATGTTAGAGGAAGCGTAACTAAGCGAATCATTCTATCCACTATTGCTCAGATATTTGATCCTTTGGGTTTATTAAGTCCTGTAATTGTGGTCGCTAAATCAATTATTCTATCGCTTTGGCAGCATCACATAAGTTGGGAGGAATCTATACCACATGATATTGTAGTATGAATTTTAGTTAATTGTATAGAAAGCAAAAATTATTACAATTAATATTTACAAAATTTTACTATTATATTAACAAAATAATGAACAATACAATCAAAATATATTACCTAGTGTGTGTAAGTGTAATTTATTTTCTAATTCTTAACTTCTCTCTCTCTCCCTCTTGAATTCTTTCTTCACTTCTTTTCTTTGGTCTTTTCCTTTTATTGAATTCCCTTTTCTTTGGTCTGTTCGTCGTTTGTAAACAACAACTTCTTTTTTGATGTGGTCTGCTTCTTTTCAACCCTGGTATTTTATATAACTTTTGATCTGACTTTCTTCGTCAACCATCCCATTTCGTCGTTTATAATCAAACTTAATTTGTTTTTGCACGTCGTTATAGCAATTTGGAATTCTAGATTTTGAAATGTTTCAAGTGTATGTGTGTGGTAAATGTTTACAACGCTTTTCTATTTCTTAAAGAATGCTTTCTATAAAATTTACATCTTTTTATTGATAATTTTACTAATGGAATATTACCATACTACAATTATACTACCGCACCCCTTAACAAATTTTTTGTTACTTGTAACAAAAAATTTTAACTATCATTTAAGAAATCCAGGTTTTATTTATGTAAATGAAACTAGAAGACAATCACTAAAAGAAATTAGTGTCTTATTGTAGATTAACAATTGGTAAGTATAAAATGGTACTGAAGAAGAGAACAGTTTTAAATAAACAAGATAAGTACTTAACACGATTTCAATCTCCAAAATGTACTATTTGTTGGGATAATTGGTGATCGCATTAAAAATTAATGATACTACACACATGTAGATGGAGCCAGTAGTAGAGTTTAAGAAGAAATAAAATGTTCAATCATAAAAATAAGCTGTAGTGAAATTAAAATAAAGTTTAGTTAATTTCCACAATAAAGCCTACGATTATTGTGCTACACTTCCACATAGAAACGTAAGAGCGCAAATTAATAATCCTAATAACAGGTTATGGTACCAGAAGCACACAAATCGTAAAAAAAGAAATAGGAAACCTAACCTATACATAAAAAAAAGACGTAAAAATGGCTGGTAAACATTCGGATGAAGTTGAACAGATAGAAAAATTAAGAACAATAGAAGAGTTTCCACTCTGGAAATTCCAAGTAGAAATCATATTTAAATCACAAGGATTGTATAAAATAGTAACAGGCCAGGAGGTATTAACTACAGACGCTACAGAGGCTATAAAGGCGGATTTTGAGAAGAGAGATGCAAAAGCCCAGAAGGTAATAATTAGCACAATAGACAAAAAGCCATTAACATACATAATGAGCTGCAGTAACTCAAAAGAGATGTATGAGAAAATTTGTTCCATATATGAAAGTGATTCCGAGGTAAAAAAGTGTGCACTTCTACAGGAGTTTTTCAACTACAAATTCGATAAAGACAGTGACTTAGCAACACATGTAAGCAAACTAAGAAACATAGTGCACAGATTAAAGACATTAAAACAAGATATAACTGATGATATGCTCATTTCGAAGATTCTGTCGACATTGCCAGAAGATTACAAATTCTTTGCAAGCGCTTGGGAATCAACACAGAAGACAGATAGAACATTGGACAATTTAACATCGAGGCTGTTAATGGAAGAAATGAGACAAACATCAAAGGATAAAGAAGAAGCTGTTGCATTCAAAACAAAAACAAAAATTGAAGAACAGAGATGCAGGAAATGCAATAAGGTAGGTCACATTGCAAGTTTTTGTAAATTGCATGTTTCGTTCAATAGTACCCAAAATAAATGTTTTAAATGTGAGCAGCCAGGACATATTGCTAAACATTGTAACAAATCATTGTTTTGTAAAATTTGTAAAAAGAATAATCACAATGAAAAAGACTGCTACTTCAGAAAACGTCAAATGGAAAACAAAAGTCCAACTGTATCCTTTCTAACATCTACTGATACAAAAGATAATCAGATAAAATTAAATTCAGATTGGGTTGTAGATAGCGGTGCAACCACACATTTGACGAATGATAAGACCTTGCTGACAGAATGTAAAGAAACAGATGTAAATATTTTAGTTGCAAAAGATAAAGCCTCAATGCATGCAAAAGTAAGCGGTAAAGTAGAAACGAAAGAAGTAATACTAAATAATGTATTATATGTTCCTGAGCTCACAAAGAACCTATTATCTGTAAAGAAAATAACTGAAAATGGTGGACAAGTACAATTTAAAGAAAATAAAGTAGAGATATTTAAAAATGAAGTGAAAGTCTTGGAAGGTAAAAAGAATAAGAACGGATTATACGAAATAATGTTTGAAAATGCAGAAAGAAGACTAGTAACGGAAACTAAAGATTCAGTAAAAGAATTACATGCAAAAGTGGGACATTTGTCACTTGGCGGCATCAAAAAGCTTACCAAATTAGTCAATGGTATAAAGATAACTAATTTAGATATTGAAAATTTTGATAAATCATGTGAAGTTTGTTGTAAGGCTAGACAAATAAGGCAACCATTTTGTTCGGAAAGGCAAAGGGCCACGAGACCGCTGGAAATTATACACACAGATGTATGTGGACCAATTGACCCTCCCACATGGGATAATAAAAGATATTTCCTTACATTTTTAGATGACTACACGCACTTTACAACGATATTCTTAATTGAAAGAAAGAATGAAGTACCAGAGATAATAAAACAGTTCGCTGAAGAAGTACAAAATAAATGGGATAAAAAAATTTGGAAAATAAGGTGTGACAATGGAGGAGAGTATTTAAATAAAGACATAAAACAATGGAGCAAACTAAAAGGAATAGTTTTGGATTTCACAATACCGTATTCACCGCAATTGAATGGCAAGGCTGAACGACTCAACAGAACTTTGATGGAAAAGGCAAGAGCTTTAATAGCGGAAAACGAAATAGCAAAGAAGATGTGGGGCGAAGCAGTGAGGACCGCGGCTTACTTAATCAACCGAAGTCCAACCGAAGGTCTAGATACAACACCAGCAGAAAAATGGACAGGCAAAAGACCAAATCTTTCAAATCTGGAGATTTTTGGAACTAAAGCATATGCCAAAGTTCTCGGCCCATTAAAGAAGTTAGATGACAGAAGTAGGAAATACATGTTCATAGGATATGCCCCAAACGGATACCGTCTATGGGACGAAATTAAAGAAAAAGTAATAATTACAAGAGATGTAGTGTTTCAGAAAAGTACGAAAAACGAAAAAGAAACCGAAGAAAGAGAAGTGCAAAAGAATGCAAATATTTATGAAGAAGACACACAAAGTACTTACGAAGAAAGCTCTAGTAATGACAATGCAAGTGCTTTAGAAAAGCAAGAAAATGAAATACAAGAAATAAGAAGCAGCAAAAGAACAAGAAAACAACCAAAATTGTTTGACGATTATGTTTTACTCACCTACGAAGATGCAATGAATGGAGAAGACAAGGAAAAATGGACGCGGGCAGTCAAAGAAGAAAAAGACGCACTAAATAAAAATAACACATGGACGTATGTAAACGAAACAGAAATAGGGGATAATAAACCACTAAACAGCAGATGGGTTTTTCGAATAAAGGATGACGGAAGATATAAAGCAAGATTAGTCACAAAAGGGTGTCAACAAAGGTACGGAATAGATTTTAATGAAACGTACAGCCCTGTTGTTAACAGTGACTCGTTGAGAGTAATATTCTCATTAGGAACCAACAGTCAAAATTCAATTATAAAGTTTGATATTAAAACCGCTTTTATCTATGGTGAAATTGATACAGACAGTTATATGAGATTACCAGAAGGTTTTGAAACTAACAAAATTTGCAAACTAAATAAGGCTCTCTGTGGATTAAAACAAGCACCTTACCAATGGAATAAATACTTTACAAGATTTTTGAAGAACAACGAACTTGAAAATTTGAAAACGGAGAGATGTATTTTCAGAAATAGAGACAGTTCTATCATCTTAGCAATATATGTGGATGATGGAATACTTATAGGTGATAAAGTAAAAATAAATCATCTAATTGAGAGGATGAAAGAAGAATTTGATATGAAAGTATATGAAAATCCAGATACATTTTTAGGAATGGAAATCAAGAGAAAGGACGGGACATTAACATTAACCCAACAAAACTATACTGAGAAAGTTTTGAAGAAATTTGGAATGGAAAATTCAAAGCCAGTTGCAACTCCAATGCTGCCTAACAATGAAAGTAATGAAGAATCATCGAAGGCAAGTGATTATCCTGTAAAAGACGCAGTAGGAAGTTTGTTATACTTATGTAACAAAACCAGACCAGATCTATCATTTGTGGTTAATTATTGTAGTAGAAGAGTCGATAATCCAACAACACAAGTAATACCAACAATCAAAAGAACTTTGAGATATTTACGGGGAACTACAAGCAGTGGACTAAGATACGGATCAAAAGTGGACAATAATGAAAGTTCAATAATACTTCAAGCATATTGCGATTCGGACTACGCGGGTGACATAAGTGACCGTAAAAGTACAACGGGATATGTAGTGTTATTAAACGAAGGTCCGATTGCTTGGCGCTCCCGCAAACAAACAGTTGTAGCATTATCAAGTACTGAGGCTGAATTCATAGCTGCCTCTGAATGTTGTAGAGACTTATTATATTTAATTTAAAATCATTTATTGAAGAATTGACAAATAAAAATGTTAAGGTTACTCTGTACATCGACAATCAAAGTGCAATACAAATGATTAAGAACGGAGTTGTGAATCGAAGGAGCAAACATATTGACGTACGTTACCACTTTATTTGCGAACAGGTTTCACAAGGCTTAATAAGTATTGAGTACGTACCCACCGATTTACAACTTGCTGACTTCTTTACAAAACCATTAAGTCATGTTAAATTTGTAAAATTCAAGGAAGAATTTGTTAATTGTTAAGTAAAGAGAATGTGTTAAATGTAAACATTTTTCTTGTACTACTATTAAGATCAATATGTATTTTACTTAGCAACTCTAATGCGAACAACAATTAAGGGGAAGTGTTGGGATAATTGGTGATCGCATTAAAAATTAATGATACTACACACATGTAGATGGAGCCAGTAGTAGAGTTTAAGAAGAAATAAAATGTTCAATCATAAAAATAAGCTGTAGTGAAAGTAAAATAAAGTTTAGTTAATTTCCACAATAAAGCCTACGATTATTGTGCTACACTTCCACATAGAAACGTAAGAGCGCAAATTAATAATCCTAATAACACTATTCTATTTATTTATTGTTTTATTTAACTAATATATTTAATTTTAAATCGTTTTCAATAGGAAATGTATTTAATTAACTTTATATGAATAAATATTCTCTACATTGTAAATGCCTTTCACGATATCAGTTCTTGGTAAATTTGATGTACATGAGGATGCACAACAATTTGGCATTCGTTGCAGAGACTGGCTATGGGCCTAGCGGAAACTGAGCTTTGCAATTAGCACACCTTAATGGTTTGGTACATATCCCGGGATCGAACTTGTGCGGTATATTGTAATGTATTCTTTGAATGAAACTAATCGTTTCGAAATAAATCGTTCTTCTCAGGAGATTGTGTGATTTGTTCTAACACCCTCATATGATCCTTGATATTTCCTGTGGTATTTGTTCTTTCCAAATTATCTGAACAGAATTGCGATTTCAAATTTACTATCTCTTGTCTTAAGCTCTTTCTAAGTTCCCTTTCTTTATTCAATTGGTACTCTAAATCTTTATAGTTAAGCACAACATATAAGGGTGGGTGATTCTCCTTTTCCGAATTCCCAAATATTTTATCTGTTATAGTTTTTATCTTTTCTTCTTCCATTTGGAGTTTTATTAGAGGAAAATCAATTAATTTAGTTTGATGTTCAATTGTTGATTCGGTTTCAAGTTCCCTTTCCTTCTGGTACGCGTCTTTTTGCAATAACCTGTCATTACGTTGATTAACTTGTTCAAACAAAGCTATATTTAAACTCGTAGATTCATTTAAATTTTGACATAACTTAAAGTTCGATTCATTGACACCTTTCAAATGTGTTAATTGCAACGAATTCTCTTCGTTTAATTCCCTATTTTCAGATAAACAAGCGTCAATAGTTACCAATTCTTTCAATTTAAACCTATTTCTCTTTCTACATTCGTTTTTACTTCTATTTTCATTTTCATATGTGATCTCGATATTTTCTAACCTTACACTTAACTCTTTAGATCTACTTGTACTCTCTACTTGTTTGTTCAGACTGTGCTCCCGACCATTAATAGCACATGATAACTTATTTAACGAAGACATTAGTTTTTCTAACGCCCTTTCTATTTCACCCTTCTCTGTGTCATCTTGACGTTTGTTTGACATTTTATTATTCTAAATTTGTGTATGACACAATGAAATGAAATTAAATCAATTTAAAAACTAACTTCAGGTTCGCCAATGAAATGAATGAATTTAGGTTCGTCCCACGTTTTGTGCGCCAAATATGTTTTGAGAATTTAGTTAATTTGTTTTTTAAAGTAAATTGCACCGGTCTAGCTCGTAGATAGAATATAAAAGCATAAATTATAACAATTTATATTTATAACCTTTTCGAAATATTGAACATAAAATCAAAAAAATTTACCTATTTAGTGTGTGAATGTATGTGTGTGAATTTTCCGTTGACGGTTCTTCCTGTATTTCCTTTCTTCACTTCTTTTCTCGACGCAGCTTATGGATTCCTCCCTTTTATCAATTCTTTCTTCTTTTGAAAATATATTTCAGACTTTTTATAATGACTTTTTAAAATTGTCAATTTCTCGTCGTTATAGCAATTTGGAATTCTAGATTTTGAAATATTTCAAGTGTATGTGTGTGGTAAATGTTTACAACGCTTTTCTATTTCTTAAAGAATGCTTTCTATAAAATTTACATCTTTTTATTGATAATTTTACTAATGGAGTATTACCATACTACAATATACATCACGGATGGACTGGCTTCTTAAATACATTGCCATCAATAATTTCGATTCAAATTCCTCGGTATGTTCTACAGTCATCCCTGTGCTCCACACAACTTCATGTTTTTGAAGACGCCTCTGAAGGAGCATATGGCGCGGTGTTTATGTACGCACGGTTAGCGACGTTGGTAATGTCTCCGTGAAACTACTTTGGGCGAAGTCTCGAGTTGCTCCACTACACAAGGTCGTCACGCTTCCCCGCTTAGAATTATGCGCTGCAGCATTGCTAACTAAACTAACGTTGAAGATCAAAAGCATGTGCGATATTCAATTTGATTCGTATTTCTACTGGTCCAATTCACGGCCACGTTGCGCCGTATTGTATCTCGTAGGGCCAAACCCTACGCTATTTATTCAGACAATGAATGAAATGACAATGCATGTTTAAAAAGTTTGATTACCCACCAGGTTTTGAAAATATATTCTCATATCTTTTATTGAGTCAGAAAATGTAACAATTATGAAATAGTATATTACTGCGTTATTCTAAGTAAACATATTTCTTAAACGCATATTATTAATTCAATTCTAACCGCGCTGCGTGCGACGCCTCATGGCCATCCAGACCCTAACAATTTGTAACAACTTGCTGGCCGCCCAAAACGTTGACGTCCGACTGCCCCGCACCCCTTACACAACCGAGTTAAGACACCCTTGTTTGTAAGGAAAGGAATTCTTCGAGTACTACTCCTGGTGGTTTGAAAATAAAGTTTTATGTTCATCGATGTAACGTTCTTCACGAATATTACACATCTTGACTTATAAAGTAGAAGCACTATTTATAATTTAAATACAAATTGACTTTGAATATTTTATCTTTAAATTAAATAAATTTTGAGTGTTACAACATGCATGGAATGTTTTTCAGCAATAATAGTATTCATTTCAATTTACAAGTACATGTGTCTAACAGACTTTATAGGTATTATTAACGACTTAAACATGATGCGTTCTCATGGCCGAGTTTATGAAAAAGCTAATTAAATTGCTCTTTCAGGAATAATTACTTTGTATTTTACCACTCTCCATGCCTTGCGCATCAAGACAGATTAGGGAAACTAATAATCATAATCGACTACATTACTGGATATGCATACTTTCCATTTCAAAAAATTATTTGACTCCATAATCACGTAAATTGGAACAATTAAATACACTAGCGAGCAAAAATTCAGATCACTTTGAAATTGTGATGTTTTTTCACTCTGTTGTATGTTTATATTTGAAAATTATAATTCATGTATTGTCTTTTGAAAGCCAAATTTAATAGTCAATATTGAATCGAAAACCTTTCTTTTGATTTTAACGATTTATTCTGAAGAAGCAACTAACTTACGTTTACAAATGTAAAAAGTACTAACATTAATGAGAAAATTAATGTTTTCATAACGTTTATTATTCCCTCCCCTTGCGTTACTGATTGCTTGAAGCCGACGAGGCATACTCCCAATTAAATGACGGATCACATCCTGGTCGATATTATTCCACCCCTACAATAAAAGCTTCCTCAACTCCTGGCCAGTTCTTTGAGCCGGTATATGGCTTCGGATACGTCTTCCCAACTCATCTCAGATACATTCAATGGGATTTATGTCTGGACTGATTGCTCAAATCTTCTAATGCCCACTTCATCCAGATATTCTCATTATCTTGCATGAAAATGCCATGCTCGTCCATGGTGAATGTGAAAGACATATGATCGTCTAGAACCTCCATACTCGCCGACGTCCGTCTGACACATTAAGGCAAAAACGCGACTCATCTGAAAACAGAACCTTGCCAAGCCATTTCGGGCAAAAGCCAAAAGCAATGGCGGACCTGTAGCCATCTTTCTGCAAGACAGTTCAGCAACACGAAACCCTCTTCTAAGGGTCCATTCACATCTCTAACTTTTTGGCGATGATTTCGCAGAAAATCCGCAGACACCAAAAAACGGTCATCTCTTGGGGCGGTGACTCTTTTTCACCCGGATCCTACTTTTCTAGTTATTAGGCCAGTCTCCTCAAAGCGCTGGCACACATTTTGTACAGCACATAAGCTTTTACCAACAATTCTTGCAGTTTCACGTTGTCCTCGACCATCTTGTATCAAAATACTAAACCATGCAACCGATAAGTTTTATAGAGAGAAATCAGCGCTAAATTGAAAAATACGCAATGTGAATTTTTAGTTAGAGTGAACGAGCGCTATTTCATAAAAATTTTTGCTCGCCAGTGTATATTATATACAGGTTATATTTGCTAAAAAATATTTACTAATTATAAACTGTTTAATACATATTCGATTAGAATCGATATGTATATGTAATTTTATAACAGATATCACTAGAAAATACTTATGTCAGGAAAACTAAATATAAAGTAGCAGATACCTATGTATACATACATGCCAAAATGGAGAATATACATATTACTTGTATATCTTTCCCATTGAAATAGATATAGTAATGGAACGCGCACGTTAATGTGTCTATGCAACGAAAAGCGTGCCGTTTGTGTTGGAAGAGTGCAGATATATGTAAGGTATCTCTATCTTCTTCTCGCTCATTGACTGTTATGTGTCTATCAGACTCGGATTTGGTTTTTTAGCAATATTTATAGTTTAATAGTGAAAATAGTTAAACACTGTAGTGCATATATTTGTACAAATGAATGGACTCCTGGAAATATCAAATTTCACAGACAATTATTTTTTAATTAGTTATCAGCCCATTATCTAACCTCGATATTGGTTATCTCAAAAATAAACATTGAAAATTGAACAATATAGATATTTACGATATACTTATTTTCGAAATCGTCAAATTTACAGAGAAAGCCTTCAGAGCGGGTGTTGTTTCGGGACACAAGCAAAGACCCTTATTTAAAAAAAGGATTATAAATTTAGTTCTACAGTAATTCATACCTGGGATAAAAACATTATTCTATCCTTCACATCCGCTTGATATTTCAGAAGATCATAAAATTTGTCGGCAGTACATATGCGGATGTAAGAATTCAAACGCATGCGAAGAAAAAAATTACAAAATTAGGCGATACAGCCAATATAAACAATAAATTACACAAAACTGTTTTATTCTCCCACATATAGCATTAGTATTATGAAATATTTTATATGTATATAGCTAAATTAAATGCTTTTTAATTTTTGTTTGTTATTGCAACAGGTAATTAGAGAAAGCAATGTATTCATGTAGTTAGTAAGTGGGTTTTTCATATTTTACGTATACCTATATGTTATGTCTATAGTTTGTAGAAATGCTCTACTTTCTTATGTTATTTTGTAAATAGTTAATAGTTTTATGGAATAATCTTTTATACATTACGTGGTGTCATTGTAGCTTTACCTGTTGCGGCGTTATTTCAGATTATCGCGCCAGGTGCAACTATCTTGCATACGTTTGAATGAGTACAACAAGGATAGTGATACCTTAAAGTATGTTAATCCTTTTCTAGCAGCAGTGTCTCATTTTTCACTGTAACGTCAGCGTTCCAGTTAACCCTATACTTCACTGATCTTTCCTCAACGTTTTGTAAATTTAAGTTGATATTTTCCAATTTGTGCAAATAAAATGTATTTTAATAGTTGCTACGGAAATCAATTACCTAATTCTCCGTAAACATGAAATCATAAATATTGAACTATAAACGCATATCTGCTACTATCACTGCTTTGTGTTTTCAATTTTATATTTGTTCTAATTTTGTGATTTTGAATTCTGAAATCAGACACCATATATTTCTCAAAAAGAAATAACAACTGTTTAGTTTAACGTATCCATGGTTCTGCAATAATGCGTCGATCTTCTGTTTCATTAAGATAAGATAAGGTATGATATAAAATTAAACTCAAACAGATTTTGGGACACAGGAGATGTTATCCTATTAAGGATACAATTTAAAAAGTTACACATGAAGGAAATAAATACACAGGAAGTAAGAAATTATTTCTATCCGATATATCCTGAGAAACTGAAATTACATAATCGGTTGGCCAGATTGATTACCTGATTTAGCCAAGATCGATTATTTCTTGTGGGATTATGTAACCAGCAACTTCCACCCACAGTTTAAATATGCGCGAAAGTATTAGTACCAACGCTTTTCGAAATGTTACACCGTACATGCTCCTAAAGGTCCAAAGAGAATTTCTGGATAAAATAGATTAATGTTTTCCTGTATTATTTCAATTCATTTTTCATCCCCTTAGTAATTTTACGCAATTTTATTTGTGATTCAGTTTGCGCTATTTAAAACCATTTTGTAAATCTCTTTTAATGTTCCCCTTTTTATTTTAAATTTTTGCTGTGGTGTTTTGCTGATTACGTATTTCGGTTGTCTTCAATTTTCTTTTTAATAAAGTATGTATGTTTTTGATTAAAACTTTCGCTAAAATACATATCTGAAACGATAGCAACTATCAATAAATATAACAAACCCCTATATTAGTCGACTAGGAATCTAATTCGTTATAATATGAAAACATAAATCGATCCAGGTTGATACAGGTTATTGTGTAGCGTTTCGATTGCTGCTGCAAGCACGTTGCAGATTTAAGCAAAAAACAGCAATATTACAAAGATGTGAGTGGATTCACAAAAAGTAATACTGAAACGCATTATTATCAGAGATCCAACAAAATATTCTGTTTACTTCAGCTCTAGCAAGCCAGTAACGTGTGCTGTGCCCAACCCGGATCAAACAGTGCTAATTCGTGGATAGTCGATGCATGCGAGATACAGATAACAGATACGTGTCGCGCGTGTTTCGTGATTGACAGTGACAGTGTGTGAAACGGACTTCCGGGCCGCCCGACTAGACGAACACCTGCAAGATTAGACACAATTCTTTTTTAAAACAACTCTTCAAAGTCAGCTGTTTGAAATACATCAAAGCAAAATATTAGGCGAAGATTTCGATATCGCTCAACAAATAGAAACAGCAACGACAAAAACTATAAAAGCCGTACATAAATTGATATTCGAAAATGACTACATTGGAGAAGAATTTCAGCGAACGAATAGAAAGAGATTTAGAGAATTTACGGTGTTTGCATTTAAAAAGAATGCTGATGAATGCAATGCTAAAATTGAATATATTTTAAAGAATTTCACTACTACGGATCTGGTATCTATCTCGAATATTTTAACAATATATTATGCCGAAACAAACGAGGAAATGGCGAAAAATATTCTATCCAAATTAATTAAAAAAGACGTTAGAAGACGAAAATAACGACGAACAAAATGAAGAGGGGAGCAACCAAAACGAAGAAACAAGATCCAAAAGTAGTGATGGAAACAGCGATACAAGTAACGACGGTAAACATTGCAGCGAAGGTGAGACTGGAAGAAGAAAAAACGCAAACAAAAGAAGTGACCTTAAAAAGAAAAGAACGATTATGACAAGCAAAAGGAAGCAACGAATAGTTAAAGAAGACTTGTATTACGAAAGAGGTAGTAATGACGAAGATGACGCAACGCAAAGTGGTGCAGACAGGGACAGCAAATATGGAAGGAAGAAAGGTAAGAAAAATCAGATGAGCACTTAACATTTGCCATGTCATTTAGAGATATAGAAGCCTCAATAAATACATTTTCGGGCGAGAGTAATTGTTCTTTATCAACATAGTTGAATGATTTGGAGAAAGTTAAGGAAAGCCCTAAAATCGGAATATGATGAAAAAAATTAATAGTGCTTATCTCCATGAGATATTGTCACAAAGAAAACTTAAGAAAGATGAGACCGTCCAAGAATATTTTTAATCATGAAAGAAATTGCTAACCGTGGAAATGTAGAAGATGACGCCCTCATCGAATACGTAATTATTGGGCATTCGAGATGAAATCTTATATATAAAAATCAATTGCTGTTTGTTTGTCTCACTAAAACTTGAGAATGCCTGGACCGATTTGCTAATTTTGATCTTGAAATATTTGTGGAAGTTCAGGGAAGGTTTAAACGGTGAGAAACATAAATAATAAGTAACGGAAAATACTAAAAACGGCAAATTAGAGATTAAGCAAATTGATGACGTTTGGTGGGTTAGATTCATAGAAAATATAATACTATAGAAGGGCATCTATTTTTTTACATTTTTACATTGAAACTTGCATACATTACCGTACATAATTTCAAGATTACAAGAAATTTTCATCCTTACAATACGAAAAGGAATTTTTATTCATCCTTCTCGCTAATGACGCCTCCTTCCGTGACTCCTACGTCTCGAACGACTTCTACTACGCCGCCTTCTGTGCTCCCTGACGCCTTCCATAACTGCCCCCAGAACGTATCGACCTCTATTTTTCTTAATCGCACCGAAAGCTAAGCCCCTTTCGATCGCTTTTCCCAAATATTTACCGACATCCTTGCTAGGAACGGAAAACTGATCTTCGATATACTCGGATATTTCCTCTTTAGACGCGCCATCTCGTAACTCGCCGATGGCCGCCAACACCAATTTGGCGGTGTTGACCGATTGCGAATTCGGGGCAGTCATTATTCTCACCAATTTTGATTTTTCTTTTTCTTCTTAATACGACAGTGATTCCATGAAAGCGATATCTGTTAGGATTTATCCAACTAATTTTAAAAAGCGGGCCTTTCAAAATATATTTATACCTTATTGTAAAACTTAAAATTTGTTCTAAAAAAAAACTGTAAGTTTTAGATTGTTTTACCGTAAGCCATCATTTCAATAAAAATACATATTAGTAAAGAAACAATCTAAAATTACAGATTTTTTATCAGAACAAATTGTTATCGAAAACTATTATTTCATGGGGAAGGTAAAAATAGAATCACAAACTAAGTATACATTTATATTATTAGTATGTGAAATATAATACATCATAGAATATCCAAAACTGGTGCGAAAAGATAAATAATTATTTAGATTTCCTACGTTTTCTAAATAATTCAATACCCTTGTTATATATCTGGTCCCTTTTGGGCACGCGATTATCTCTGCCCAATAAAACAGCATTAATACCATTATTTTATGCTATGCGTGTTCAACCGGCTGTAATGATTCAATTCTATGGTGAATTTGTCCTTGTTTGTATCTGTATAGTCAAAATGGAAGTGATAATTAGTGATTTATGATTACCAAAAATAAAGGTTACTCTCTTATTAACAAACATTACCTTGAATGTCGGACTGAACCCGCGTTCTTCAATAATATATGCTCCAAATGAAGTCATTTTGAAACATGCGTTATACCTTTAAGCTTTCCAAAGAAAATGTCGTGATTCTTGAGTTTCACCATGAAGCAATGTTTCTCCATCGAACTTCAATGCACCGCAATGGACGCACACAACCACCATAGGGCCAATTCTGACGAAAGAGTGCGAGCTGTAGTCAATTGTGGAATCGTATTGCAACGCTCCCCGATTCAAATTAACACTTGAAGCATTTCTTCTTGCGGCTCAACGTTGTTGATCTTTGTGTTCCGCTCGACGATTTCTCGTTGCCAACCGATCCGTTTCACGTATGGCCTCTCTTTGTTCTTGTGTTTGTGAAGCACGAAGTCGGCCGGTACTAACACGGCGCCCTTCTCTTATGCGATTTCTTCTTCATCTACAATGGATTGATTCGCAATATTTCGCAGTATAATTGCTTTACGGCTTCGTTGTTAAAGATTGGATCTTCTCGCTCGCGGCATTGTAAATAAGACTTTGATGTGATGGATATTGCTGACTTTGCTTCTATTATGACATAACAATTATTCATGCGCGCACAATCACAAATGTCATAACCTTAATTGCCTTTGCGCGCACAATGACAACTATCATAACCTAAACCACCAAACGTCATCAATTTGCGTAATCTCTAATTGCTTTTTATTAATTTTTCAAACGTTCTAATAGTTTTCTTTTTCCTAAACCTTCGCATAGCTATTACAAACAAATCCGCAGAAGTAAGTATCCAATTCGGTTCAGTCGTTTTCAAGTTTTAAGTATGGTTTTAAGCGTCCGAACAAACCACGATCCATTTATATATATATATATATATATATATATATACAGATATCATGTATATGTCAGAGAATGGTTTACGCTCACTTGTTTACAAGTCTGGGAATCCCTACTCATGAATACGAGCGTGACTATCCCCATTAGCCTTTGTCGATAATATCGAAACTGATCACAACTTTCCGTCCAGTGCTATCTATTGAGAATTTATCCTACTATATTAATGAATCACATGCTTCCATTTAAGATAACAGGCCTAGGTTAGATTATGACAGTTGTCATGGTGCGCGCAAAGACAATTAAGGTTATGACATTTGTGTAAGTAACGGAAAATACTTTGTCTTTTTTTTTAGATGCGTTCAGAAATTTTTCTTTTTCATAGTTGTTGTATGAGGTGTAAAAGTGTCAGTTAGTTGTGGAAAAAAGAGAATCTATATATATATATAAATCAATTGCTATTCGTTTGTGTCGCTAAAACTTGAGAATGGCCGGACCGATTTGGCTAATTTTGATCTTGAAATATTTGTGGAAGTTCAGGAAAGGTTTAAACGGTGAGAAACATAAATAATAAGTAACGGAAAATACTAAAAACGGCAACTTAATTTTCTATATATATAAAAATGGATCACGGTTTATTCGGATGCCTAAAACTTGAAAACCACTGGACCAAATTGGATACTTCCTTCTGCGGGTTTGTTCGTAGTTGTTACGCGAAGGTTTAGGAAAAAGGAAAACTATTAAAACATTTAAAAATTAAGAAAAAGAATTAGAGATTAAACAAATTGATGACGTTTGGTGTGTGAGGTTATGACAGCTGTCATGGCGCGCGCAAAGATAATTAAGGTTATGACATTTGTGATTGTGTGCGCATGAATAATTCTTATGCCATAATAGAAGCAAAGTCAGCAATATCCATCACAGTGTTATTTACAATGCCGCGAGCGAGAAGATCGAATCTTTCACAACGAAGCCGTAATACAATTAGACTGCGGAATATTGCGAATAAATCCACTGCAGATGGAGAAGAAATCGCACGAGAGAAGGACCCCGTGTTAGTCCGGCCCAACTTCGTGCTTCACAAACACAAGACCAAAGAGAGGTCACATGTGAAACGGCTCGGTTGGCAATGAGAAATTGTCGAGCAGAACACAGAGATCAACATGGTCGAGCCGCAAGAAGAAAGGTTTCAAATGTTAATTTGAATCGAGGAGCGAGCGTTTCAATACGATTCCACAATTGACTACAGCCCGCACCCTTTCGTTAGTATTGGCCCTATGCAAGTTATGTGCGTCCATTGCGGTGCATTGAAGGTAGCTGGAGAAACGCCTGGATTGTGCTGTCCCAGTGGAAAGATTAAATTGCCATTGTTGCCTTCCCCACCTGAGCCATTCCATTCAATGCTTCGTGGCGAAGATTAAGAATCGCGACATTTTCTTTCGAACGCTTAAAGGTACAACGCATATTTCCAAATGACTTCATTTGGAGCAAATACTATTGAAGAACGCGGATTCAGTCGTACATTCAAGGTAATGTTTGCGAATAAGAGAGTAACCTTTATTTTTGGTAATCATAAATCACTAATTATCGCTTCCCTTTCGACTATACAGATACAAGAACAAATTCACCATAGAATCGGATCATTACAACCGGTTGAAGACGCACAGCAAAAAATTGTTACAAATTTACTTCATGGCCAATATGGAGGACCAACTTGATCGGCGTCAAACGATCAATAACGCAACGAAAAGAGAAATTCTTTAAGATTTGCAGCAAATACTTTATGAACATCATGCATTGATTCGGTTGTTCAAAACTGCGTTGAATCGCATGCCAAGTGCAAGCAAGCAAGTAAACGCCCCGCTGGAAGACACGAACGACAATTCAACGCTTCGACAATAGATAAAGTCGCAAAATACAGTATATCACAAGGTGCGTCAATGAAGATAATCGACACGAGTGCAACCTATTCAGCAAATATTTTAACAGAAAGTTGTGCTACGATACCCGAATGATTTGGTTTATATTCAGTAAAGCAAATGCTTTGCTCCCACGTAAATTTGCTCCTTTCTGAACTTTTATTCAACTTAATAAATTTTATCGTAATATAAACAACTGAATAAAAGTCAGGTAATAACTTAAGACAACATTTATTAATTCTAAGGCGGTACGACGTTTGCCGGGTCAGCTAGTATATATATATGGTATATTGGTAATGTGCATATCTTTGAATTTTGTTCAATTTAATCTTATGGGGATGTCCAAACCGTTAGTATGTTTAAAGCGAAATTGTAATCTGTATCGTATATCATCGTTTCGTTCGAGTTTTATTTTCTACATTTTTAGTTGTTTTAATTTTTGGAAGATTTAGTGTTTAATCTTTATCAGTAAATCTTTCTGTACCGAGTTATATTGTAACATTTGTGACAAAAGTGTTAACTGCAGTCAAAAATTACAATTGACGAATCATAAGTATTAAAACCAAAATACACTCACAAGCGATTAACCATATATCAAACAATCATGTAATGTTTTGCACCAGTCTGTCCAAATTAAATAATCCAGTATTGCCTAACTTCTTGGAAACATATACTAACAGGCACATGACACTCTCATTATGTAAACATCACTTAGCTAAATGCTATTCCAAAGTGATAAAGTTAATCAAAGCAGATATTTTCAATGGTTTTATGGATTTCTGCTGATGAAACTACAGAGATTGTTGAACATTCCACAAATTCGATTTAAACCCTTTGTAATAGCAATCGGAGCATTCAACAAAATTACAGTTGAACTTATTGGCAAAATTATTGACGGCAGTCTAAATAACATCAAACATACAAATATTTTGTTACTCGTTACTGATGTTGGAGCTTAATGTCTTAAGCAGGCACACTGTTCAAAGCACAATATTCTATGTTTCACTTTACATGTGTTGTCCACGAATTGCATCGCATATGTACATACATAAGTACATCCGAAATGAGTTTGCAGATGTCGATTCGCTTAGTACCGGAAAGAAAATATTTTTGAAAGCTCCGCTAAGAATATCATTACAAAGAAAAATACCCGTCTCTTTCATTTCCTCGAGCTCCTGTTATTACGCGATGGGGTAGTTGGATAGATCCTAAACACATCCTCTTGTTTCACTAAACGATGATGCTCGTTGCATTGACGGGTATAAGAAGTCTCTAGAAAAACGTGAGTTATTAAACTAGGTGAAACACTTTTCCAACACTTGCCGGCGGACATTAAATATTTTGAGAATCAAGATTTATCTTTATCATAAAGAGTAGTAAAATAAAATTCTATGCTAAATAAATTAGAAACTATTTCGCATTTTACGATACCGCCGAACTTTAAATTCTGATTTATTTAGTCATAAACTTAAACTAAAAATTCAATTAATATTTAGTAAAAATCCAGTTATTGACATTAAAATAAATCAGTTTACATTAATTTTCAAACGCGGTAACAGAAATGATATACAGCAAACGCTCGATAACGTGAACTAATTCAGACCAAAGGTGTTTCACATTATCGAAATGTTTACATTAGCGAAGGTGATTATTAACAAGAAAATTATTAAAAGAAACTTTTAATACGCCAAAATAAAAATATCCAAACAACCTCTTATAAACACTAACGGTAACAATAAATCAAAATAGCGTCCTATAATCGTGTACCTATTAAAGAACGAACGTCAGGCAACAAAGTTGTAATTAAGATTATTTTTGCAAAACAAAACTACATATGTATGTATACGCAATTTATCATCAATGTAGACAATAAAGTTCAAATATGGATATATGCATAGGCAACTTGTAACGCTCGCAGTTATTCGTAGGCGATCGGAAGTTGCAAAGACGTCGCATGAGCGTACATATACACACTCGATTTGTTCCGATTAAATTAGATCTTCGTTGATTATCGCCTCTGTAGATCTGTTTACGATATCGAGTTAACGAACTTGCATTGCTTTTACATTATCGGGCGTTCCGTATAATCATATACTACGAATTTTGTGTTCATATTAGCGCAATGTTTTCAATATCGGGTATTTACGTTATCGAGTGTTTGCTGTTTCACAATACTTTGACACAATTTATAAAGTATTTCAGTCACTCCCTTTTAACCAGCTGTGACGTAGAAAGAACATTTTCTATTTTAAAACAGTTGCCAACTCGGAACCAACATCAATTGACCGAGGAAAACTAATGCTTGTGCAAATTTCTCATTTTGTAATACATTTGCCAACAGAGCCCACAATTATTTTAGATTTATACATGCACGTAGTAGATAATTTTAAGTAAAACCTACAAACATTATCGTAAAATCTTGCGCAACAATACTACCTATGGTATCGTAAATATTTCCCTCAATAAATCAAGTCACGCTTTAAAGTTAGGTGTTCTATTGTATCGTTCTTTGCAAAACATAGAACCGTTAACACAGAAGGTAGCGGCACGAGGGTGTATCTATGGTCTTTCCGTTTACTCTCGCATTTTATCGATACCGCTCTACATTATATTGTGTTACGGATAAAATATTTTGTTGAATTATTGATTATTATTAATCAACATGTTTATAAAAAAACAGCTCGAAAATTTACCAAGCGGTAACACTACTGTTGAAATATCTGCGGATATTGCTGGTTGCATTGTTAATGAAGCCTCTCAGCATCATTATTAATTTTGAATGTTATTGGCGTAAACTTAGGCAAAAACTCGCTACGCTATGTTGAAAGATACAGGGCCCGCATCCATCGCAGAGCGCAGCATGTAGCGGACTACGAGGTTCAGAATTAAGTAAGAAAGAATATGATTATTAATCATTAATTTTAATTAGTTCTGTTGCGCAGCCCTCAAGTGCAAATGATTGCAATTGTAAATTATTTACAAGTAGAAAGTAAAATAAAGTAAAGTACATGATTTCTTATAATTTCATAATGGTGGTTTTAGATTTGAGCTAATAACGGCAGTAATAAATTTTAACATTAACACTAAAATTTGTTAATAAAAGCTAATTAATTTCATTATTCTAAACTAACTTCTCTTAATTCTAAGTAAAAGTAATTTTTTTATGCGACTTTTCATATCGCTAGGTATATACCTTAATCTATAAAACACTTTATGCGTATTTACTATGTAATAATAGATGTAAGTTTAACTGTTGCAAATGTCAAGCTCTTCTGTCATTAAAACTGTACCCATTTAGTATTTGTCGATGGAGAAGGTTGGGATGGCGCACTGAAACAATAATACACATTTGAGTTTACAGTTAAATTGCAATAAAACTTCCCAATAACGGTTAATCGAAATAATATAGAATGACATAGAGGTAACCGTTATTAAGATGGGCTTAATGAACTTACACAATAAAAATTGAAACACAAAATGTGATTACCACAGAAATTTCAAGTCAGTTTGTGTTCAATTGAATATGGCACAATAACAACAACCAAATAAATGCATTATACCTGAAGCGCTGTAATGCGGTCGTAACGTCCGTTTGAAGCAATTTGTAATAACATGGATAAGTTGGTGTCAACAAGCAAAAACTGTGGACGGCCCAGATCGTGATTAATATCGAATGACAACTAAGCGTCGCTCGTAACAAGATAATACAAATACAATGCTTAGTTCAACAATGCTCTATTTTCTCTCTTTGTCGATTCAGAAAATTTCGGATTTAGAAGTTGCGAGGTCTGGGTTCATTGCAACAGGATTATATAAAGCTAAAGAAACAAGGCACAAGCCATAGCATAAATGGGTCTAGAAGACATTGTGACAACTGCGGTATGAATATACATATGTATAGGTGACTTGTAACAGAGCATTGCAATAAAACACCATCAGGACGCAGCAGGAAAACCAGCAGTTATACTCCAGCAGGATATCGTTCTTTTGGCGAATTATTATTAGTATTATATATACTGCATTTGTTGAAAAAGCAACACATACAATAAAAACAGTAATGTTTATTTTTTTAAAGTTTACAACAACTGGTGTTGTTTCATATTTCTAAATCTACCTCTGAAAGCATCAGTTTCGCATTTCAATTCAATTCAATTCAAGCGAACATAATAGTCGATCTTTTAATCAAGAAACTTTTATTAACGATTTTAAAATTTCACATTATGCTATGATTCTGGGGTTGGCAACTAAAAATTAGGTTAACACTGTCCACTGACAATAACATCTTCAAGAAGTTGCAGTGTTATAAAAGTTGCAGTCTGTTTTGACTCTATGCTTAAATAAATAAATAACTATAATTACCTACATAATACTACATAACCATAGCTTGCCAATATCTGCAAAAGGACTTGATTTTGCCAACGATAGATCTTTCTTTCCCGCGTTTACACATAGTAATATAGAGTATACAGAGCGACAAAGAGCGTCGGCAGCTGTGATGTTCATGTGGTGGATTTGAATGTCCTCGAAATAGCTCAGAACTTAGCCAACGCCACTTGGAAAATACGAAAAGTGCATATTTGTTCGTATTAATTGAAAAATATTAGAGTTTTGGGTATGTTAAAAGAATAGTATTTACTAAAAACTTAGATCAATGAAACATAACAATTTTTGTATGTTTTAAATCTAACGTGCACACACTATCCCAGAACAATAACATTAATGAAGCTAGCAAAATATAGCCACTATCGTCGCATTTGAAATGTGGTTGCCGGCCATGCGCATACAAAATTGACCACAAGATTTTCTAACTTTGCGCTTCCGTCTATTCTGTGGGTTTTACGATGCTTACATTCATTACAACATTCGTGTAGCATTCGCGGTATGTCGTATACCAGGCATGGGCAACCTTTTTTGTAGATGTTTTATGCTGCGAGTAATCTTGAAAAATATACATTTTCGTGGTATCCTTATGATTCATTATGAATTAAGTTTAGACGGGCCGTGCTAATATGCAACCAAACAATTCAGTAGCGGGCCGGGCAAATCTTACTCGAGGGCCGCATGTGGCCCGCGGGCCGGAGGTTGCCCATACTTGGTGTACATGTATTTCTTCCTATTAATAGGCATTTGCACTCGGTAATAGAAATATAAAACGATTTTTAACAAGAAAATAATTATTTAAAGCACAGAATATTTGAAATATTTAGCATCGAATTACTAACCAATTTCTGCCTGTGGAAGGTATCCGCACGTTTAGTGTAGGTAAACCTCGTGTCGTTACATTCTGTTTCGTACACTCCGTCGAATTGGTGCGCTGAATTAATAACAACGTAGTTTTCACACAATTTACTTTATCAATTTGAAGTTACAATAAAAAGAATGATGGTTTGTACTTGGCGTTTATTACGTTCTGTTTTCTTTCTTCTTCTTTTTGCGCCTTCTATAATGCTAATTATGTTGTCATTAGTTTTTGAAAGTGAAAACTTCGGATATCACTGGTAATATGTGAGAACAATATACATACATATGTAATATGTGTGATGATTCGATAACAATTTACAAGGGGACAACAAGTAGAATGTATGGAATGTATATGAAAGTTACTTTAATTTAATAGAGATATTATTCGTAACGTGAGGTATGTGGTTATCCGATGGGATGGCAACGATGTATCTAAACATTTTTAAATTTCGCGGACAGTTTAAGTTGGTAGTTCCGGCAATAGTGAACATATTCGCATTAATTGTGCTTAGAAATTGGCGAGTATATTCATTGTTGCCGGAACTACCAACTTAAACTGTCCGCGAAATTTAAAAAATGTTTACTGGGATCGAGATATTCATTCAAATATATCGATGTTTATATATCATAATCATAAATATCGATACATTTGTTACGATATATCAAAAAATATCGATATATTTGAAAATATATCGGGTGAGGTGACTACATTTTCTCAAAAATCGTATTAATGATTTTATACTAGATGGCGTTAATGTTTTGTTTCCTCACAAGTTAACATGGTTATTCTACGGCTATATATAATAGAAGCACCAGTGCATATTTTACGTCAAGACCGTCTTATAACATATATTGAGTTAAAAGCATAAATGCAGTAGTTCCACATTTGTGGAGAGAAACTGCAATATTTGGGCATTGTTGCCACGTCAATTCCGTATGAACGATTATTCTAGAACGCTGGAGCCACTGCTACAAAAACTTGAAATCGGCTAACTGGTAAACGACTTGCTAAACCATTGTTTTTAGTTCCAGCTTCTGATGACCTGTTTTAGTTTTTTTATATATACGAATATAGGTATTGTACTTTAAAAGGCCATTCAAATGTATAAAAATTAAAAAGTATTCGGACCAAATAGTAAGTATAATAGTGTGTAAAACACTCATAAAGAAATATGTATTTCTGCCACAAAAAGAAAACAAAAGAGACAAATTTACTAATGTAATTAGTATTCACAAGTTTAAACTTAAATTTGCCGCGTTATTCTAGGTTGGTAGGGAACGAGAATGAGGAGATATAGGAAGCCGTGAGAGAAGTTAGTTATGTCAACACATTATGTAACATGTTATCAGAGATTAGGGAGGTTTCTCTAATCTGTGCATGTTATGTTATGAAGACGACGAGTTAATAAACGTGTCGAGATTATGTGATATGTTTATTTTTATGTACACTCGAATAATTAAAAGAAGGAATTGTATTTTTCTTCTTCTACACTAATAACGATTAAAACCTAAACTTTCGATAAATAAAAAGACAACTAAAAGTGTATTTTGTATAAATACAAAATAATGGAAAGTATTAACAAATGAAGATCAATGTGAGCAACGACAACAATTATACGGATACCGACTATAATTTCGTTTTACACTCTAAAGCCCGTTTTACATTATCATATTAAATTGCACGTAAAAATTGAATACTATTTTATAGTCCAATATAAAACACTGTACTATTTTTCTGCGCAAAATCATTGTATGAAATTAGAACGTGTCCTATTTTCATACTAAATTTTTTGACTTGCGCCTGCTCACTGGTCTGCATTGCAAGTATTCCAATCTAACCTTACTTTCTTATTGTTTACATCTTGTTCAGTCCTGTTACAGTATAAAATAAACATGGGTTTATACATTATACTGTGGTCGTGTCAGCAAATGTTTTTATTGAGCGTTTTACTAAAAGTAAATTTCGCATTCTGATTAATCGAGGATGAGAATCATAAACAGAATTTTTGTTCATAATACATATGTTATAGCCCTGATAAATGATGGAGTCTAAATTCATACAATAATCTTATACAAAAGACTGGTAAAGCGTTTTACATTGTACTATAAAATAGTATTCAATTGTTTGGTAGAACTTAATATGATAATGTAAAACGGGCTTAACGCTTTCGATGTTACAGTAAGACTAAATTGGACTAAATTCAATGGGATGCTAAGTTACCAATGCGCTACTTAATTTTCTTTTTAAGAATTGGAACGAAATACTAAAATAAAATATCCAATATTATCAATATTGGAAATAGGATAATTTCTTGAATTGATACTCATGTGAAATTTAATTAATTATCTGTAGAAGAAGGAAAAAATATATATCCTTCTTTTAATGTTCGTTTGTAATAAACATCACATAATTTCAACACGTTTATTCCGTCATCTTCATACATAACCCATACATAACCAACTTATCTCACGACTAATTACATTTCGTCGTTCCCTACAAACTGGCCAGTACGGCCAACTTAAAATTACGCAGCAAATTTAAATTTAAATTTCTGACTACTACATATCCTATTTTTAATATTACTAATTTTTTCGTAATAAGCACGATTAATGGGCATTCAAGGTAAACGAAAAATGTATAATTTATAATTTATAATAATTTATTTTAATCCGTTCGACTATCACATAGTATAGGACACGTCACAATCTTAGTATAGACAAAAAGAAAAAAAACAAATACATAACATATGGAGTAAAGAAAAATTTATTACTGACTAGGTTTCAGGGTCATTCATATACTCTCTGAACGAATAATATGCCTTAGATAGCAACATATGCTTCAACGTGCACTTAAATTTTTCCAATGTTAATTGTTTATATTTATTGGACAATTTATTACATGCTTTAATGGCGAGATAATGTGGATTTCTCTCACTAAAAGCTAACCTGTGGAAGGGAACTTCTAAAACGTTTGCGTGTCTGGTATTGTAGCTGTGGTAATCTTTTAGCTTCGGCATAGTGCTAAAGTTTTCCCTTGCATATAGCAGCAGTTGATATATAAAAATACTTGCCAACGTCATGATCTTCAAATTCCTAAATAAATCTCTACAACTCGTTGTAGCGTGATTGCCTGTCATCAATCGCACAGCCCGCTTCTGTAGCTTAAACACCCTCCCCACATCAGTTGAGGCGCCCCACGCCAACACCCGATACGAGATTATTGAGTGAAAGTGTGCATAGTAGAAGACGCGTAAAAATTCCAAGCTTAAATGTGATTTAAGTCTCATGAGAAGAAAACATGTACTACTCAATCTCCCACAGAGATACTCATCACTTCAGTAATTGTTTTATTTGTCTATCAATTGTTTTTAATATTTTAGTACACTACTCCATAAGTGCCATACGAAAAAATAGTTCTTATATATTTTTTTATTTGCTTTTTAAGAAAAATTATTATTTTAGTATATTTAAATCGAATTATATCCCAAAATCTTATCTTAACCTTCCTATACTCACGCATACGGTCTGTGAGACCGACTTATATAGTATAGTATACGTCTTTCATTTTGACGTGAGTATAGGAAGGTTAAATGTGTTCACAAAATTAATGTTAACAATAGCGCCCTCTTTCCAATAATTGCTGAACTACTACCACCGCATTAAAATTAGGTAACTGTAGTAGTTACGTCAAGCATATGGGAGTTTCGTATTTCCAATTGTTTATGAAAACGCCACTTTAAACAATTATTTTCTTGTTAAAAATCGTTTTATATTTCTATTACCGAGTGCAAATGCCTATTAATAGCAAGAAATACATGTACACCAGGTATGGGCAACCTCCGGCCCGCGGGCCACATGCGGCCCTCGAATAAGATTTGTTCGACCCGCTACTGAATTCTTTCGTTGCATATTAGCACGACCCGTATAAACTTAATTCATAATGAATCATAAGGATACTACAAAAATGTATATTTTTCAAGATTACTCGCAGCATAAAACTTCTACAAAAAAAGGTTGCCCATGCCTGATGTACACTTTCGATTATTTGCCACTTTTCTATGCACAAAATATGTAATTTTGGGAATTATTTGTGAGAACCTAAGTATTTATTCATCAATATAAACTAGGAGGGGAAACAGATACATGTTTCCTCTTTACGTACATCTATAATTTGTCAGCGAAAAACTTACTCCCTTTGAAATCCAATTGGAAATGAGTATCCCACCTTAGCGCGTGTTGTCAACACGTTTCCAAACGCAACCTTAAGCACATCACCTGGAATTCTTGAGTCAACAGATGCTGCCGTAATCGAAAAACAGCACTAATTTGTTCCTATCCCTTTTGGTATGTGAATGAATTTATTAAAACGATTCATTTGTATCCTATTAATTAGCGCTGATTTTCAATCTGTGACTACAAAAAGGTTAGTGTGTGTGGTTTACGCACGTCTGAAGCGAATACCAATTCGTTGTCGTATTTCTTTAGAGCTCATTGCGTTTTCGTTCCACGTGTTTTTTGATGATTTGGAAATCGGTAGGATTAAGTTGTAGAAAATCTTTTCGGATGTTTTATGTATAATGTTTTATTTTATTATTTTTTTTATATATTTATGTATTTCTAAGCCCCTCTGCTCTAACCGCCCGTCTCTTCGCCTCCCACTCTTACATCATACTCTCTGTCTCTCCTGTTTCAGACGAAGCAAGCACGCATGCATCCTTTCCTCTGGCTCATCACTTCTCGCTTGTACATCATACTCTCTCACTCTTTTTTTCTTTGTCTTTCACACGATGCGAACGCCTGATTCTGCCCAAATTTAACGCTCACGCTCTTACGGCTACGCTTGGGCTGGAACGCTTACGCTTGAGCTGGTCCGGTGTCCCTTAAGAAGTATTCACTTCAAAACATGCAATAAGTATGTAGTTTATCAATATGAAAGATCACAAAACATGAAAATCTTTTGCATCACCCTAATATTATATTGCTTTTGTTAGTAGATTACACACAGCACAACAGTGCAAACATACTCACAGTTGTTTTAAATGACAAAAACGCCATCACACCCTCTTACATGTCAGCGATGCGCCCGCAGCCTATAAATATTGCTTCACCTTCATTTAAGAAGGAAATTACGTACTTTTGTCTACAGCAGTAGTTTACATAAAACATCGTCGCGGAGAGTTAATCCAGGACCAGGCTCTGATAGATAGTGGTAGTGATAGCGATTATGTTACGAACAAACTCTTCAACAAACTAGGTAGCAGATATCACGGTGTAGATCCAATAACAATAGCTAGAGTAAACGGTACAACTTCAATGGTGAATAAAGAAATAGATTTAACTATTAATTCTATTCATAAAGATTATTATCATGCGTTTTTTAACTTTCTTAATCGTAGATGGAATAACTGAACGAATACCTACGATCGTTTTAGATGTTGAGTATCTAAATATAGCTCTAGATATTAACTTAGCGGACCCAGAATTTTATAATATAATATATTGATATGTTAATCGGCGCGGAAATATGTTTTGAATTAATCAATAACGGAAAAATCATATTAGGTAGGAATAAACATATCTTACGCAACTCCACTTACTTGGATGGTTTGAATTCGAAAGGTATGAAAAGTCATTTTGCCATTTGAGTATTGAAGATAATTCGCAATTGCATAAAGACTTACAGCGGTTTTGGAAATTTGATGATTACCCGGAAGATAAAATATTCACTACAAATGAGGTACCGTGTGAAAAGGATTTCATACATAATACTACTCGCGATGAAACAGGACGATATACGGTGGCTTTTTCCCTTTCCCGATAACAAAGAGCTACTAGGAAATAATTTGACAGATGGTTTATCACGGTTTCAACGACTCAAATTAAGATTTGATCGAAACGAATTTTATGTCAGAATACCAAACGTTAGAACATATGAAGCGCCTAAATAACTTAACAGCGGAAATTAACGAACACAGAAAAAAGCGAAATGCTATATTCTACATCATCCGGTATTTAAGCGTCTAGCTCTACAGCGAAACTCAGAGTAGTTCTCGACGCGGCCTCACCAACTACTACTGGCTTATAGCAAAGTATTTTCGAGAGCCAAAGTTTTAATAAAATAAAACGTGGAGGACTCTCTATATACGACCTAACAATAAAATTAGGTTCGTTAATGGGCAGTTAACAAGTAACCGTGTAAAAGCTTACAAAGTAAACACAATTTGCATATGCCAATAGTCCTGTAGGAATTTTTGACTATGTCAATCGCAAAACGCAACTGCACACTAATTAGTTTCGTCATCATTAGGACTCGTCAGTTATATCGTTCTGCGAGTGACACAGTGATACCCCGATATCTCGGTGAGATGGATATGGTCAAAATAACGACCCCATCGCCCGAGCAGGAGAAATATTGGCATACCCGGTTACATCGCATTCAGCGACGAAGGAAAATAGCAAAGTATTTTCGAGAGCCAAAATTTTAATAACTAATTCAATTTAATTCTAATAATAAAATTAGGTTCGTTTATAGGCAGTTAACAAGTAACCGTCGTTTTCAATGTCAAAATAACGCTTATCATTGGTTTACGCCCGCGATTTGATTTTTTAGGTGGGGTTCTCCTTGGAAGGGTGATTTCGGACAATATCGAACGAGAGCTGAACGAACAAGTTGAAGATCTCTTTCAACTCGTTCGTGGGCAATAAAGTTTCATGCACTCGGTATAGCAATACGACGTCGAATTTCTTTGTCCTGTTCTTGCTGCTCAAATTCAGTAGCCGTCAAATTTTTCTTCACTGAAAAGTGCTTGCTCGAAGTTCGAATCAACGAAAATATCCAGGCGTAAGGGCCAAGTCAAGGGTAGATCGTACTATGCCCGGAATATGGCGAATTTCGAGTACTTTGCCAGCGTTGTTCTTTAGCCAAGCATTGCATTGCGGCTTGAATTTTGACTGGTCCACACACCGACATGTCTAATGGTTGTAATCTGTGACTGCAGTGTGGCGGAGACGACAGCAAATTCACGCCATTTTTTGCGGACACATCCAACGCCTCAACAGACAGATGCGAAGACTGATTGTCAATCAAAAAAGCAAAGTTGGTGATTGCAGAGATGACCTACTGCGTTGGATCAAATGCTCCATAAATTGGATAAATTTCGCCCTTTGCATGCAGCTTGACTCAGTCACGTATCCAACAGCACCAGGGAAGCGTTGTCCATCGTAATCATTCTGGAGATGAAATAAGCCCTACTTTTTTGGCACCTCGGAACGTAATCACTTGTTCGATTTTCGTTGGCAGAGTTAAGAAGACCGTCCTCGTCCCTATTTCAGATGTCACGTGCTTCGAATGGATGAGTAGCCAACACTTCGTCCAAATATCTGAGAACAGCGTCAACATTTTCTTTACAGAACGCTTTGACACGATTCATACTTGTCTGCTAGAGGGTGCGGAATGTCAGGAATGTGTGCCAACTCTCTAATCCCTTCCCGTTTTCTAGGTATTCTCGTGGCTTCCACCAATTTATCGAAATCAGTGATCTCCCTTTCGCTTTTCTGTATGTTACGAGACATGCTGGAATTCCGAATGTGCAATGTACAACACAATTATCGGAAGTGATTTTGTATTCGTCATGAATACCCAAAAATGACTTCGAAGACAATCTTCATACAAAAAAACATCGTGTAGGTATCGAAGGAAGTGCCCCAACCTATAGGTACGCGTGTCCCAACCTATATGACTCAACGACATTTGTTCATTGTCGGAAAAGAAAAAAATTCACGGAAGTAAATGCGAAATCCTTTTCAACTATATCGTTTCATTCCCTTCTCAACACATTAGACTCGCAATTTCGATGGAGGAGACTCAATTAGTGTGGGTCGAATGACAAGAACCCAATGTATTTTCTACTCGTCGAAAACGCATTGATCGGTGCTGCTGCGACAAGCATGAATTATCTCCTTGACTTAACATAGAAAGTAAGCTACAACTGGCTACAACCAAGACTAGAAGTGGCATCAGTAACAGATGCCACCACTGTAAACAAACGAAGATATCGCGCTATGCCAACCTAGACGACATTCCTCCATATACATATATATTATATATACTAGAGATGGGACATTCGAATCCGCGAATCCTCGAATCCATCGAATCCTGAAAAGATTCGAGATTCGAAAACTCGAATCTTCGCACGATTTTCGTAATTCGAATCTTTCGAATCCAAAAAAAAAAAAAAATAATAATAATGATGACTCATGTAATCACGACACATATGAATCACTGACTAGAAAGATCTCGACGATTCTCTTCGGTTCTCGTTCTTTCAGCCACAAAGTATTTATAAGCTGGCATGCTTTCCTAATGTTTGTGGTATTTTAATAAATAAATATCTTTATTCCTGAGACCAGAAAAGGTATGGAACATGTCAAATACAGACAGCAAATAATATAACTAATCTAATTACAAAAATTATGAAAACTTATTAACTTATGTACATTTAGTTCTAATAACTAGCTAAGACTATATCATGTTAAGTCAGTTCAGTCAAGTTTTATATTTTAAACACCATATATGCTACACTAATACCATCTATCGCTCTTTATGTGATTCTAATTAACATCCTGCGCTCTCTCGTAAATTCTAGCAACTATCTCGTCTTGAATAGTCTCGTCGGTTCTGGATGACTGAGCTCTAATACTGGATTATTCTCGAAACTCTTGATATATGATATATAAAGGTGCGTGGGGCGAGTAAACTTCAGATCGCAACGACCACTTTATAGTGCAGTACTGTTCAGTCTATGACGTTTGAGAGTGGATATGCGTGGTTTATACGATATATGAGGTAAGTTACTTATTTTCATTTATACTGTATTGATATATAATTTTTTGCACATATTAAGTTATATTACATGCGGTGTTAGTTGGAAATCAAATTGGGATGTTATATAAATGTAATTGTTAAGTATAAGAATTAAAAAAAATAAATAACTTGTTAATTGTTGTCAAAGGCCATTTCAGATGTCTGTCAACTGCATTATTAATTAATTATTCACGGCATAGTAATTTTGTACATTTATTGCAGTTTTATTATTACTGTTGCATACCGTATTTTCGCGCAATTATTACAGCTAATAATAAAATTACAAGGATTTTAGGATTTTAACATGAAAACTTAATTTTTTTTTTTTTTTCAGGGAGTTCTGAAGTTGCACAACTGTCACTGTTACATCATATTTGTTGCATTCAATAGCAACCTATGAAATGGCTTTGTGTCCTCAGGCAACTTCTGATATTTGGAACTATTTCCAAATTTCAGAAAATGAAAACTATGCAAATTGCAATCTGTGCTCTGAAAAATATCTAGAGGGAAAAAGTCGCACACTACTTCAGCTATGTGGAAACATTTGAAAACCAGGCATTTATCCAAATATCAAGAACTGAAAGGTACAAGTTCATCAAACTCATTACTAATTCCAACTTCACCCTTAAGCCCTTTGACTGTCAATGTTGATTCTTCATTTGAAGAAAATAATCCAGATGATATAACTACTTTTGGGAGTCCTGTGTCAATTAGTTCAACTCCTAGTCCAGGTTCAAAAATTTGTTCTTATGGCGAACAAAGGTCTTTGAAACAATGCGCAGTGAAACGCAAAGCAGAACCTTTCAACCAACCTACTCTGAAAAATTTTTTGATAAAATGCAAAGTTTTAAGCCTGGGGACAAAAGAGGCAAAACAATTACCAGATTGGTTTGCTGAAATGATATGTATAGATAATCAACCACTGTCCATAGTGGAAGATAAGGGGTTTAAAAAATTGATTAACCATCTTGAACCAAGATATGTCATCCCATGTAGGAAACATTTTTCTGAAAAGGTAATTCCAGATATGTATGAAGAAGAAAAAATGAAAGCCGAGGAACTTTTAAAAAATACTGAATACATTGGAGTCACAACAGATATGTGGACATCAACATCATCTGATGACTACCTAAGCCTGACAGTGCACTTTGTAGATGAAAACTTTGAGTACCATCATTTGTGCTTAGAATGTATTCCTTTTTTAGAGGTTTCACATACAGCATCTGCTATAGAAACTTTCATTAGCAACATAATAAAAGAATGGCATCTTACAGAAAAAGTTGTATGCTTCATGAGAGACAATGGTCCTAATATGGTTGCAGCTTTAGAGCGTAGCATCTTCACCCACTTGCCTTGCCTAGCCCATACGTTTCAGTTAGTTATAAAAGATGGTTTACTGAATAAGAATGAAATTAAGGAAATAATGATATCCTGTCGGAATATTGTGGGACATTACAAACACTCTTCTAAAGCGACAAAAATGTTAAAAACTGCTCAAGCTAAGTTAGGTCTTAAAGGTCGTCGTTTAATACAAGACGAGCCGACTAGATGGAACTCTCAGCTTCACATGCTCAATCGACTTGTGGAACAAAAAGCAAGCCATTTTATTGTCTGCTTCTGACTTGAATATTCAGATAGACCTTTGTCCTCGACAGTGGAAACTTATTGAAGATATTATACGAATATTAGAAGTGTTTGATAAAGCTACATTTGTGACCAGCTCAAGTAAAGTGACAATTTCAGAAATAATTCCTTTAGTGAATAGCACCATTCGTGCTCTAGAAAATTTCAAACCAAAATTAGGTTCAGTACAGGGTTTCCGAAATGATTTGCTTGCGTCACTAAAAAGGCGCTACCATTCTGTTGAGACAGAGAAATTGTATACTATTGGTACTTTACTGGATCCCCCATTCAAAGGGAATGTATTTTTGAATAAAGAAAACGTTGAGCAAGCTAAATTGACACTGGCTAATGAAATTTCATCCATCTATATGCAAACAAATGGTGATCTGCAGTCATCAGAGAAAACTCAAGCAAATGCCACAGATATATCTTTAACTGAACAAGGTCATAGTATGTGGAGTTACTATTCTCAGTTGATGACCCCAGCTACCTGCAGTGATGTGGATTACAGTTCATCTCCTGAAGAAGAAATAAATGCCTATTTAGCAGAACCACTGCTCCCACCAACTGCAGACATCTTTAAATACTGGAAGGGCAACACAAAATACCAAAATTTGATGAAACTAGCAAAAAAATTCTTAATTACACCACCATCAACAGTGATTTCAGAAAGACTATTCAGCACATCAGGCATCATAGCGGATAAAAAACGTAGTCGGTTGGATCCAGAGCGAGTTCGAAAGCTGGTTTTCTTAAATAAAAATCTGAATTAAAATTCTCACTTATTTCTTTTAGGTTGAGTGCTTTCTTTTATATACTAAAATATGTGTTTAGATTTTCATGTGCAATATTTGCTGTTTATCTATGTTAGCTCTCCCTTATTCTCATTCACAAAAGTTTCTGAAAAGATATCGGTACTGTTATTGATATATTAATTTCCATATGCTAAGGAAATTAAATATAAATAAAAACTTGTTGCATAATCATCAAGATTTTAACATAATTTATCTTTTAATATTGTGTAATTTGTTTTTTTTAATTTCATTTGTAATATAAATATGTTCAAAAAAAAATCTTTTTAATAAATATTTTTAAAAACTGTATCGTTTTTAATTAAAGTAGCTTTAAAATTTTCCTGTAAAATTGTTTTTCCTCTCTGTCCTTTCTTATTATTGTAATTATATGATGGATTCGAGAGATTCGAGATTCGAAGGATTCGAGAGATTCGAGAATCCTTTAGGATTCGGATTCGGATTCGGATTCGAGAAAATTTGGATTCGTCCCATCTCTAATATATACCTATATATATGCAGTGTGTCCCAGGATTGACGTTACAAGAGGTGTGATGGACTGAAAATTTTTGAATTTTATTTTAAGATTGTAGAATTAAGCCCTGCTTGGCGTGAATAGAATTTTAAGAATATTTTCAGTTTTTGAAAAACAAGTTGGCCTTGACGGTGAAGCGCAAACTATTTTCTTTTCAGGTAACCTACCCTTTTTGTTCATGATACGTCAATATGTTACTAAAAAGTTGTTCAGAATGAAAAATTATGGCTCTATGCAAAATTTCAGAAATATTTACGTACTTTGACTAAACCGTCATTTTTTTAGATTGAACAAAATAAATTTCATGTAGTATTTACTCAAAAATTAAATTTACAAAACGTAATAACATTGTTGTACATAATGTAATAATAAATTATTTATTCAATGTAACTGCCGCCATTTTGTACACTCTTTTCTATGCGACGTCTGAAATCTCTGAAACTGTTACGAACTTCCTCGATGTGTATTTACTATACGCCGTTTCTTATCCTTTCCTTTAGTACTTCTCTACTGTTGGGTATTGGTTGAGAATAAACCAGTTGTTTGAGGCGACCTCATAAAAAAAAAACTAATATTGTGAGGTCGGGCGACAGTGGAGGCCACACAATCGGATCATTTCCAGCTATCCACTTTTCTCCAAACACCAAATTTATCGATTCAGCTACGCGTGTTGTCGAATGTGCAGGACATCCGTCTTGTTGGAAATACATTGCTTGTCTTTCTGTCAGCGGCAAGTCATGGAAGTACTCTTCCCTGAATCTTTCAAGTAGCTGTACATAAACATTCTGATTTAACCGCCCCTCTATGAAGAAAGGTCCAATAATGCCAAAACGATAAGAAACGGCACACCATACATTCACTTTTTGGTAATACTGTCGCCTACAATTGACCCGAAAGTTTGGATTTTGTGTAGCCCAATAGCGATAATTTTGAGAGGAAACAACGCCACTTGTAGTAAAATTTGCTTCGTCAGAAAAAACAATGTTTTTATAAAAATTTGGTTCTTCAATACATTTCTCCCCGATGGTAAGACAAAATAATAATCTTCGGCCTTCATCACCTTCTTCGATAGTGTGCACAAATTTTGGTTTGAATGCCTTTACCTTGTTTGTCTTATAAATTCTTTGTAATTCTGATTTACTAACATTAAGATTACGTGAACGTTCCCTCAATGATAGTCTAGGATGTTCTTCCACCGAATCAAGAGCAATAATAGTTACGGCATCGTTTTCATCATGTTTCTTCTTTTCTTTCTTTACGTTAAGAACGCTGCCAGTTGCAAGAAATTTCTTAACTATTCGCATGGCAGCCATACGTGTAAGGTTGGTATTGGGAAATCTCTCGTTAAACTGCTGCACCACTTCTCTTAGTGCAATTTGTCCGAGCCCATAACACTGAACAACGTAAATTCTCTGCTGTGACGTTAACATAATCTAGCATTAATTGAAATTTGAACTAAGGGATACTACAAATTATTGTAATCTGACAGTACTTAAGATTAGTGAACAATTTTGTTTTCATGGCCTGCCATTGTTTTATTTCACACGAATTCAGACATCCCAAACTTTAAAAAACAATTTATTTTGTTCAATCTAAAAAATACGTAAATATTTCTGAAATTTTGCATAGAGCCATAATTTTTCATTCTGAACAACTTTTTGTAATAACATTTTGACGTATCATGAACAAAGAGGGTAGGCTACCTGAAAAGAAAATAGTTTTCGCTTCGCCGTCAAGGCCAACTTGTTTTTCAAAAACTGAAAATATTCTTAAAATTCTATTCACGCCAAGCAGGGCTTAATTCTACAATCTTAAAATAAAATTCAAAAATTTTCAGTCCATCACACCTCTTGTAACGTCAATCCTGGGACATACTGTATATTACTAGCTGACCCGACAGTCGTTGTCCTGTCTTCTTCTTCTTCTCGTCAATCCTTATGCCTTTCAGCGTCGGATTCTCCCGACAATTTATAAAAAAATTGATGTAGATAGAAGATAGATTATTTTAATTATGATTTAATGTTGAGACCAGGTTTCAGAGCACCCATATTTGAATATTACAAATATTTACAAAAATTGTTGATCGCAACGCTTGGTGATGAACGATATTTTTTCTTTCCGTTTGGAGAGAACACGAATAGCGCCGATGGTTTACCTACCCTCGAGCACGCCACGTAAAACTGGCCATGGGAAGAACATGACAATTCAAGGTTCATTCACAGACACTTCCAACGATTGGCCTTACGATTTATTAATCGTCATTGCAAATGCAAAGCGAACAGGAAACTGAACTCTCTTAAATTGAAACGGCAAATCGGTTGGAATCAATGGTATTCTTGGAATCAGAACATCCTCGCCTTTGAACTTTCCTATGATCATCGTTGCTTGGATCACGTCATTCATCAGCTTTCTTAACAGCGAAGTTTCGGTTAGTTCAGATTGCATAACATGATTACCACCGAGTCGACCTTGAGCTGCAAATTGTACGACGGCATTCCTGGCAAAAATTATTTTGTACGTTATCTCCAACTGAGCGAGTCAAACTCGACTATATCCGTTGTTCAGGAGTCATAATTGTTCGCGCTTGGAAATTCTACACCGTTCGTTGGTATCATTGACTTGACGATCATGTAATTCTCTTGCATTGCGCGTACGCCGACCCATATTTCGACGTCTTATTGGTGGCATTTTTTCAAATACACCAAATTAATCTTTCCAGTACACCACAATGAAATCACTTTGTAAAATATCACACTTCTTTTTTTATGGTTTTTAATGACTTGGTTGCAAGACCTTTACGCCCTGCACCTTTTCTTATTTTGTTAAGAAAATATGTGACAGACCGTAGAACTGTCAAAGTGTGTCTCATCTCACGTGATCTCACGTAATGAAACGTCAAATTGGACATAAAGATGCTTGTTTCTTATAAAAATACCATCAAAATTTCCGACTTTTCCGTTAATTTTCCAAACATTTTCTTTCATACAAACCTTGTCCTGCTAATTACGAACACAACAAAAAGAAATCAACCAAATCGGTTGAGCCGTTCTCAAGTGATGCTCCGTCATACATGTGGCAATTCATTTTTATTAATATAGATAGAAGATACATATATATATATACATATACATACATACATATATATATATATATATATACTAGACTAGACTAATAGACCACGTAGGGGATTTTGAAAATATCGATTTTCCGACAAATGGTTAGCATATGAATACAAAATTCACTTATTCACGTAAAAATTACTCGAAATTACTTCGCAGTTCACAACGTATCGAAAAATCCCTACGTGGTCCAATAATAATAATACTATTTATTTACTCCGTAATGCATAAAATGGGTGGAACATGTCAAATAAACACAATAAGATAATACAATATAACAATACAGCAAACATACACACGCAAACAATCTACAACACAATGTCACAGTCAAAAAAGTCAGCCACAGAATAGTGTGGCTTTAAAGCTATTACAGGACAAATCCCTTATGTTAGAAGATATAAAATTATAAATCTTTATTAGCATATACACTATATTTCTTTGAGTTAGTGTAAAAGAAGTCTGCGGAGTGTTCAGGTAAGTGTGCCGGTATGCACTGTCCCGCACGACTCACTATCAGACACTAGATTATTTATGTATGAAGATACCTTCAAGATTTGAAGGCAATCGATAAAGATTTGTAGCCGCTCTCGGTTTGCCCGATTTGAAAAATGGCGAGAAAACGCGTTTAAAGTTGTGGGTAACATTTTACGGTGGAAAATTATGGTATACCTTCAACTTGCGATGCCTGCACCGTATAGTTAACCTTCTATATTAACGTTGAGTTCTTATTCTGCTTTCCTTGTTGATTTTGGGGTGATTCGAGCTGTTTGTGCAGCCTCAGTCAGCGATCGGTTTGAGAAATCGATGCGGAGTTGGTCTGCCTCGACGCAGAAATTGTAGCAATTCCTTCCAATTGTCATGTTCAACTGTTGTATAACTTGCATTACACTGCAAATTCCATCGTTGAAAGTGCAAACGGCAAGTTGTCCAGCAATGTCTAATACAGTTTTCCCATTTGACGTAGATTTGGGGACCATTAAACATACCGTTGCGTTGAAACTTTCGTTGCTATTTTGGATGAAACAACCTAAACAACGAGCTAGAATATCGTCGCTACTCAACTCTTCATAGATCGGCTTGATCGCTTCGAAAATTGTTTTCATCAGAGCTTCTGTGCAAGAGTACCCGATGTGTTGGTGGTTGTTGCCTCTTGCCACAAATACTAAGAATGTTCACCAGCTGGATACTTGCCGCGTTGAGGGATTTTCGTTCATTGACAGCGTGTGATATAACGTCGCCTAAATTTCATTGTTCAGTTTTTCTACAGAATCGTAATTTCTGTGAGTAGCCAAACTATAGGAAATTGAAAGCTCATCAATCCGCCGAGATCGCGTACGTTTTCTCCACGAACCGCCTCCTAATCCTATCAATTCAATGGGTAAACCTGTCCTTGCATTTTCGTCTTTTTCTATTTTCACTGCATTCTCCATGCTAGCCTTGCAAACACGTTCAGTCACATCACAAATAATTTTGACGACTCTATCGTAACATGAGTGAAATATTGGCCGAGGAAGTTCCATGATTTTCTTTATTCCGTGTAAACCTATTCCAAGCAGCCGCATGGCTATGATGATTCCTCTAATTATATCATATGCTTTGCTACTGATGAGGGGACAACTTGCAATTTCAGTTTTTACACATTTTTTACAAGATAAAACTATCTTGAAACCAAGTTACGTGTATCACTTTCAGTGAATGCAACATCTGAGTCGCATTCTCTCTCAAAAAAAAAAAAAAACGATAACCAAAGGATATATCAACTTCACACCACGAGCATCGTCACTCAATTTCCTTGTTGACGTGGCGACACTTCCGGCAGGATCGTGTGCCTCCATTTCATACCGGTGGGCAGGTCGCTTTCGTGGCATATATGGCTTTTTAACGAGCTTCTTCCATCTCGTTTAGCTGCATAGCCGTGACAGATCGATTTATCACTCATATTATTTACCTACTTATTTCAGTAAGTCGTAATAAAAAGATAGCTGATGGAACAGGAACAGGAATTGTGCACTCGGTGTCAGTCTGGCAGCTAGACTGATCGCGCATGAGCGATATCCGCGTAGTAGTGCCCACACAAGGTTAGACAGGTCGGGCAAGTCAGAACCAAAGGAGCAATATTAGAAACGACTTGCCAGCCTCCCCTCACTTGCCTGGCGAAATATTCGTCTTAGTGGGGGAACCAGTCGAAAAGGGCCAACCGATGCTGAACGCTTTCGGCTGAGAAGTATTAAGTTACTATTAAAAGAAAAGGTCTGGTTCGAATTTAATGCTTGATTGTATTTGCTTTATGCCTACAACAGATAGAATTATAGGTATCATTCTTTAAACTAATAAATATCCATTCAACATTTATCGCATAATGCTACAACACTGTCGCAAAAAAACGAGAAAAACTCGAAAAAATTAACGCATTTCTCAACGACCTCGAGATGCAGGCGTACCTAGCTTTTCTAGAGTACGTTTTGGCGATATTCAATAATGTAAACCCTTTTTTTCAAAATTCCGGAACGCGAGTTCAGTTGCACGAGAAATGCCTTCATTTTTTCTCGTGGATGATACGACATTTTATAAAAAGAACCTCCTTGTCCCTTTGTGCAATCGGAACACGTTCGATTCGAAGATAGTAGTAATCAATTGCCTCTGGATGAGATATCATTTGGAGAAGAATGCCACGATGTTATAGTAAAACTGAAGTCAAACAATAGCACCGAAAATGAGGAAATCGTTCGTAGAATTCGCTAGAATTGTTTAAATTTTTGACCTTGAAAGACGAGGATCGGGAGTGTAAGTAGTTTGGATTGTCTCGGAAAAACTCGGTGGATTTGATAAGGCCGTAATGAAAAAGGAGTAGCGAAATATCGAAACGGTTCGATTAGAGGAGAAATCGACATGTTGTCATTTGATGACATGTGGACAGAAATTTTGCTTCGAAAATATAAAAGTGGAGATTTCAAGTATCCACAATCAAAATGTCTTTTAGTATTAATACGGTCTTTACCACGAACGCGGCGGCGAGAGGACATTTCCGCGGAAACGTTGACAGATGTTGTGAGCCACAAGAAACGCTCAACTTTTGCTCAACCTAGCGTTAGTGCGCTAGTCGCAATAAAAGTCAACTAAAAAAGATAAGGATCGTGTCAGAGAAGTAACAGCGGAGCAATTAGCTCATATGTCTTCGACATTGTTATATAGACCTTCCATTAAAAAACAACGTAGATTAACGTTGTACGGCACCGATCAATTTGGGGAATTCTTATGATTTCCAACATTTTAAAGATTTATTCCGCTAAATTTTAAGAAGCTCCGATGAATTTTGAAAATAGTTCTATAACTTAAACTTCTTTTATAAGATTTGTTGAAGCTTTCCGTAATCGGATTGAATAAAATCGGATAATTCTTGAAAAATTTTGTGCTCGCGAAGCTCCTCTATTACGTACTTCTAGAAACTTTCAGCTGTGCAATACTTTTTAGTGATTATGAAATTATTTCTCGAAATTGTACATATTCGATTAATTTTAGATTTATGGCTCCCTCATCTCATTAGTTCGTTTTTAATTGTTATGATGTCGCTTAGTCCCACATGAGGGTTATGCCTCCATACAATATGCAATATGTACTTATTTCATTTATCATATTTTATAGAATATTTATTTGTTTTCTATGTTTAATTTATTTTATATTTTTTATGGTTATGTTATGTAGAATGTAATTATTTATTTAACAATAAAAACGTTTATTTCCTTCTAAAAATGTGTTATCAGTGTGTTATCCAGCCAACAAGTTTCGTTGGTTTGACTCTATCAAACACGTAAATGCGTTGCGTTTACATATTTGGTAGAATCAAATTAATTTTGAATTTAAGGTGAGGATAAATATAGAATGAAGAAGTATATAATTTCAAAATTTAGCGCCATATAATTTTAAAATTTGGCGCCTTGGCGTTTATTTTGCCACTCACCTGCTAGGGAGCGCTGTGATTTTTGTTACCAAGGTTTAACATAGGCTTTCACTTCTTATTCTTAGTGTTCTGTGAGATATAGTTACAATTCCCGTAGGAAAATAACTTTCGGACGGTAATTATGGCGCTAGTAAACATCGAATCGGACGTTTATTATAGAAATATTTTTAAAATTATTGTATGAATTGAAATCATCAAATGTAAAATAAAAGAAAAGAACAATGTTGTAAAAAAATATTTACAAAAACTAGACAAAAAAAAATCGTTATATAACATGGAACAAGATAACATAATTCTAATATAAATAAATAAAAATAAAACTCAGCCTATAATATGAATTAATCTTCAGAAACGACAATTTTGTTATCGTGTAGAACTATTGAATACAAAAGAACTGTTGAAGACGAAATAACGATAACTTGTTATTTTGCAGCCGCTATTTCAAAATAGCAATTAAATAAATAAAATTTATTTAAAATAACGATTTTTCCCATCACTACTTGCTTTGGTCAAAGCAGCGTATGTTTGTACGTGTCTGTGCGCCTGCGTATTACGAAATTTTAGTACAAATAAGACCCTGCGACTTCACCCGAGGAAGTAAGGGGATGTTCTCGAGGGCCTTCGCCCGAAAAAGTTCCTGGTCCTGGCGGAATCCCCTCACAGGTAGTCAAAGTCTTGCCGAGGAAGGCCGTCTCCGCTATCACCGCCATCGTAAACGTGATTATACGCCTTCGATATTTTCCGCCTCTCTGTCGCCGACATGATCGTCATTCCAAAACCTGGTCAACCCCTCGTCTGGCCCCACAACTATCGCCTCATCAGTTTTCTCCCTGTCTTTGGAAAAGATTCCAAGGACCCCTCCCCCCGCCGCGCCCACTTCGGTTTTCGCAAAGAACTGAACACTTCCCGCCTTCAAGACTACCGTTCTCGCCCAAGGACCATGTCGGCAGGTGTCCGTCACGGTTCTGTTCTGTCTCCCCTGCTCTTCAATCTCTACATGAGTGACATCCCTACCGTCCCACACGTTCATCCTGTAATGTACGCGAAGAACGTGTGTCTCTTCTCCCGCACCAGAAGTCCCGGAATCATCGAACGTCGTCTGGAAGATTTCCTGGAGCAGTTAGGTTCGTGGTACGACGAATGGAGAATCGCAATCAATACGGGGAAGCGCACGGTCGTGCCCTTCTCGCGGACTGGTCGTCGTCGGCGGGTACACGGATTGCCGACAGAACTTACCGTCTGTTACCATGCGAACATACGACGCATCGAAGCACCAACTTTAACGTGGGATTGAGACATTATTTGCGGATGGGCAGGTTAATTTCCGTCCACCAGTTTCCCGGCAATTTTCGATTGTACAGTACGACTGCTATCACCCAAATGCTGAGTTGGCTATGGTCTATGGTCGCGAACGTGTACAGAGTTCCAGGCATTGTCCTATACCTCTTCCGACTGTGGAGGAGCCCACTCGAGCATCCAGCTACTCGATCCACCTTCAGCTTTGGTGGGGCTTGTTATCCTCGACTATGGTGAATTACGTACCCTCCCGGCGGGGAGATGCCACTTGTGGGGGCGGAGAGATGGCGATGGATCTGGGACGTTTGTGTTCCCAGGGAAGGGTAGGGTCGTAGTCAGAGGCTTCGGCGACGACCGGGTTAGGGTGTTCCTGGACTCTATTGAAGACGGAAGTGGAGGTACGACGGATGAAATCCTGAAGAGGTTCTAGTCCGGAGTCGTTGAGGAGAGTCTCGTTCCTGACATACCAAGGGGCGTCCAGACCACTGCGGAGCGCCCGGTTTTGAACGGTCTGAAGGTTTTATGTGACAGTTCGCCGCAGTCGCCCAGGCGGCAGACGCGTAAGTTATGGTAGGTCTGACGATTGCCTTCTAGAGTTGAATCTTGCGTGCAGGATCCAACTTACTTCGGCGATTCATCATTCCGTACATGACCGCAGACATCTGTCGTGCGCGATTGATCGCGGACCGCACATGCGAGCCCCATGTTAGCCTGGCGTCCATTATGACTCCAAGATACTTGACCTCGGAACGCCATGGGACGATTCCACCCTGGACGTGTTACCTCCGCGTTAGCACCAAAAGGTGGTTTTACGACGTTATTTGTGGATGGGCAGGTTCGAATCCCCTGTCAGAAACTTTATTAGACTCACCTTCGTGAAAGTGTAGAATAAGATAAGAATCAAACGCTAGGAAGTGCAGATTTAGTGCAAAAACATCGTCAAACAGTGTCTCAACTTCAGAGGTCTCTTACAGACAATCGGCTGGATAGAATTCCAATTTTATTTCAGAGGATACTGCTATAGAATGTGCACTATAGCACCTCAAAATTGCGAGATAATCCATCTATGGCAAGATTGCCAAAAATCCGGTCGAGACCTCGGAGGTTGCCTGTAATGCACGTAAAACCGTCTGAAGCCGACGAAAAGCCGAACGACTCCGAATGCCTACGGCAAGCAGACGGTTGCAAAAACAGCGATATCCGCGAATCCGCCGGATGGATTTTGACGTAAACTTTTAGATCAGGTTCGGGAAAGAGTAATTAAGGTCGCCACCAAGCCCATTTTACCTTTTCGGACTCACTTCCGCAAATTTTAACCCGCCAAAGTTGGACGACAAACGCCCGATTCAGCACATCATCGCGCGGAAAAACCGGCCGATATCTGCGAATCGGTCGGATAGAATTAAGCTAGATTAAGTAAGAATATTTACTGTACATATAGTTAAGCTCTCAATAGGTTCCTACATTTGTAAAAGGTCATTCCAGCACTCACGGTGCCAGCAAAATTGGTCGAAATGCCGAGTCGGCAGTACGACCACCTATATTTATACTTTCAACCTCCCGTTTAAAGGCTCCACGAATAACCCCCGAAACCGAACGACAGCGGACGGAAAACCAATAGAACCATCGCCGAACTTCCAACGACGAAAAACGACAGGCGACGAGCCAACCACGGTCGTTTATCATCCCTTCAGTAAAAAATTCGGCCAATTAAAACAAAATAGGAGGAACAAATTAAGTCGAAAATCCAATGAGACGAAAAAACATCGAAAACAATCGTTGTCGAGGACGCTTGTTTCCCCACTACAGATTTTCGACAATGGAACATCAAAAAGTCCTATATAAGCAGGAGCACTGACGCCAAAGCTTCAGAGTCGCCTTGAGCGTTGGGTTCCGGTCAATTAGCTTTGGCCCAGGTTCCTGCAATATAGGGACTCGCCTGAGGATCCAGAACCTGGCCAAGGCGCAGGACCAGACTTACCCAGAGTTTAGCGGTCTGCCCGGACGGCCTGCGTCCCGCTTTGGGCCCGCGACTCGCCTCGAGGGGCTCTTGCACCGACCCCACCTGGTCGAAATTTCCTTCTTCCAAGCACGGATCAGACCCCTCGCGGTCCAGCGATCCGCTCGCCTCTGCGAACCGACCTCCACGGTCAGCGCTAATCTCGAGCACGGATCGGACCACCACGCTCCAGCGATCCGCTTATTTTAAGCGATCTACTACCGTCGATCGGTGTCATTCCTCGAGCACGGATCGGACTAGAACGTCCGGCGATCCACTCGTGCATTTCGTGCCCACCACGTGCCGTACAGCGTATGTATTGCTTCCCACTGTGCAACTCTGTAAGTAAGTAAGTAAGTCCCACTGTCTCTGTGTTATTATTATTTGTGCGTGCATTTCCACTGTACATTTATTTATTTGTCTCTGTGTTTTATTATTTGTGCGTGCATTTCCACTGTACATTTATTTTGTCTCTGTGCATTTATTATTGTACTGTATTTATCCTCTGTACTTGTGCTTTTATTATTTGTGCGTGCATTTCCACTGTATATTTATTTTGTCTCTGTGTTTTTATTATTTGTGCCTGCATTTCCACTGTACATTTATTTTGTCTCTGTGCATTTATTATTTGTACTTGTATTTATTCCCTCGTACTTGTGCTTTATTTATTATCTGTGCTTATTCATCATTTATCATTTATATAACTGTGCATTGTATGGTAACCTTCCTTGTGTACATAATAAACTTGTTCTTCGCCAAACGTTTATCACTAGGGAGCGGTAGCTAGAACGATCACAGGACCAGAGGTTGCATCGACACTCGATCATCGTTGCATTTGTTGCGCGGCGGGCAGACGCTGAGCTAAGCCCTGGGAGCCAACGGACTCCCATCCATCACCAACGTTGAGACGTTGCCCAACCCACACACTTGCCCGTAGATAGATTCTCCGCCAGCGCCGACGCAACAGACGGTAAATTCTGACGGCGGTCCGTGTACCCGCCGACGATGACCAGTCCGTGAGAAGAGCACCGCCGTGCTTTTTCCCGGATTGATGGCTATTCACCATTCGTCTTATCACGAACCTAACTGCTCCAGGGAATCTTGAAGACGACCTTCAATGATACAGGAACTTCTGGAGCGGGAGAAGAGACACACGTCATCCGCGTACATTGCAAGATGAACGTGTGGGACCCAAGCAATGTCGCTCATGTAGAGATTGAAGAGGAGGGGGACAGAACAGAACCTTGAGGGACACCTGCCGACATGGTCCTGGGGCGAGAACGGTGGTTTTGAAGTTTTACCCGGAAACTTCTTTGGAGGAGAAAAGAGGAGATGAGGCGAAGATAACCGATAGGGATGCCGGCCCTGCGCATCTTGTAGATTAGCCCTTGTGCCAAACCTTGTCGAAAGCTTTCGAGACGTCGAGGAACACGGTGCCGGTGAATTCGTGGTTATTGAATCCACCCTTGACGTGTTCCACTAGACGGAGAACTTGAAGGGAAGTGTCCAGTCCTTTACGAAAACCGAACGGGGGGATAATATCCTTGGAATTAATCTCCTGGACGAGTCGGAGGTGCAGAATACGTTCTGCTACCTTTCCAAGGATGGGGAGAAGGCTGATGGGGCGATAGTTCGGGGGCCACATGCGAGGGAATTCCGTCAGGACCAGAAGCTGTTTCGGGCGAAGGCCCTTGAGAATGTCTCTCACTTCCTCGGGCGAAGTGGGAGGGATGTAGTCGTGATCGTCCCCGGAGGGCAGGCGCCTTACCCTACGCGACTAATATTGTCGACGTCCGCGTTCTCGTAGTTTGGGCTACACTGCAACTCCAGGGAGTCTGCGAAGGTTTCGGCCTTGTCCTCCAAGGTGAAGACCATTCCTTGGGAAGCGCGAAGGGGTGGCTTTGTGAGCGGGATTGAGCGACCGCTGCTGGAGGGGGGTTGTAGGCCGCCACGAGCTTTAAGGCTATGGAAGCTGTCTCGACGGTGACGCTTGTGCACAGCGCGAACACTAGATCACATGCACGAATGAAGAAGGTGTACTAAACTGGCGAACGGATTGACAGAGCGCGTAAACACGTCCTATCTCAACGAAGGCTAGAAGTGTACTCTGTTTTTTTTTCCGAGTCGGCAGTCATAGCAGTCGTACTTATAGATTCAGACTCCCGTAATCAGACCCCGCCCACCATAATTTGTTAGCGATAGCAATTGTTTTTTTGCATTATATAAACGCGGCGCTTTCGCCATTCAATCAGAGTCACCTTGAGCGTTGGGTACCGGTTGATTAATTTCGGCCCAGGTATCTGCAAAATAGGGACTCGCCTGAGGCTCCTGGAAGGGTCTGAAGCATCGATCTGACTCCAGCAGTCATACGATCCGCCGGCCCGTGCGAACCGCGGTATTTCTACCACGGTATTCCAATATTTCTGTTTGTGTTTATTGTTGTGCCTATATTAACCATTTGTTTCAGCATTTATTATTCTTGTTCTCGTTCTTATCCTTATTTATTGTTCTTGTTCTCGTTCTTATCCTTTTATTTATTATTCTTGTTCTTGTTCTTGTTTTCTTGTATGTACACTAATCCTCTTATCCTTTGTTTTTGCCGAAAAATCGCCGTCGCTGTCGTATTCAGTCGTATTGCCGTGGTTGAGCGAGCTAGCCGACCGATCCGACCTTCCCCGGGTAACACGTCTGTTACAGCATATTATCAAAAGGTAATAATGAAACATTATTTGCTGGTAGGCAGGTTTAAAATCCCCTGTACAAACTCACCATAGTGAAGCGTAAATTACGTTTAGAATAAGCCGGCGAAACGATGCCCAAGTTTCGGCGTCCATTTACGGACAATCGGCCGGGTAAAATCTTACTTTTTTCACAGAATGATGCTATAGAATGTGGCCCATAGCACATTCTAATTTTGCACAAATTCATCTATAGCAAGCTTGCCAAAACCCGGGTCGAAACCGCAGATATCGCCTGTAATGCACGTGAAACCGTCTCGACCCGACGAAAAGCCGAACGGTTCCGATCGGCTTCGGCAAACCGACGGTTGCAAAAACAGCGATGTCTGCGAATCGGCCGGATAGATTTCATTGATTTAAACTAAAATAGATTAAGAAAACATTAATTAAGGCCGTCACCGAGCCGCTTTTGCCATTTCGGCATTATTTCTATACGCTTTGGCACGCCAAAGTTGGGCACCGAACATGCACGAACGGTACGCAATCGTCCGACAAACCGGCCGATAACTTTGATTCGGCCTGATACATTTAAGTTATAATAATTAAAATTATTTAAAATAAGCATACCTAAGCCCTTAATAGGCTCCCTTTACTTTTCCCATGTATTCTCGATGTATACGGTCCGAGCTCAATCGGCCAAATGCCTATCGGCAGTCGCGGCACCTATATTTGTAACTTCCCAACAATTTTACCAGGCCCCACCCCTTTAACAAATGTGCGGAATTTGCTTATTTAGTTGTATATAAACACGGCGCTTTTGCAGAGAGAGGCGCCTTAAGCGTTGGTTGCCGGTCGATTAGCTTTGGCCCAGGTGCCTGCAAAACAGGGGCTCACCTGAGATTCCAGCACCCGACGTGACCGAGTGACCTGTGTATGTGTACTCTTTACCGCTGTCTATATTGTTTATTGTACCGTATTGTTTATTTATCTGTATGTATCATCCATGTATTTGTTTACGCCACATATGTATTTAATTTAAGCATTTTTCTATCCGTAAATTTTCGCAGTTATTATTGAATGTATGTAATAATCCATTCTCTTTAAACCATGCCACGTTTATGTGAGTAATTCCAATCATTTCTAACCACCGCTTTTACCTCTGTTGTATTTATGTGTGTATTTATTTATTTAAGCGTTACGCCATATATGTATGCATAGAATTTAAACCATTTTTATCCATAGCATTTACCTCTAATGTTGTATTTATGTGTGTATTTATTTATTTAAGCGTTGCGCCACATATGCATTGAAGTTAAACCATTTCTATCCATAGCATTTACCTCTAATGTGGTATTTATGTGTCGATTCATTCCCTTAGGCGTTACACCGCATGTGTAGTTGCTTTAAACAATTTCCATCCGCACATTTCGAATTTACAGTCGCATTCATGTATTAAGCCGTTTTCTTTTAGCTAAACACCACACACACGTACGTATTGTTTAAACCTTTTATCCGTAGAACTTGTATCTACGGTTGTATTTCTAAATTAATTCATACATTTGAACATTAGCCACATTCTCACTTATTTCTATCCGTAGATTTGCATCTACCACCACCTCATGCCCAAATCATCAACTCACGCAACACACCTCACCTCTACACAATTCCATTCGCGTAATTACACCACCCCCATCTATAATCGCACGTAAGTACGAAACTTAGATTTAAGCGTTCCCCCGACAGTAGATTTAAGCCTATTTACCATTACTTATATATTTATTTTATTTATGTTATTCGTTTGTTTATCACGTATAATGTTAATAAACTCTAACCGAGCACTGAGTATATCTGTCCACCACGAAGAGGAGGAAACTCAACGAGGAAACTAACGCCGAGAGGCACCATCGACCGACTCGTATCTTGTCGATTTGTTGCCCGGGCCACCTGAGCTAGCCGCGTCTGTTACCATGCGAACATACAACGCATCGAAGCACCCACTTTAACGTGGGATTGAGACATTATTTGCGGATGGGCAGGTTCGAACTTTCGTACATATCTTTGTCAATGTTTCATTAATGCCCCTTTCGATTTATATCAATTTCTATCCACCAGTTTCCCAGCAATTTTCGATTGTACAGTACGACTGCTATCGGCCAAATGCCGAGTTGGGAACTACAATCTATGCTGGGGCCGAGACTCCAAGCCACACAGGCCCCCAGGTCCTCTTCTAGGCGGCCACGGTCTCACCGCTGGAATTTGAGAAAGCTGATCCTGTGGATCCGGTCACTGGGTTTTATTTTGCCCTTTGTGATTATTAATCAGCGGGTTAACTAGCACCACACCTTCACTCGGCGAGAAGAGTCTGCACCCTCCGCACTTGGGTCTTAGGCGGGGGTCTGTCCTGGTCAAGCTCCGCGATATGTTGAAGCACCGAGTTGTCAGATCGAGCGACTCTCTCCAGTGTGCCTCTCGCTAGTTGTATGATGTATTCGTCGACAGGCACGATATTTAAGTCCTCGTGTAGCTGTGAATTTCTGACAAACCACGATGCTCCCGCGATCAGTCGCAGCATCTTGTTTTGAGTTGTTACTAACCTTTTCAAGGTTGTCTTCGCTGCTGTTGACCAGGACAGCGCTCCATATGTTAAAATGGGTCTCAGGAATAGGGTATATATAAGTACCTTTACCCTTAAATCGAGCATCGAGCTTCTGCATAGGAGCGGCAGTACTACTCTTCTCGCGCTGTGGTACTTCGCGAGGTCCGAATCCAGGTGGGCGCCGAAGGTCAAGCGTTGATCGAGGATTACGCCTAAGTATTTGACCTCGCTCCTCCAGGGGAGCCCCCGTTCCCCGCAAAGATGTTGTCAGCGGGGATACCTCTCTTCCTGGTGCAGCGAATCGCCTCGCACTTGTTCACGTTCAGCTTAACCCTCCATGTGTTGGCCCACCTCAGGACACCATCAGTGGCCGCCTGGAGCCTCCTGCAGATGAGTTCATCGGACCGGGACGTCGTCCACACAGCTGTGTCATCGGCCTAGACAGCCAGGAAGGTGGCTATCGTCCTTGGCAGGTCGGAGGCGTATATGAGGAACAACTCCCGCCCCAACAGGGAGCCCTGCGGAACGCCGCACTCGCTGGGCCTCTCAGTCGATCTATGATCCCCCACCTTGATCGAAAAACTGGCTATTGACACCGGCTCTAATCATTTTCAGTATTAGGCCTTCGTGCCAAACGGTGTCGAATGCGTTGGCCAGGTCGAAGAATCTCGTCTCCCTCGATCCATGGCTTCTCGGGCTGCCTCCGTCAATCGAAAGAGCTGAAAGTCGGTCGACAGCCCGGGCCGGAAACCAAACTGCTCGTCTTGGAATACCTGTTTGGCTTCCAGATATTCACGGAGACGGCTTAAAGTGACTGCCTCTGCTGCCTTGGATAACCCTGACAGCAGGCTTATGGGGCGGTAATTCTGGGGGAACTTGGAATCTCTACCCGACTTGGGGATCATTCTAACATCGGCGACCTGGAAGGGAAATAGGCCCAGCGTTAGGATGATGATGCCGTTGATGATCATTACGAACTTCTCCACCAACGGCCTCGGCATCGTCTTGAGTGCGGCGTTGGTTATTCCGTCAGCTCCAGGAGCCTTCCTCGGTTTGGTGGTCTTGAAATACGCCTCCAGTTCTTCAGCAGTCGCCAACGGAATCGCCTCCGCAGGAGCGTCAGGGAGAGTTTGGATGAGTGTCTCCAGTTCCTCATCGGAATCGTACTCCTGCGGCCCTTCGTACATGGTTTGAAGGTGGTCTGCCATCTCTTCAGCTTTTCCAGGGTCGTCATAAACCAATCCATTCGTTCCATGAAGCGGCACAACGGCTTTGTTTTGTACGCCTAGCTTCAGGGCCCGTAAGCTTCCATAGCGATCCGTCGGCCACAGCCAAGGACGACACATGATCCGACCAGCTCTCCCTGAGGAAACGGTATAGTTCGTCTCTCAATTGGGTCTTCAGCCGATTTGCGATCACTCGGTCCGCCGGCGGCAGGGTAGTCTGGGCCCTCTTGTTAGCCCTCCTTTTCTCCCTAAGGAGAACCTTTAAGGCAGGGGGCAGCCACAGCCTAAATCTTGGGCGGGACCGATAGGAAGTCGCCCCGGAAATGGAGTCCTTTAAGATGCTCGTCAGAGTGGCGGCGGCCCTCTTCAACGTCTCCGGCCCATCGATATCACCAATCTCACCGGCACGACGCTCCGTAGCCTCGGCGAACTTCGCCCAATCGACGCTCCGCAGAGGGGGATCCACACTGCGAGATCTTCCACCCAGGTTGATGATGATTGGATTATGATCCGACGACAGCTCCGGGACAGTTGTCACGACTATTGGTCCAGGGAATCCTTCTGAGATGGCGAGATCCAAGATGTCCGGCCTTGTGCCGGCTCGAAAAAACGTAGGACCGTCTGGGGGATGCACCGAAACATCGTTGGCGGAGATGTGTAAGTACATCCTCCGACACATCCTCCCAGAACGGGTGTTTCGAGTTAAGATCTCCGGCGACAAGGACCGGATCATCACCCGCCATCAATTCATCCACGTCGTCGGCGTCATATCCTAACCCGGGTGGGACGTAGACGGAGACGATCCGAAGTCGGTCAAATCCAGGCGACTGTATGTGGATAGCCACCGCCTCCAGGGAGCGCACAAGGGACCCAGCCGCCACCGAGTGGCCGATGTGGATCCGGACGGCGACGGCGACTCCGCCAACGCGATCTGTGAGTCGGTCAGCACGGTAGGTCCGGAAATTCACCAATTTACATCGGTCACCCGGGCGCAACCATGTCTCGCCGATGAGAGCGACGTCGACAGCCTCCTCGGAGAGGAAGGCTGTTAACTCGTTGAGCTTTCCCGACAGTCTATTCGTGTTCCACGCTACTATCTTCAGCGCAGGGACGTTATCCTCCACACACGGATTAGCCATTGATGATGGTATTGCTCTCGGTCGAGCAGAGGACCTGAATAGACTCCTCAACACTAGCAAGATGTTGAATCGCGTTACGGAGTGCCAAGAGGACCTGCGACATCTCGTTGGACTTGGGCTGCTGAAGTTTTACCCTCCTGCCCGACTGTGGCGTAGGTGGTGCCTTCGTGTGGTTCTTTGCCTCGTTGTGGGCCTTTGGAGTTTTAGGTGTCCTCTGCGCCGGAGCGACGCCGGGGGCTGTCCGAGATCCAGCCGCCACCTGAACGAAAGTTCCGCCAGTCCTAGAGGTGGAGGGGGCTGGCTACTCCTTTCCTGGGTGTTGCGGGGCTTTTCGTCCCTAATCGGTACCGGTTTCAACTTAGGGCATTTTGGGCAGCCCCTAAAGTTCGCCGGATGGCGGTCCGCGCAGTTTGCGCATGTGGCAGGCTCAGTTCTTGGCCGGGGGCACTCGCTGGCGAAGTGACCCTCGCCGGAAGCGACGTACTTTCGAGGGGCGGTACAGCGCGACTGCGCATGCCCATACCGCTGGCACCGGAAGCATTGTCCCAGCCCTGTACGAGCGCCCAAGGTCTCGACGGATACGTCCAAGGAAAATACCTCCGTAAGTTCATAGATATGTTTATATTTCTTGTCAAGCTTGACAAGAATCAGCGGCATGGGCGCGCCCCCTCTCGATTTCTTGAGTCTCATCACGTACTCCGGTTGAAAGCCCTTTTCCTGGACATCTTCTATGACTTGATCGGTGGTGAACTCGACGAACACCCCGTAGGACCATGTTGAGGAGTTTCTCCGATGGAAGCTGGTAGGTATGGAAAGGGATACTCTCGTTCAGCAACAGCTGGGTGATTGCGCGAAAGTCGTCTTCTTTAGACGGAAAGACCCGAATGTCCTCGGGAATCGTCTGCGCCTTGGTGAAATTGTATCCCTTTCGTTTAATCAGGGCCGACATCTCATCCCAACGTGTCTTATCTCGAATGACGATCGGAGGAATCTTCGACTCCGTTTGGGGTGCTCCTTGGGAGGCAGTCGCTGCGGTGCTGATGGAGGGCTCCACCTGGCTGCGAGCCCGCCTGTACTGTTCCACTTGACACGACATCGATACGGTCCATGTCTTCCTGTACCTTTTTGATTTTCTTTAGCGATAGGTGTCATTAGCGGGCGAGCGGTGGATGATTCGCTCCCCAAAATTTCATCCTCGGTATACAGGACGCTTGGTAGATTTGCGTCCTCTGCGACTGCTCACCACTGTGGCGGTAAACGAGAATTTGATACTATTTTTAAAGAGGATAATAGTATCAGTTTTGATAAAATATTGTAAATTCATAAGGCTTTGTTCACAATGGACCTAAGACATAAGACGTAAGGCAATACATAATACATAAGATCGAAATGCTGTTCACAATAGCCGTAACATAAAACGTAATTTTAAATCTGATGCATGCGTAGTAGTAAAGCAATTTGAGGAATGTTTTTTCTTTGAGGTTATAAGCTAGATCGTGTCAAAGCAAAAAGAAGTAAACAAAGAATGCTATTATTATTAAGAAGATGTGAAGCACGAAAAAGTATTTGCAAATTAAGAAAACCCAGGCGTTGGTGCGTTAGACCTACTTATAAATGTTAAGAGAGAGAAAAAGGGTGAATTTAAGAGAATAATGCTGGAATTAAAATTACATGACCAAGAATGGTTTTTACATATACGCACTAAATTTTGAGAAGTTGTAAGGTTAGTTTGGCTTTTTATTGCCGTCTATTTCAACCAACTGAACACTAGCGGTAATATTAAAAAGTTAAATGTCACTAATTTTATACATAAGAAATACGTAAAGTTGGGATTGGTTCAACTTTACGTAGCTCTTACGTTCAGACATAAGACGCACATAAGACATAAGATTTGCTACGGTCACTGTGAAAGTGTATATGAATTTCACAAGATTAAACTTTAAGTATTACGTATTTCTTATGTGTTTCTTACCTATTATGTTCATTGTGAACAGGCAGTAACATTGTCGAAAGGTAAACAAGATATAACGGGAATTATTCAAACATTAAATTGGCATCTTACTCAGTTATTTACATTCCTCACTAAGTCCATACGTTCTGTTAAAACGGAATCCTTAAGCGCAAGATTAAAGCGATTTGTTAAAAAAATCAATCAAGCGTATTCCTCTGCTACAGAGTCGATGTTACTCTTAGAAGATCCGGAACTCGAGCTTAGTATGTCAGAAGGCTATTTAACAGATGCATCAGGATCGTCTTAACATAAATGTTCCCTTGAACTTTTGTTACGGAAGGCAACATAATTACACATGACAATCTTTGTTTCTTGTTTGTTTCATTAAAATTCACTGCACACGTTGACAAACTAAATATAACACAGTGGAATGGCCAGTCTCTTCTTGCTAATCGATATAGTTTGGAATGCACTGTCACAGAATACCAACCGCACATTATTATACTCTGTGAGACGTGTAGACAAGACCGTGACGATGGATATGGCGGGGTTGCAATTTTAATTCAAAAAACAATAAATTATGATATGATTCACTTGAAATGTAATATTAATACAATTTTTTGTTTTGTGGTATCAAAGTAAACATTTTAAATTTTTCATTTTTCCATCTATCGAACTGATCGCTGTCATGTTTCCTGTGATGAATATGTGCAATTTTTTTACAAATATCAGATTTGTGGTGATTGCAATGCCCACCATACTGTTTTTGGGTCCACAAAAAATGCTGGTAACACTCTCTTAAAAGCGATAGATATAGTAGATTGCATTTTCCTAAATGATGGATCACCTACCCGAATCACTTGCCCAGATCAATGCTTTTCTGATGTCGACTTAACTTTATGTTCTCACGACTTAGGAAAAAGTACACAATGACGGGTATTAGAGGACGCATACACTTCGCATCATTTTCCTATTTGTATGGCTTTGGTGTATATGGGCGATAATATTGATATCAAGTATCCCGCACGTAGATGGAGAATTGATAACAGTAAAATGCTCTCTTATACTACACATTTATCCAAACATTACCTAAGTATTCCAAACGCAATGGACGCTAAAACGAAAATAGAATTTTACATTTGTAGCATAAGGCAAGTTGCCGACTCCGTCTTTACAGTGAAAAAGTCAAACGTACCAAATAAGAAAACTACACCTGTGTGGTGGGATAATGACTGCTCAGATATCATACATAGACGTAAAGAAGCGCTTCAAAACTTTAAAGCAAACCGTACTTTGGCAAATTATTTGAAACATCGGGAACTGACAGTGTATTCTAAGAGATTCCTGAAGTATAAAAAAGAGCAGTTGGAAAACATTTTGTAGTAATTTAACAAAAGATGTTCCAATCTCTAATATTTGGAAAACAGTTAAAAGCTTTAAGCAAACATCTGTTAGCTATTCCAAATTACCAGATAAGCACCTACACACATTTTTAACTAATTTAACACCAGATTTTGTTTCGGTCCCAGCAAATACTATCAAAAATTCTAGAAATACGCATCATTTTATTTTGAAGCCGTTTAGTCTGAACGAGAAGAATAATGTGTTAAATGAGGTTAATGAGACTGCTCCAGGTGTGGACGACATTTGTTATACATTAGTAAAACACTTACCGGATCCTCACAAAGAAAATTTACTCGCAGCTTTCAATTGCATGTGTACTAAAAACGAAAAAGTTGATGTTCTCGACGAAGTCGTCATAATTCCGATATTAAAGGCCGGAAAAGTCCCAGTAGTGTAGATTCTTATCGACCACTGATGCCGTGCATAAAGAAAATATATGAACGCATGATTAAATACAGGTTGGAATGGTGGTTAGAGACTGAAAATATTCTGCCAACCCGTCAGTTCGGATTTAAAAATCAGAGGCACAATTGATGCTCTAGCATAGGTATGGGTAACCCTTGACATGTTGTGGGCCAAACTTTAGTGTGCAAATACGTTCGCGGGCCGCGTTTAAAAGTAGTACATTTTAATGTAGTGTTCATAATTTTTTGCGATAGATATCAGACATGAAATAATACGACAATGTTATTATAATATCAATTTATGAAAATAACAAAATGAAATAATAACATTATAATTAAATCGTTAAATTTGGAATTGCTACAAACTACGAAAGTTAAATAGCGATACCGAAATCAATGAGACACTTGAACTTGGGAAACTAATCCATCGATGTTTGGATTAATTCCACTGATACAAAGACATAAAGAATTTTCCAAATTATCGTCAGTCAGCCTTGTACGATATTTCGATTTATTAACTTTCATCAGTGAAAAGAACTGTTCGCATTTATAAGTACTGCCAAACGCACAAATCAATCTTCTTGCGAATTTTCTAAGCTGCGGAAAATGGTCTTCTTCGAGGTATTTTTGTAGAAATCACACAACTCCACGTCTTCAAATTTAGATTTTAGGAGTGAGTTTTCTTAAATCTCGATCAACTCCATTTGCAAGTGTATTGGAGGATTTTATACATAAGTTTTTGTTGGAGTAGCAAATAAATTGAAACAGTCTTCCATGTTTCTGAAATCGCTTCGAAAATTGCTCCGACAGTACCTTGAGTTCTTCAGCATATTGAGCATAAGCAATATTCTCATACGCAGAGAGCATGGTGAAATGGTAACTGTTTCCACACAGCATCTGTGCCTCCCACAAGCGGATTCTATTCTGAAACGCTTTCAAATGGCTGTACAAATCATTAACTAACTGTCCTTGTTTTTGAAGTTTCAAATTTAAATCATTCAAATAGCCAGTAAGGTCGACCAGAAATGCTAAGTCACATATCCATCTTTTATCTCATTTATAAGCTCGTAAAACCGTTTCAGCATTCTCCCTTTGCTTAGCCATCTGACTTCAGAATAATATGTTACGTCGTCATATTCGGCTGATATTTCATACAAAAATGCCTTGAATTGACGATGGTTAAGCCCTCGGGATCGAATAAAACTGATGGTTTTTACTACCACATTCATAACATTCTGGAGTCGAATGGACTTAGAACACAAGTTCTGTTGGTAGATAATGCAATGAAGGACTATCAAATCATCTTTTTGCACATTTAATTCAGTTGCTTTTTGTTCAAAATTCCGATGAAACCTTTACGTAAGCCGACCATAGAAGGTGCACCATCTGTGCATACTCCAACTAATTTTGACCATGGCAAGGCAAAACTTGTAAATACCTTTTGAACTTCATTAAAAATGTCCTCTCCTGTAGTGGTTTCTTTTAGCGGCTGTAAAGCAAGCAATTCCTCAGTAACAGTGAACTCTTTATCAACACCTCGAATAAATATAGCCAGTTGAGCTGTGTCCGACAAATCGGTGCTCTCATCTAATGCTATGGAAAATGATTCAAAACCAGCCATACGGTCAGTCAATGTTCTTTTTATATCATTAGCCATCATTTCTATACGTCGGACAACAGTTCGTCTTGACAAACTAATTTTTCAAATTCATTTTTCTTTTCAGGACACAAAATACTGCAAACTTCTAACATACACTCCTTGATAAGTTCGCCTTCGGAAAATGGTTTTAATGACTTTGCCAATTTTGAACTAACTATAAAACTAGCTTTCACAACATTATCAAGTAGTGTTCTTTGTTTATGAAACATTTGCTGCTGCTTTTCCAAATTTGCAGTAAGCTTCTGGATTTTGCCTTTTCTTATTTGTCCTGTCAGTGAGTGCAGCGTAGCATGCTTAGTTGAGTAATGCCTCTTTATATTGAATTCTTTCATCACTGAAATGGATTCATTACACAGCAAACAAATAGGCTTACCATTGTGCAAGATAAAAGAATTCTTCAGCCCATTTTTCTTGAAACTGGCGACCCTCTGCATCTACTTTTCGTTTCTTTCCACCAGACATCATTTTCGTATACAAAATATAATTAGAAAGTACCCAAGATGCACACAAAGTCACAAAGCTAATTGACGGCACTAGCAGTTCGCTAGGATATCGCTCGTCGAAGTTATCACCTCGGTAGCTCAAGTACAACTGAACTGAAGTTCGGGCCATCCACCCGCTTATATAGGCAAAATGAAGGAATGATCTAGAGCCAGTGAGGCGGCAAACATCCAAGGCTTTGATGTTTGCCGCCTCACTCTTTGATGATCGCCGACACTCGGCTTGCTCGCTTACTTGATTCCGTGAGTTTGAGTAAGTAGTGTAATTTTAATTTTTTTTTAAATCAGGTTTTTCAAAATGTCTCGCGGGCCGGATCAAATCATACAGCGGGTCGGCTGTTGCCCACCGTGGATCCAGATGGTAGAAGCGTAAGAAAATCGGTCCTTCTTGAGAGAATAGATGCGTTGCTGTGTGTTGGCTTTCCATCTTTGTCAATTACATTTGTGTTTACGGGCGGTTGTTATTTTTAAAGTTTTATAAATAAACAATTACAAAATATTGCATTATTGTTGTGCCTATAGTTGCAACAATGATTGGAAACGAAATTATGATATTAAATTTCGCAGATAAGGCAATGTTTCTACGTAAAATATGTTCCAAAGTAGACAAAATTGGTATTATAAGTGCAATGTAATAAGAAATAAGAAAAATACCGAATGGGATTAAATAATTATTTAATAATGTTTAGTAAATATAGTAATGCAACCTGTTATTTATACGTAATGCATCATCAAGATACAGAAAATTAACATGAATTTGAAATTGCAAGATTAAAAAACTTGGACCGTGTCAAACAAAGAAAAAAGTCGAAACCAGGCCTGACGTAGCTCAGCGGGGACGGTCGTGCGTTCAAATGAGTGATGGTCAGACGCTAATAAATTGTAAAAAAAAGAAATGGCGCCACCAGAGTTTACTTTAATTTAGCGGTCTTAAACAACAAACAGTGTGTATCCCTCTGAAATATACAATCAGATCAATATCGACACTAATGCTTGCAATACCAAATAACCAAAAATAAGAAAACAGAAAAAAACACGACATTATGTACCAATAAAAACGATTTAATAAGTAAAGTCTATTGCAGTGGGAACATTTTAACTGACAAATAGAAGATATTACGGTTGGTATCAAAATTTGACAAAATATACTTAATTAACAATTCAACAAAGACTGAACACTAGTGATAAAGCGGAAGACGGGGGAGGAGAGGGGGGTTAGTTCACAAATACATTTCAAGTTTAGATTGGTAAATATTCTAAATATACACTTAACACAAGCAACAACAGAAATATCAGGTATTATTACGTACAAGAAAAAAAAACAAAAGGTATGTATAACTAAACTGTAATTTACGGTGGGTACGGTTGGATGCAACTTTCGGTGGCCGAAGATCGGGCTTAAAGTTTGCGGCCGGAGTTTTATGAACTATCGGAGGTTTTATGAACGGTCCGAGGTTTTATGAACTATCGGAGTTTATAAGCGGTCGGAGCTTCCCCGAATTTGGGTAAAAGAAACGACACGTGAATTCATGCGCAAATAAGGAAGTATATACTATTACCTTAGCTGGTGTCGGAGAAGATGTGGAATGTTCGCCAGTGAGGTGTGTGTCCAAAACCGGAAACAAATCCGTAGCGTTCTTAAGCGGAACGCGAAATCGCCGAATCGGTTAAATCCTTTTCCACAAGGAGTATTAATTTTTCGAAGCCACGCGCTACCGAAACAATTACACAAAACAACACGAGTTTACCGAATTCGTAGCGAACACACCGGACGGGGAGAACGATCAACCGATAGTACCTCTTAAAATTTGCTACATGAAAAATTTCGTAACAAGGACAAAAGGGATACAGAGGGCTGGTGTACAATAGAGTAGGGATTTTAAATTTATGGGTGATAATTCCTTTTAAATGGTCTCGCTAACAAAAAAAAAAAAAGAAACGCAATGAAAAGAAATGTTACACGTAACAGGTTTGACAACGAGGGTGCCTGTATAAATCTGAAGGACCGATAAGTGGTCGTAATTTCTGTGTTTGTGAAAGTATTAGGATGTAGAAGGTTCTCGGCACTGACAGATTTACAGCGGAAGAAGTTAATAGCGAAACGGGGATGCTATACCGGAGGTCTTCCATGCACATATGGCCAGGGGTTTACTTTAAAACGTAACATTTTTTACAACGAAATGGTGAACAGACTTGCTAAATCGAGTTGTATAAATGGAATTTTGTATAAAATGACACTCACCTCTTTAGAAATTATTAAAATAATAAAGTCGATCGTACCACATCGTAACTGGCAAAAATCCTATAATAACAACATTACAATAGCACGAACCAAATTTGGTCATCGCCAGTATCCAGCATATCTATTTAAACTTGGAATCATCGAATCTCCACAATGTCCATGTGGGAATGAAATAGGTGATCTCAATCACATACTACTGAATTGTACATTACATAAAGAGATACTAGATCTATTTATCCACAATTTAATCATGGAAGGAGTGCAATTACCTACCAGCATTATCACTTTAATGTGCTATAACAAAAACGCATTTACGATTTAATTATTGATACGATCATTAAAATGAACAAAAAAATCGAAAATCAGACGCGAAGGCAATACCGTCATTGTATCTTTGTGGGATAACCTTTTTCCGATGGCTGAATTCATGTGCTCTATAGTTGTTAGTCATCCCGATAGGCCCCGGGATGTAAAGTGTGTGTCCCTATTCTTACCTTATAGTCCCTCGCATCTCATTCCAAAAAGTACTAACTGTTTAATTCCACCTCACTGAGGCACATGGGCTATCCTCGAGATGCCATGAAAAAAACTTATAGAACGATACGTTTCGTTTTGAGTGTAATACTTTTTGTTAGATCTATACGTTAGAATTGTTTTATTTTAATTTTACTTATTATACTTTCGTTGTAGTTATATGTTATATATGAAATAAAAATGCAAAAAACTAATTCTAATGTTTTGTTAATTTATTTGATACCCCCTCCCCCCTCAAATGGTGAGACTGTGGTAGACGAAAATTTAAAGAACGTTTTCATTTTGGGGGAGGGAAATACATTCACAAATGTAGTCTTATTTGTGAGCGATGTTGATAACTGGCAACCTCTTGAAATAACTGTAGCCTAATTTAATACATATTACTTGTACAGCTCATGCACTGTAACGTGTAACGTGCCTTCGACACGTACTTAAAACTGCTGGTAAACTTATCAGTATATGTAAGAAAGTCTTCTACAAAGCAATATCCAGAATTGCACTGTACAAAGGAAAATGTCCACATCTCCCATTGCCTCCTACGCCAGTTATTACTCGTTAGGATACCCTAATAGAAGCTGCTTACTTTGAGCATTAAGAACCTAATAAATACATAATTAATAATAAACTGATTCGAAAATGATTGCAAAACGCCATTTAAGACTTTCCTTTTACAGCGAATTGAACTTTATTGTAAATTATTTTAATATGTTACCAGAAAGTACCGGATATTCTGAGACACAAAATACGAGGGTGGTCTGAAACGTTATTGGCCTAATAATGAAAATAACCATTTGTTTTTCAAAAACTATGTACATATTTTTCAACATAATCTTCCTTAATGTTAATACATTTCATCCAGTGGTGTTCTAGTGCCAAGTATGTAGTGTTCCGTTGGAAGTGCTGCAAATTGAACGCAAAACGTTGACCAGCGGCAAAGATTTTCCTTTTGGGAATAGATGGAAGTCCGAAGGAGCCAAATCAGGAGAGTACGGTGGATGTTCCATCACAGTATAACGCAAACCCCTCAATACTTTTGTGGGCCCGTGCATTGTCCTGATAAAAGATTTTTTCTTTTGCAAGCCTGGTCCGCTTTCGCAAATTTTTTAATCTAATTTCGTTAGCAGGTTGGCGTAATATTCCACATTTATTGCTTTACTTTTATCAAAGTAGGCCATCAACAAAATACAATTTGCGTCCCACAATACGGACGCAATGACCTTTCCCGCCGATGGCACCGTCTTTGCTTTCTTCGGAGCCGAAGAACCAGTTTCTATCTACTGTTTCGACTGTTGTTTCAATTCATACGAATTGCGTGTGGATTGACTAAAATTGGTTGTTATTCCAAAATACCTCGATGCTGTGCGCAATGACGAAAAACATCGGAATGCGATTTACAATAAGATAGAGGCATTCTTAGGCATATCGAAGACTGCAATACATTGGATTTTGCATAGGCATGAAAAATATCTGTTTCCGATGGATTCCGGACAATTTGACCAAAGTTAAGAAAAAAGGCTCCTATTAATTGGAAAGTTGGATATATTTCGGTGTTCGAAGATGAATTGAATATCACAAAAGTGGTTCGCTCACGAACAAAGAAAACGATGGCTTGTTTCTTCGGTTGAACTTAACCTGTCGCAACCATTCCTTTAGGGAACTGAAGAAGAGTTAATGCTGAATGGTATACAATAGCTGTTGCCAGAAGTCATCGCCGAAATCAGAAAAAACAACCGACGGCGATTCCAGCTCTCACACAGCACGTCACAAAATTTATTATTTGGAGAAGGAAAATATTGAATTAATGTCTCATTGCTCGTATCGCTCAAGGATTACTTTTTATTTCGAATGCCAAACAAAAACGCGTGGACAGCAATTTTCAGCACCTCAAGAATCTGTGGAAACCTTCGAAGATTATGTTTCCAAGATAACAACTTCAGAGTGGAAAAAAAAATCAGTTTAAACGCAGACAAGTGTATAAATCTGAAAGGCGAATATTTTGAAAGAAATACAACATTTTTGCCCTAATTTTTGTAACAACGTAAAAGGCACACTTCGTATATCTTTAAACGTCAATTAGAGTTAAGTTTATCATGTAAGATAAGCTTATTGCTACCAAAAGCTACGTTTATTTTTGTTAGTTGAGACTTAGGGCCGACCACTCGGTAATCCTTTTAAATTTAATTAAGTTTATTTTGGGTAATTTTTAAGGGCTTAGGCTCAGCTGCACAACTGCTAGTTAAATTTTATGTAAAGTAAATTATTATTTATTTATTGGATGTAATTTATTATAGGATAGGCATTACTAAAAATATGTCGTGGTTGTAACAAACAAAGAATTAAACAGCCCTCTTTAAATTAAAAATAGCATTTTATGAAGCCTCTTCTCGATACTTTTCTGATAAGCGCTAAAATATTTTAAAATAAAATTATTTGTCGAAGCGTTGTGTTGGTTATTTTATTAAATGTCGTTTATTCCGATTGCTTCGCAAACTCTTTACACATTACTTTTTATTACTCCTTTATCTTTTACTAACACTTATGTTATAAGAAAACAACTGATGATGTGATATTTTTATGCAGGTTACAAGTGAGAGGAAGTTTCAAGTCGACCAGCATATTAAAACTCCATCTCATGCTGCAAAACTATCAAAGATGAAATTGGCGAAGAAGGGTCAGCAAACATTACCGCAATGTTTGCCATCAACTCCCAAAAAATCGGAACAAGAACAATTTAATGAATATTTGTGCCTACTGTTTGTGTCGACAGATATTCCACTACATAAAATAAACAATTTAAATGTCAAGTTATTTTCGCAAAAGTACACTAGCAAATATAATATCCCCAACGAGAGCACCTTAAGAAAAAATTATATTCACCGTATCTATGCCGAAACATTGAGTAGCATTAAGAAGGCTGTGTCAAACAATTACCTTTACATATGCGCAGATGAAACTACTGATAGTGTGGGCCGATACATAGTTCATTTAATGATAGGTATCCTTAACGTATCGGTTCCAGAAAAATCTTATTTAATTTCATCCAAACAGTTGGAAAAAGGCAAATAATTTGACAATAACAAGGTTTATACAGGAAGAACTGGCAACCTTTTTCTTACTGGAATCGATTCCAACAGAAAAAATTCTATTGTTTTTAACGGATGCCGCACCATACATGGTGAAGGCAGCTTGCAACTTGAACATCTTTTACCCAAATTTAATTCACACAACTTGCTTGGCGCATGGATTAAATCGTGTTGTAGAAGAAGTAAGAAACCATTTTGCCTTGGTAAATACTTTAATCAGTAGTGTTAAGAACATGTTTTTAAAGGCTCCATTAAGAGTTCAGTTTTACAAACATCTACCCGGTATTCCGCTTCCTCCTCAACCAGTAATCACACGATGGGGAACGTGGTTGGAAGCTGCTATTTTTCATGCAAATCACTATGAAGAAATAAAGACAATTATTATGGATCTTGATAGCGATACACAATCTGTGCTAGACGCCCAAAAGGTGTATTCGAGTAAAGAAATACCTCAACAGTTGGCGTTTATTAAAGCCAACCACAGTTTTATTTCCACCTCTATATTGCAATTGGAAAAACAATTTATGTCGCTAATTGAGAGCGTTGAAATAATAAACAAATTTGAAAAGTTATGTTTTGATGTTAAAGGAAGGGTGGGAAAATCCGTGTATGAAAATTTTTTAAGTGTAATAGAAAAAATAAGGGTTTTAAAAAGCTAAAGGATATTGCTAAAATCTTGTGTGGTGAGTCAGTAGAAAATATTGAGTTGACAATAGAGGATATTTCTAATTTGAAATATGCTCCTATAACAAGTGTGGACGTAGAACGAACCTATCCAATATATAAATACATGTTATCAGACAAGCGCCCCAATTTTTCTATTGAAAACTTTGAGAAATATTTGAATAATAATAGTTGTAAATTGTTTTCATAGTTAATTATGTTGTAAAATGTTATAAACAAACTTGTAGTAAACATAATAGAATTTTTTTCTATAGTATTATATTTTCTAGCATTACTCCTATTTTTTATCTGCATATTTTTCATAAGAAAGTGCATATTTAGGCCAAAACATCTGCATATTTACACTTTTTTTTTGCATATAATCCGGTCTCTAGTTATTATATTTCAAGTGTTTGTTTAATTCGCTTAATTTTACTACACAGCCAACACATTTGTTGGTCCCTCCTTCTTACCATTCCTGTAGTTAATGTTTATCTACCTTTAGGCTTTAAGATTCGCCCCACTTTCTAACATCTGCGAGTAGCGCACTAAGCACTCTATCTTGTAGCGGTTTAATTTACCAGCTAGTTCGGGCAAGCTACCTACTCGGTTTGAGGAAGTCCACGGAGAGTTGTAAACGTTTACTTTCTTTCTTTCCCTATCTCTTAGTTCTTTCGTTTTGCAGAGCAGCTACTCTAATTCTTTGTATAGCATTCAGCACCCCCATACATATTAATTCTTTTCAAGTACTTCTTGGGGCGGGGGATCGTTTCTATTATTGGGCAGAATTTTGTGTCTGGAGTCGATCATATGCTGTGGCGTTCGCCTTACAATGTACGGAAACTGCAGAAAACCTACATCACAACTCACCGAATCATAACGACGGCAATCATCCCATCTGCGACCCAACTGGCCAGAGTTTCGACTCATTCGATCGGTTGCGGAAGCTGATAAACCACCGGCTTTAATGATTGTATTTGCCCAATTGACTTTTAATAATATGTATGTAATGGTCTTAAGTCGACCACGCCTACCGGGAGCGGCGACCAATTTCAGAGTCCGACAGCACGAACGCAGAATGAACGATATTGCACATGATGTACAAGAAGGTATCGCTGTTGGTCCGTAAATAAAATATTATAAGGTAGCACCTAATACGATATTACGCAATACCATAACGTCACAAACTGGTTCCGACGAGAATTTTTGATACAGGCTAATGAAGCGCTATTATTAATAATGTTTCGGTGTGATAAAAACATTATTATGCATGATTATAATATGAACATATCAAATTGCGTCTAGAATATAATCAGAACAGGATTGCTGATAATTGTTAAATATTTGCAATGAACATGGTTTTTAGGGAAAATTAATGAATTTTTCAACGTTGGTAGTTGTTTTCTTGTGCTCATAATATCGATGCGGCGGTTAGCGCGCAGCGACGGGGTACATCGCCATTTTGCTTTTAGTATCGTTTGTTTACTCTTTGAAATGGAAGTTTGTGTTTAAAGTTAAATATTAAATTTATATATATTAAAAAATAAAAATACTAGTTGAGAGTGTAAGTTTGTATATTTAACGTTAAACATTTATATGATATGCATACTTTGATTGAATATCGCATATTTTTAATTTCTAACTATAGGCTAAATTAATCGCTATACCAAAAGCATTTTGTTCTCAAGCAAAGCCATTAATTACTAATATAGTAGATTATTTTGAACTGAGAACTTGGGGCCTTCATTACCAATGAACTGTGTCAGAGAGCAAAAGTCTAAAAAGATACAGTGTACTCATAGTGAGTACTACTAAATTTATAATTGATAGAGAGCTACAAATGCACTGAGTGTCAGCTTGCGATCTGTTGATACAGTCATAAAAGAAGTGAAAGATAAAGGTACTCTCCACAGCCCAAAGAGAATGGAACTGCAAGGAAAACCTGTGCGTGATATCGATGATTTTGATAAGGTTGCAATCAGGAATATAATGTTCGAAATGTGTGCTGAGAGTAAGTAATATTTTAATATTTTAAACAAATGAAAATCAACCATTGAATTCGTATTATAGAAAAACATATTACTATACAAAATTTGCTGGAAAGGTTGTCTGAGAGAAATATCCACAAAGGTGATCGTACTACTTTGGTCAAAATATTAAAAGATATTGGCTTTCGGTACAAAAAGATTATCCTCGGCGAGGATTAATGGAATTGCCACGTATTGTAATAAGTAGGGTAAATTTTTTAAAAACTTAAGATCTCCAAACCCATTATAATGTGTTTCTCTTGATAAAACATGCCTTTTCCAAAATGGTACTATTTGCATAAGTAATACGAAGGGAGAAGAAAAGAGGTAAAGAATTCCTATTTCCATAAACATTCTATGTATTAATCTTATATGTTAGATACATTATACTGCATGCTGAATGTGAAAAAGAATTTATTGATGGACCCTCGAGAATATTTGCATCTAGTTCAAATAGTTCAGACTACCACAGTGAGATGAAGGCGGGAAGTTTTCTAGACTGGTTCGAAAACCAATTATTAAACAGTCTAGAAGAAGCGTCAATAATTATGGATAATGATAGTTATCATAATATACTAAAACAAAAAATTCCAAATAGTTTCTGGAAAAAAGACATTCGATCATGGTTAGCAGACAAAGGCATTAACACCAATGATCTTTTTAAAATACAACTGCTTGACTTGGTCCAACAGTAAGTATTTAATCTCTATATCATTCTAAATAAAGATATATTTGGGTTTTGTAGAACTAAACCTCCTAAAAAGTATATCTTAGGTGAAATGGCAGAAATGCATGGTCGTCGAGTGATAACACCTCTTCAATACCCCTGTATATTCAATCCCATTGAACATATATAGGGTATAACAAAAACATAGGACAGGTAAGTAGTTCAACTACGGCAACTATAGAGACATGGGGGCCTTGTCCACCATAACACCTGATATTTGGAGTAATACTGTTAGGTATACTATCAGTGTAATAGAAGAAAAGTGGAACAGAGAAATTGGGTTTGATAGAGAAGAGATGGAACCATTTATAATAAACGTAGGAGATAGCAGTTCCGGTGGTAATAACAGCGATTCTAATAACTAATATAGTATTCTATAGGTTAAGATAGGAAAATGAATCATACAGGGGATGAAGAATGTTGCTCGAAGTTCTTTTAATCATTATGCTGCCAACCAAACATTAACCAAATATGCTAATGCCGAATGATTAAATATTTGGTGCTTGAAATATTACTTTAAAAATGTACATGGAAACATACTATCAGATTTAGTGTTCTGTAAAAGACTGCATGTAATGTATGATTACATAAATTTATTATAAAAATTGCGCTTATATATTTTATTATGTAATTCAGTGGAATAAGTATTTTTTAATTATTTGGAAAACAATTGTAATCGCTGAAATCAATGCAATTTTAATTATGGATTAGGCAACTTAGTCCAGGAATTTTAGCACCAAAAACGGATTCACTTCGTAAAAAATCCTGATAATAGATTTTTTGATTGGATTATGTCGGAGGGTGTCTCCGAAGTATAAAGCCAGGTTTGTGTCGTCCGAAACCGCCAGCGTTAGCTGCCATCTTGCCTTTTGCAAATATCTCGGAAAAGTTTCAAATAGAAAAAATAGGAAATTTTATCTTCTACAAAAAAGCTCCTTACAATTTTTAACGTAAAACTTACCGTTTCCGAGATATTTGCAAAAAGGCGTTTTTCAAGATGGCGGCTAACGCTCGCAGTTTCGGACGACACAAACTTGGTTTTATACTTAGGGGACACTTTCTAACATAATCCAATCGAAAAATGAATTATCAGGATTTTTAGCGGAGCGAATGTCTAAAAATCCTGGACTAACTACATTAATATTAAAATGAATATCCAACGTAAAATATTTTTACGCTACATCAGGTTAAATACGTTATGACGTGACTGCATTGTCTCGGTGTATACGCTCTATTTATTTATTAGGGCATAACATTTAGAACGTCTCTGTTAGCCAGAAGGTGTTGATCTTAATCAGATGTCGATACAACAGATAATTGTAGATTGCGCCTAATAAGATAGTAGGGGAAGGTGGGGTAAGCTGGGGATCTTAAGAAAAAGGACAAATAGAATGCAAACTTCTGTATATTAAACAGTACAAAAATATTTAATGTATAATATGATACTAATCTGTTATTATTGTCATAAAACCAAAAGTTTAAAAAATAAAAAGAAAAAGAAAACACTGTATTTTCGTCATCTTACCCCACGGTTGGCTAACCCGATGGGGTAAGACGACTAATCAGTCAAGGTGTGCACAAACCACAAATAAACTGCCCAATACCTCCATACGATGACCAGTTTTTATGCCACCATAAGTCGCATTGGTCACAAAGGATCCATTCTTCTCTTGGTGGATCTATATAGGTTTCCAAACACCCGGGCCACGCTACGGCTTTGTCATTTTTAACATCCGACTGGAATCTTTGAGACTGTTCTTTTTCGGTGTGTTTCTTACGGATGCTTCTAGACAAATTAAGTTAGACGCAATTTCCCCCATTTCTTTTCTTCCCGTCGCTGTACCTTCTCAGACTGTTCTCTTTCCTTTTCCTCAAGCTGATCCTTGATAGGCGTCAAAGTTATAACGCGACATTTTACCTTCTTTCTGGTGCTTGAGCTTGAGCGATCATATTTTGGAAGGGGTCTTATTTTCCATTGTGACTTTGATTTTGGCGCCAAGTTTCCATTCTTACGTCGCGATGGGCCTGGTGTAGGATTTTCAGGATCAATGGTTTCGACCTCTTCGTTATTGAAATTATTTCTCAAATGCGTCAATGGTTCCACGTCAGAAGAATCCCAATCGCTTTCTTCCAAATTATGAGTTTCAGTAGCCTTTGTTAAGGACGCAGGACGTTCCGCACTTCTGCAGGTGCAAAATCTGCATCCGAGAATAAGTCCGATTTGTACGGTTCTATTCGTGTCCGTTCGAAACCTTCCATTGCTAATCCTACCGTCGCTGCTCTTTGATAGGCCTCTCCAAAAATGCGGCCAATGTTTTCATCAGTGACCGTTTTCCCGGGATTGTTCACCATAAACTTATCACATGCCTGCTCATAATATGTTTTGAAGGGTCTGTAAAGGCAATGTCTAATAGTTGCAATCGATTGGTTGTATGCGGTGGTAATCCTATCATAATAATGTTGTTTTCTCGGCAATAATTTACGGCTGCTAAAGAAACATGGGAGGAATGATTATCGAGTATGAGTAGAATCAGATTTCCTTTATTCGGATGAAATGCTTAAGATACTCAATGAATCTTTCCTTAGTCATCCATCCTGATTGCTGAGCAATACCATGGGTATTTGGTGGGCAACCAAATAATAACTACGGTCGCATGCGCACCCTTGCAAATATCAAGAATGGTGGAATGAAGGTACCCTGGGCGTTCATGGTACAAACCAGTTATATTTCGCCCTCGTTCACCGGAAGCCACTCTGATGATTTGTCTCTCTCCTGTAGATGATAGAACTTTTGGTATTTTGCAAGCGACAGTAGATAAGCCGGATTCATCTGCGTTATAAATTCTGTCTAGAATGAAGTTGTGTTTCAACCGTACATCTCGCAGCAAACTGAAAAAAGTTCTGGTCGCTACTTTGTTAAATCCAGGTAAACGTGCAAGAGATGTAGATTCTGCTGCTCTTAGACTGATTCGCTGATTTGCTTGTTGAAACGATGTGAAATTCGGTTTGCGTCCGCAAATTCAAATGCCAGTTTGCGACATTCGATAGATGTTAAACCAAGAGCTGTTTGGCACAAATCATGTATGTAATCTCCTAACTGGCGCTGTTGTTCGTTAGTGAAAGTGGCTGGGTAGCGTCCGCAATGAATGGGTAGATCCAAATTCGAACGTTTTAAAAATATAACGTTTTAAGGTAGCTTTTGGAATGGAAACACATTTTGCCGCGCTGTTGCAGGGCTGCTTCTCACACGCTGAACATTGTTTTCGCACGTGATTCACGGAACAGATAATTCACCATAATTGTCGCGAAATACGATATAACAAGCTTAGCACTAATGGACACTACAACCCAAGATTTCCTCTTACCTTAAAATAGTGAAAAAATCCTTAGTTGGTACCAGCCGAAAATAATAACACTAACGGTAGAATTTGACAAACTGCCATAACGCCCGTAGCTCATTCTTCAGCGGCACCTAATTTCCGCTAGTGACACTTAAGCAACTACACAATGCCAATGTAAATATCACCGATCATATATTTGTTTTACGTTTTGCCTAAACGATCGTTCGTTATCTTATGCACCTCGCTTTCTTACCCCACCTTCTCCTACGTAATATTATATATAATATAGATGAAGCTGGTACATTTGTAATTTCAATCGAAAGTTTTTGCAATAGAAAATCGTTTGAAAAGGCTGGAACTGTTTCTCTTGATCTCTGATATGGTCAACTTCTGTTCTTGTTGCTTCGGCAGTTTCATGTAACAATTGTAATTTTATCGGCCTGCAAAATCTTGGAGATGAAAGGCGTGGATTTTTTCCAAAAACTGTACTATTACTATCACTTTCATTTATAAGAACAAGTTGCAAAGGTACCACGGAAGTGAGGAACATGTTGGCATCAGTTTTAGTTCCATCATCGTCGTGAAACTTTTGTTTGAAAGGTACTCTGCCGACGAGTGTGTACTGGAGGTCACAGAGGACAGACGTTACTTATTTTGTTTAAAGGTTTATTGTCTTATTTGGTCGGCTGCTTAGTTCGGTTAGTTAAATCGGTGATTAATTTGTGTTTGTAGTGATATGTAAGAGGTATTAACAGTTTCCAGTTTGGATGTTAGTGCGTCTTCTGCGATGTTATAAAGGAAAAAGAAGAAAAGCTAACGAAGTAATATCACGGATCTTGCACGAGGTGCTACCTGGGAAAGGTTAGGCTGTTGCAATTTGCCGAGTGGGTCAAAGTTCAAGGCAAGAGATACCGAACAATATATGTTATAGGATGGACGTGAACGTGTTCGGCCAGGATCGCGAGGAGAGCCCGGAATTATCTCCGGTGGATCTGAAAGGTGTAATTGAGGAATTGAGGGAGGACAATGAAATATTTAAAGTTAACTTGAATGACTGGAGGAAAGAAAGTGATGAAAAGGTAGAAAGCATAGAGAAAGGGAATAGAAAATTATTGCAAGGTATATTACAAGAAATTAAGGAAATGCGAAAGGAGAATAGAGAATTTCTTGATAAGATGCAAAGAATGGAGCAAAAATTCCGGGAACGAGAAGATAAATTCGACGAACACAGAAGAAAATGGGAGGAAGGAAAATGTGAACTGGAAAAGAGAATCGAGAGAGTAGAACAGATTGAATGGGAAAGAGAAAGGAAGGAGAGGAAGAATAACTTGATAATTAGCGGAGTGTTGAAAAATCTAGAGGTAGATACAGCGGTAAAAGAAATGGACGTAGGAAAAATGGGTATCTCAATGGAAGTGGCAGATGGGTTTCGAATAGGGAAAAAGTAAGGCACATACTGCTGAAGATGAAAAATTAGAACGATAAAAATGGTTTTGGAAAATAAGAGAAAGTTAGTATTTTCGGGAATGATCTTATTAAAAAGGAACAGGAATACAATATCGACTAAGAAGCATTGCCAAACAGAAGACGTATGTTGGGATGCTAGTGAAAGTGGGCTACAGGAAAATAAAAGTGGATAGTATTTGGTTGGAATTCGATAAGGTGGGGGAACTTAAGAAAATTACAAAATTTCAAGGGTGACGAGTGAACAAAATGGGAGAAGCGACTCTTTTAAAATGTGTTTTTGGAACGTTAATGAGTCACTGCGGAATTTGAGACACAATGACAATCCAGCTGATTTGTGTGTTTTTGGAACAATTTGAGTTTGTGGGTTGGGTGGAGACATGGGTACAGGAAAAATGGGATGAATGCAAACTATTCCTGCCAATTGGTTTTATATGGGTGAGTCAGCATGCAGTGAAATTAAAGGCTAAAGGTAGAGCCATGGGCGGAATTATCAGTGGTACAAGGGCAGGTATAACAGAAGTAACGAGGGGAGGTCAATACTCGGAGAGGTTACAGGAGAGGATAATTAGGATTAATGGAGAAACAATGAGAATTTTTACTGTGTACTCAAATGGTCGTGTGAGGAGAAATTAGAAAAGAAATTGATGGAAGGCTGGGAAGTGGTGGAAAACATGGAGAGTGTATTTTTAGGGGAGACTGGAATGCGCGAGTGGGGGAATGGAACGGGTGTGTAGTCAATATAGTGTCCGAAAATGGAAGGATAAGGTGGTGAATGACGAAGGAAGAGGGATGACAGAATGGTTGGTGGGCGGACAGTGGAAAATATTAAACGGTTGTATCTAGGGAGATTTGAATGGTGAAATATCTTATGTGGAACCTAGAGGAAGATCAGTAATTGACCTCATAGTAGCAAACAATGAAGCGTGAAGCGAAGTGGAGGAGCTAAGTGTGGTAGAGCGGCTCGGATGGGACCATTTTCCCATAGTAGTGAAGAAGGCAATGAAGCATGTCTGTTTAAAACGGAGATGCTACATGGTGTGAGAAGCCTCTGGTCACAAAAAGACATAGGAATGTTTCAAGAAAGAATTAGAAGAATAAATTTCAAAGAAAAGGAAAACGTGAAAGAAGTACTAGAAGAATTGATGCGGGCGGTGGTTTGGAAAAAGGTGAGTAGCAGTAGAAGAACAGATAGGTGGTATGACAGAGAGTGCGAAAAAGAAAAGTGAGAGGGTTATTGGGGAATTTTAGAAGTGGGGTAGTGACCAGTGAGGAAGTAGTGAAGGGAAGAAGATACATGGAAGGGGTACTAAAGGAAAAGAAACAACAACGGTTCGAAGAACACCTGCTCAAGATCCGGTTGTTTAGGAACGAAAGTGAGGTATGGAAATTTATTAGACAAGTGGATGGAAATTATAGAAACAAGGGTGGGCTGGGCGTGAATGTGTCGAAGGCTCATTGTATAGAGTTGTTCAAAGGTAAAAGTGGGCCAGTGGTGTTGGAGGAGATTGATAAGGGAAACCTTTTGACAACCAAAAGGAAATCACGGAAGAGAAAGTGAGAAGTGCGATACAGTCTATGAAGACAAAGAAGGCAAGTGGCCTGGATAACCTTCCCGTTGAAGCGGTCAAATGGGCCAATAAAGAGTGTGTGCTAAAGTTGTTGGATGAATTTAATAACATTATGTATTGCGAAGTGGCCGGCAAGATGGAATGACGGTGTCATTGTCCCAATTTATAAAAACGACAAGAAAGACATTCCAAATATGTATATAGATATAGGGATACTACGCTAATAAATACCATGTATAAATTTTCGCGGCAGTTATTCGGCAAATATTGGAGGATGAGTTGGAACAGAAGGGCATCATAGACCATACACAGGCGGGATTTCGAAAAGAAATATCGGCAACGGAGCATTTAGTGACTTCAAATTATATTATATTCCAACAATTGCAAGACAAGGGTGGGAAACTGTATGTTTTATTTGTGGATCTGAAGGCCGCGTATGATTCAGTGGATCGTGAGATCTTGTTTGAGTTGATGCAAAAATACGGGATGTCCGAGCAAATGTGCCATATAGTTAGGAAAATGTATGACGATACCTAAAGCTGTCTAAGAATAGCAAACAAGGTTAGTGGTAGTTTTAAAATGTTGAGAGGCTTACGACAGCGTTGTCCGTTGGGGCCAAGCGGCGGGATAGTGATTGGTAGAAAAAGTTTGGTCCTTGTCGTATGCGGATGATATGGTAATTTTGCGAAAAGTATGAATAAAATGGAAGAAGCGGTCGCGATTGAAAAGATTTGTTGACAGGAAGCCTTCGAAGTGAATGTGGACAAAATCAAATACATGGTGTTTAGCAAGGGTGGGTGGATAAAGAAAGAGGGCACGTGCGAGTGGAAGGGACTAGTGATAGAAAGGGCGAGAATATCTAGGTTTTGTCTTTAGCTATAATAATTCTTATAAAGAGAATGTCAGATATGGGTGTAAAAGGACGTCAGTTGCAAATGATAGACTGGGGAGAAATGGAGTGAATGTTTCAAAGGGAAGATGATCATTTGGGAAGCATGTATTGAGAAAATTTTGTTGTATGGGGCGGAAGTGTGGGGTGTGAAAGAAATTGAGGAAATAGAGTAAATGTAGGTGAGGTATATTAAGAAAGTGTTAGGTGTAGAGAAATTCACACCTAGTTATATAGCACTACATGAAAGTAACAGGTATAAGGTAAAAGTGAGTGCTTGGACAAAGATTGCGAATTTTGAGTATAAGGTTGGATGGAATTGTATGGGGAAGATAGTGAGAGAAGTGATGCTAAATGTAGGTAAGGAATGGATGGCAGGCAATTTACTAAGTGGGGAGATTGTAGCAAAAGAATGTATGAGAGTGTGGGCATGTCTAGTATGAAAGTGAGACGGTATAAGAGTGAAGGAAGGATACTTGGTAATTACGTAGATGTAAGAGCATGGAAATGCAGGAGAGGATGCAAAGGATCCAAATACAATAAGAAGTATAAGAGAATCTGTTTGTTTGGAATGCTACCAGAGTATTTGAGTAGAGTGAATATGACTGAAGAACGCATGATTGCGAGATTTAGGTGTGGGCGTGCGGAACGAGGGAGTCGATATTGGATGAAAGAGGAGGAAAATGTGAAGTGTGTGGGGAGGAAGAGTAAATGTGGATGCACTGGAGGGAATCTAGAAGAATGGTGTGGTCGTACGCAGAGGGAGAAATTTTGAGCAATTGGCGGTGGTGTTTAAATGAGAAAGGGGGTATACTGTTCACGCATATGTTCAGTTCTTTTTCGCTTTTTTCGCTCACTCAATACTTGGAACAAAGATCTGGACAAGGGTCCATCAGTCGAAGATGTTGACTTGCATTCGTGGTCATGCGCGTCGACATCGTTATCGTTGTTTTCATTGCGAAAAAGAATCTCACACTTAAGTCATTGAGTTTTTTAAAATTCTTTTCCCGCTGTGTGAGCATCCTTCCATTTTTCTTTTGCACTATGGCCAGCTTTTCGTGATTTTTTTACATCGTAGATCGCCCGTTCGAGTTAGTTCTGGTGTACACTATATAAGACTTCGGTCGCTCGTTAATAAGTTGAGGAATCGGTGATACGGTCGAATGTAAAATAGACCCACAGAGGAATCCGGAAGTCATGCAGGCTTTATAGGATCAAAGCACCTTAGATCATTAGACATCACAAACAGGCGTCGATATTATATTTTAATACGATATTGTAAGCAAGCTTATATGTAAGATAAGTATAAAAAGGTCACGAAATATATATATATATATATATACATTTATTGTAAGCAAGTAAAACGTGAGCCAATTATTTAGTAATTTATTAAAACGTATGACGCTGTCATGCAATAAGCTGTGTAGGCTTTCTATAAATTCCCTGATGCTGTAGCTTGCGTCTAATAAAATGTTACGCAATATTCCTTCAAAGAAGAGGCATAATATCTATCCCCCTAACAAGAAACGAGAACTTTCGGAAGAGAAGCAGCCACCAAATAAAACAGTCCCGTCTGACCAATAGCAAGTCGGAACAGAATTTTCGGTGCAGCAGCCAAACCTTCCCGACAGCTACAATACACAATAGACATCTTTGTTTCCAGGGGCATCTGCCAGCAATTTTCTTTGCCTTGAAAGGGATATTTTCATTATCAAATTCAGCCGGAACAATAAGGTCAAAATAATAACGCAGGCACCCCAGGATGCATTACAACCTACAACAAGAAAAATCACATAAATACAGGATAATGCTACTAGTGTTATTCCACGTGAAGATCATATCGATGGACCGACACTCTCCAAGAGAGTCTATTGCGAGTGATATATTTTTAGGAAATAAAATAATTTTATACATTTCATATTGAATAAATCACATCATACATTTTACCAATTTTATTTATACAATAGAATGAACAATATTTACAATAAGTATGCAGCACTAGAATAATGCGATATTACTAAGAAGTGAAAGTAACAAAACAGCGTAAAAGGTTTATAACATACTATTTTTGTTTATCTAACTGTTGTGGAAGTCATAAAATCTAAACGATTTGATATAAACTTAGTTCTGTTCAAAACTTCCTCGACGCGGAATACGTTTTCATATTTGCCTTTCAGCAATTTTTTTATTATAGGAATTTTCCAGAATCGGTTTTCCGCCCACGTCTTCAATTAAATATGCGTTGGGACTACCCCACCTTCACTTGCAATGTGCGATGTTAAATTACCACCATTATTCGACAGTACTAAACTCACAAGGAGTCGAGTTGCTGGTGAAATTATATGGTATTGAAGACATCAAATGTATCTCTCTACAAACATAGAGAGATTTCACACAATATAGATACAAACCGTGTGCTCATAAAGGGTGGAAAAGGACATATATATCTATTTACTGTTGGTAGAAGAGCAACAGAAGCCTCATAATAATATGCTAACGGAACTATCTCGATCCATATCGACATCATGGATATACCAAAGGTGCATGTAATGTGACGTTAAACATGATGAAAGTAATAATATCGACCGTATCAGGGTTTAGAACAATCTCTCTATAAATGTATATGGAGACGAAAATCCACGAAGTTGTATTGCTGCTATTGGTGGAAGAGGGACAAAGCATCATGATATATATATAACGGAATTATCTGGACCGGTATCGATATCACAGATATATCAAAGATGAAGGTAAATATTTCAAATGATGGATAATCGTGTATCGCAAGATGTATCTTTCGTCCAGCATGTCAAAATTAATTTAGAACGACCGATTATCCGAATTATTTGATAGTCCTAATCTTACGAGCAGTTGAGTTTCTAGTGTAATTAAAAGGTATTGGAGGCATCGAGGCTTAAAACAACCCGTCAATAAATGTATACGAAGTTGATTTGATGACATGATGGATACGAGAACCCATGCAATTATATGGATCGTAGATTTAACAAGGGCGAAAAAGGACATACGTACACATCAATCTGCTATTGGTGTAATAGGAACAAAATTATCATTATGTTGTGAACAAATTACCTGAATCGGTAGTAGTTGTACTGCTAATGACAGAGACGATGAAAAACAAGATGATGGGAAATTAGAAATTATCATTGAATTTGTAATCCACGGAAGGAGTATGGTGATATGATTTATAGTCTACGCCGATTGTGCGTGTGAATCAACGGAATCCTACTAGTCCGAGTCTCGAACAACAAACGCAAGCAGAATCCACCTCCATCAAGCACACAGTGTATATATATATATATATATAAGCATAGTATATATATATATAAGTATAGTATATATATATATAAGCATAGTATATATATATATATATATAAGCATAGTATGTATATATATAAAAGCATAGTATATATATATATATATAAGCATAGTATATATATATATATATATATTTATATATGTATACATATATAATAAAGTATTATGTATAAGCATAGCAAAGTAAAAACCCACTAGTGGCTGAGTGGTGAAAATCACGCTCCACAATGAGAAAGTCCGGGTTCAGAACCCGGCCACGGCGAGGCGTAGCAGTTTAAAATCCTAAAATGGATCTGCTGGCTCCAATATGCTGCGGAAAGTAAGGAAATGCCACTAGGCTGGCCAAGGAGGGGTACGGTATACGGCACGGTGGCTCCGAACAAGCTCTATACCTTTAAGGCCTGTCGTATATATATCTGGACCTCAGAACCACACACTATTAAGTCCACAATTTCCACTTTCTAAGGTTGTAGATTAATACTATGTAATTTTCACTATTCTGTCTAATGGTTTCGAGTATTAAGTCCTATCTTGAGTCATTAATATAATAAATCAGTCAAACTAGTAGTAAGTCCACTTGTAAACGGACCATAAAGTATTAATGGTTCTTAATATTGTTTAGCTCTAAGGTTCTAAGTAATGAGTAGGGCAGAGTAAGGTATCAAGTCGAAATGTGAAGTTATGTTTGTGATTTTAGTATACAACAGAAGTGTGCGTTTCCATAATTAGAAATCGAAAACAAGTAAAATATTTGCGTACATTATGTCATCTCAACATTGAAGTAACTGAAGTGGATAGTAGAGAATTCAAAAATTTTAACTTCAATAATCATTCTAAATCAGATTTTATGTTAAACAAGAACACCGCAAAAAATAATAAATTGTTGACATCCTAAGTAGTTCATATGAAATTATAATATAACGATTTCTAAAAGCTATTGACATGGGTTCCCAAAACATTTCACAATTTCTTCAAAAATCTTCCTCATCAAAATTTAAAGGATGATTGATTTCTCAGGAAGATTAAAATTAATAGTGTACTTTATATTTCTTCTAATAAAAAAGTGTTTTCAAGTAAAGGCGGTCTGTTTGTGAGAGCAATATTTTTTACTATTACTTTGAGGAACACAATCCAGAGTAGAAATTCTCGAACCATACTGTATTAAGTCACATATAACTTTAAAAAATACTGATTTGATCAAAAATTTAAAATTACTACACAATAAACAATTACTAGCACCAAAGATTAATATGTTAAGAACTTATACATACTATCTATAGATTCACAAATCTCTCCTATAAACTTAAGGTAAAATGATTTAATACTGTATGTCTTTGAAGTCCAGATATATCACATTCATAATATATATATAGCAAGGTACGCCGGAGTAGACGATTGACGAAAGACATCAAACATCAAACAACGATACAATCATCTCATGAATTTCCCAAACACATAAACCACCTCACCGACAACGGTTTTCCTGCTTCCGGGACTACTACTAATCGCATTCTTTATGCTTTAAACTTCTTCTTTTTTAATCTTATGGTTGTCCCCTGGGGGAGGGTGTGTGCTATTAACCACATTCCTCTACCCCTACACCTCTTATCGTCCTGGGGTGACAGTGTCAGTGTCCTTTGTTCCACTTTATACATATCGTATATATATATATATATCTTTATGACGTCCTTATAAACTGCATCTTTATAGCAACCACCACAACGAAGCGAAATATATAGATTTTTGTCACGTATATTAGATCATTTCAGTTATAGTATGTTACTACCGCAGAAAAATGTTAGTGTTCGCCTTTGATTTATATTTTCATAATACTATCTTTGTGAACCCCGTATAATTTGCGATTCATCCGAGTTCCACTAGTATACTTGGTTGTTGGTTCTGCAGCTATAGGGTATCCAAATATATATATTTTTACCAAACTACAGTTGATACGACGTCTACATTGTTGCAAAATTTACATATTGGTTGAACTGAGAAGCATTGCTATTTCTAGCCTCCTGCCGTGGAGTAGAAACTTGTTTTTCAGTTACAGTAGCAAATAGGCGTAACCAACAATTTTACAAAAAAAAAAACTTATTATACTTCCGCGTTTTATTATATTTTACAAAGCTTATGTGGAATTTTCTAATTTTATGTAATTTTAATAAACTTATTTGTTTATTAAATTTTTTTATTTCAATAGCTTGATAGGTTCATAGTTAGGTAATTCTGATGGAGATAAATACTTATTTGTTAGAGTGTTTTTAACACTATTAAACGTTTTGATATTTTTTGAATTTAAAATAAAATAACCAAGGTTTTTATTACGATGTAAATTTTCTTAAACTCTTCATTGTTAGTACATATATGTATATGAACAAGTAGGAATATGGTTCTTGTGTTCTCTATTTTTATTTATCTGTATCCCCCGTTGATTTGGTGCTTCTTTAGAGTTTAAAAATTTGAACATTTGTGGAAACTTTTATTCAGTTAATATCATAAAATCAATACTGAAGGAGGATCAAGATAGATATACAGTTATAAATAATTCGGAGAAAGTAATATAGAATAACTACTAATAATACAAATAATTTATTGGTATATTTATTTTGAACATAAGTTTTTAATTTTTAACCAGTTCTTATTATTAAATACATCTGGATGTAATTAAATTAAATTTTCACATTCTTCTTTTTTAGGATGCTTTCAATATTTAACATGGTTCTTAAAAAATACAATACAGCTTCTGATTTACAGTCCAAAGCATCAAAATTATTTTCTTAGATACTTCTTGGTGATACTTTCTTCAGGTTTCCTTTCAGTACTTTGGTTTTCGCTATAATTTTTATTTTCATCTGTATTCTCATCCAGATTTTCTTTTTCATCCATTCTCTCTTCAATTGTATCTTCTCAATGTTCCATTAAATCTTCATCTAAATTTAGTGAAATATCATCTAATTTTTTTCTTTAAATTTACCTGCATGACCATTCTCTACGATTAGTAGCAATTTCGATATTTTGGGGGCAGGCATTGGGCAAGTGGTAAGCGTATTGGTGGCTGTGCATCTCGCCCTCTACACGCTCTGTCACTGCCAAGTCCAACACGTCATTTCTGGTTGAGCTGCAGTCACGTCTCTATTGATTCTCCCGCGAAGTGTTACTCGTTTCTTGCGGGCAGGTTACGGAGAGCTATTGAAAACAAAAGAAGAGGCATGCTGACTTCTGGAATTGTGCTGATCCATGGCAATGCCCGTCCTCGTGTAACCCACCGGCTTCCTGAGCAATTTCAATGGGACATTTTCGAGCACCCACCATTTAGTCCCGACCTAGCGCCGAGTGACTACCATCTTTTTCTTGAACTGAAGAAGTTGGTTGGGGGACAGCGCTTCCAAACTGACCAGGAGCTCAAAGAAACCGTTATGGATTCAATAATGGTTGTAACTTCTTGAACATATCAGCGACCGTCATCGCAGCGTATTTAACTGCTTGGCGTTACAACTGTCTGATCGAGACCACAGATACAGCTCCCGTAGAAAAATAATTTGCAGATGGTAATTACGGACGTTTGTTATAGAAATATTTTCTAAATAATTGTATGCATTGAAATTGACAAATGTAAAATAAAAACGTTGTATAAAAATATATTCACAAAAACAAAAAGAGACCGTTATACAATATGGAACAAAATAACATAATTCTAATATAAATAAATAAAAATAAAACTCGGCCTATAATATGAATTAATCTTCAAAAGCGATAATGTTGTTATCGTGTAGAGCTGTTGACTACGAAATAACGATAACCTGTTATTTTGCAACCGTTATTTTAAAGTAACAATAACGGCTAAAACTGTTATTTTAAAATAACAATCTTTCCCATCACTAGAAAAATCTGTTTCTTTTAACTGAAAATTTATTTTTAAATTGCGAAATAATCAATTTTGTGTAAGTTTTCGAACTTATTGTTGAACAGCCTGCATTTGGTTGCTAAAGGTTTCTTGATAAATAGAACTCCAAACAGTGTATATAAGGCATGTAATTACTTTTCTCAAAGCCGGCTCGAACAGGCTTTCCTTCTTCAGAATTACCAAGAAAATTGCCTTTCTTTCTTAAAAGCGATAGTAATTCTTTTTCTCTTTTGCTACCAGGTCTTTGCGATAATAACACTTGAACTTCTAATTCTGAACTATGGTTTAGAGCTAAATATCTTGCGAAATTAAGTAGTGAGGATTCACAGAAGCAACATGACTGCTGATGTTATACAGGAACCTCATAACTCTGCAGTGCACGAATAATCACCACGCAGAATTATTTACAATGTAAACGTGCGATGTTGTCGGTTCATCGGATGTCATTTCCACCGTGAAATAAAATTTGCAAATTTTGTGTATACGAATTGTACGATATACGCGAATACAACGCCACGTACGTACATGGAGATTTTGGGAACTAAAATATACGATTCTTTGCAAACTTCGTATTTATGACTTCCAAAAACTTTTGGACCTCAAGCATAACTAAACCATCAAAAATTATTTGAACATGGCTTGCGATATGACGTCCATATATGGACGTTGTATAGCAGTCGGATGTCACATAGCATGAAAAGGGGAAGTTATCGGACGCTGTATCAACCGCGGTCTGAATATATATATATATATATATATATATATATATATATATATATATATATATATATTGTGTTCTGTACAACAAACACCAACCAATAATATATTGCTATTCTTTAGACCATTTTGACATCCCCAGACAGACACAGATCAACGATCTAGGAGTCTAATTTGATCATCGACTGGAGTTTACCGATCATATAACTGCTACCTGCAGCTCTGCTTCGCGTGCACTAAATTTTGTAATACGATCTAGCAGAAAATTTGTTAATGTTGCGACATTAAAGAAGCTTTACTCCACATTAGTTCGGCCCAAGTTGGAATATGCCTCAATTATTTGGTATCCCCACTATGTCTACCAGACTATATTTATAGAGAAGGTACAGAGAAGATTCCTAAAATACTTAATGTACAGATCAACAGGTAACTATCCAGTCAGGGGTATCGATTATACTGAATTATTGTCAGAACGTCAATTCACATCACTTTCGGATCGTAGAGTGATTACTAGTGCAAACTTCATAATCAAACTAGTAAACAATAACATCGATGCTCCGAATTTACTCTCTGCCGTAAACATTATTGTACCTAAATACGGGACTGGATCTAACGATACGTTTTTAGTGGCCAGAGCCAGAACAAATGCCTTCGTTAAAGCACCTATCAACCACATGGCCAGGAACGCAAATAGAATTGTGCGGGATCCTTTTTGTACCTCTGCAATAACCGAGTTCACCTAACCCTTTCCACACCTTGTATCCTCTTCACCTAATCAGTTGTTAATTACTGCATCTTAAGTTTATTACCTTTTATTGTATAATTATTGTAAGCGCTGCACTATATTATATTGCTAATATTGTCCTCTTAATGGAAATCTCTGTTGGACAATAAAGATATATTATTATTATTATTATTATTATTATTAATACCAAAACAATAAACTACCTGCTATTTCCATGCACGCAAGTAACACCTATGAGTTGCCTTCTTTACTAAAATAACAGAAAACACTCCTCATAGGTTATCTCTAGTAGAATATTATATTACTGTACTATTAGTATACTATTACTATACTACACTACTACTATACTACTAATATATGCTCCTATTATTTACGAATATCTTGGATATATCAATTTCAAGAGTATACGTAAGAAGCGGAAAATATAACAACAATTGACTGCCGGCTGCATAATCGCACGACGCGACGTTTACAACTTGAAATCAAACGACATCAGTCTGCAGTTAAGTTTAAGTTTCCTATCGCTGTTTCATGTTTCAATATCCGAGCGGTTTCGGTCAGATCGTTTAAGCGGCTAGAAATTTGGCGCCGACTCCCGAAAGTTAAATTCGATCCGTTCTATGTAAGAAATAATGAAATAAATAATAGATAATTTTTTTCTTTTAGAGCAACATTATTGTATGCTGCTCTTTCGGTTATGGCCTTTAATTGGAAGTCGGTTTAATTTCTTTTCTCAAAAATTTTTTATTTAAAATTAATCAACAATCCCGTTTAAAGACGAAAGATAACATCGATAAACAAGTATATGTTAAGCCGCTACCGTATTGAATGGATCTGGGGCGAAGACGAGGTGCTGGATCTTTGATTACTAAGCAGAATTTTGAAAATATCAAAATTTTTACCCAAAATTTTGCGCTAATTCAAGTGCAGAAACAAACAGTCGTGTACAATAAATCCGTATGTCAGATATATATGTACTAGTATAGTTATTTGTATTCCCATAGCACAATGTTACTTTATTCCGTTACAACCGTTTCAGACAGTCATACATCAGCCGTTTCCAATTCCAAGACTATGAATCTGACATATACGGATTTATTGTACACGACTGTTTGTTTCTTCACTTGAATTAGCGCAAAATTCTGGGTAAAAATTGTGATATTTTCAAAATTCTGCTTAGTAATCAAAGATCCAGCACCTCGTCTTCGCCCCAAATCCATTCAATACGGTAGCGGCTTAACATATACTTGTTTATCGATGTTATCCTTCGTCTTTAAACGGGATTGTTGATTAATTTTAAATAAAAAATTTTTGAAAAAGAAATTAAACCGACTTCCAATTAAAGGCCATAACCGAAAGAGCAGCATACAATAATGTTGCTCTAAAAGAAAAAAATTATCTATTATTTATTTCATTATTTCTTACATAGAACGGATCAAATTTAACTGTCGGGAGTCGGCGCCAAATTTCTAGCCGCTTAAACGATCTGACCGAAACCGCTCGGATATTGAAACTTGAAACAGCGATAGGAAACTTAAACTTAACTGCAGACTGATGTCGTTTGATTTCAAGTTGTAAACGTCGCGTCGTGCGATTATGCAGCCGGCAGTCAATTGTTGTTATATTTTCCCGCTTCTTACGTATACTCTTGAAATTGATATATCCAAGATATTCGTAAATAATAGGAGCATATATTAGTAGTATAGTAGTAGTATAGTAGTAGTATAGTAATAGTATACTAATAGTACAGTAACATAATATTCTATTACAGATAACCTATAAGAAGTGTTTTCTGTTATTTTAATAAAGAAGGCAACTCATAGGTGTTATTTGTGTGCATGGAAACAGCAGGTAGTTTATTGTTTTCGTATTATTATTAATAATAATAATAATAATAATAATATATCTTTATTGTCCAACAGAGATTTCCATTAAGAGGACAATATTAACAATATAATAAAGTGCAGCGCTTACAATAATTATACAATAAAAGGTAATAAACTTAAGATGCAGTAATTAACAACTGATTAGGTGAAGAGGATACAGGGTGTGGAAAGGGTTAGGTGAACTCGGTTATTGCAGAGGTACAAAAAGGATCCCGCACAATTCTATTTGCGTTCCTGGCCATGTGGTTGATAGGTGCTTTAATGAAGGCATTTGTTCTGGCTCTGGCCACTAAAAACGTATCGTTAGATCTAGTCCCGTATTTAGGTACAATAATGTTTACGGCAGAGAGTAAATTCGGAGCATCGATGTTATTGTTTACTAGTTTGATTATGAAGTTTGCACTAGTAATCACTCTACGATCCGAAAGTGATGTGAATTGACGTTCTGACTATAATTCAGTATAATCGATACCCCTGACTGGATAGTTACCTGTTGATCTCTACGTTAAGTATTTTAGGAATCTTCTCTGTACCTTCTCTATAAATATAGTCTGGTAGACATAGTGGGGATACCAAATAATTGAGGCATATTCCAACTTGGGCCGAAGTAATGTGGAGTAAAGCTTCTTTAATGTCGCAACATTAACAAATTTTCTGCAAGATCGTATTACAAAATTTAGTGTACGCGAAGCAGAGCTGCAGATAGCAGTTATATGATTGGTAAACTCCAGTCGATGATCAAATAAGACTCCTAGATCCTTGATCTGTGTCTGTCTGGGGATGTCAAAATGGTCTAAAGAATAGCAATATATTATTGGATCTTTCTTGGTTGTGTAAGTGACAACCGCGCACTTATTTAAGCTAGTGTTAATGTTATTGTTGTTGCACCCGGAGTAGATAGTATCTAAGTCTCTTTGTAGAGCTTCACTATCAGAAGACGAGGACATTTTACTAAAAATCTTTAAGTCATCTGCATAAGCAAGGACGCGACATCTAAGCAAGGATAGGAGATCATTTATGTAAACATTAAACAGAAGTGGTCCAAGATTTGACCCCTGTGGAATTCCCGAGGAAGCGGTAAAGGTAGAGGAGTAGAAGCCATCATAATAAACGTAACACGGTAACACATTGATAGTACGATTGCTATTCTTTCTTTTGAATTGTATTTTGGGACCCGTTTTTATGAAAATAATTTGTAGGTATATAACTATAAACTGCAGGTATGCAACTTGAGTAAAAATACGTTTCAATAATAAATATATTAAATGTATATATATATATATTTCGTGACCTTTTATACTTATCTTATATGATAGAGATCTACCACTAATAGGTCAATAAAACAAGGCTGGTTTGAGCGATAGTTATATTTTCAGAACGTTTACAAACGTTTTCGGAACACCTTCGTCAGTGAAAATAGAACTAGATAAATATATAAACAAACCTTTGTTTTTTATTTGGGACTATCAACAAAATAACTAGTGACTAGGATTTCTTGATATAGAGGATGTGTAACCAACTTTTATATATATATAAATTATAAAAACTAAATTAATGTGTAAACATACATGCAAATTAAGTAAAACCTTATATCAAAAAATCTTTGTCGAAACCTTAACAATTCTGTTCAAGGACTAGGGAAAACCAAATTCAAAAACCTAGCCAAAGGTTTCCTTCTTAAGAAATGCAAATGTCATTTTAACAAATTGCTATATACATTACTTAAATTTTGAATATCGGTCCTGAAATTAATAGTTTTAGTGTCTTTCTGTATATTTATCATTTCATATATTAGTCTTTTTTATAATTATTCTCTGTTTTTAATATAATTGTGTTTTCAAAATCAAAGTAATGCTCAAGATCTTTGTAATGTTTTGTTACAGCGGTCATTGCACCAAAATCATTATTTAAAGAATACTTATGGCTATACAACCTTTTCTTTAAATATTGTTTCGTCTGACCGATGTAACAACCATCACAGTCTTTACAGTTTATTTTATAAACTACATTACTCTGATTTTGTTTAATTATTTTGGATTTAGTATTAGTAAAAAGAGATCTGTTACTATAATTTGGAATGAAAGTAATGTTTATGTTGTTTTTATTAAATTCTTTTTTATTTTTCGCTTAAACCTTTTTTATAAGGAATAGCGCTATAACATTTATTGTTATTAATTTTAATTCCTCTATTATATAATTTGTTAATTCTATTTTTTATTACTTTTTCATAAAAACTATTTGGATAATTATTTTTATCTAAGATTTCTTTAACTTTGTTTAAATTCTTTTCCCTAAATTCAGGATTAGCTAATCTAACCGCTTGATCAACTAAACCGGTAACTACATTAATTTTATGTAATTTTGATGTTTCTGAAAAATAATTTAAATGTCTTCCTGTATTGGTAGACTTTATATGCCAATTTGTTTTCACAATGCCGTTATTATGCATGACTGTCACGTTCAGGAAATTCAATGAGTTATTAGATTCTCTCTCATATGTAAATTTTAATCTATTATGATAACTATTAAATGAATCTAATATCTCATCAATATTATCCTTTCTTACGGAACAAAAACAGTCATCCACATAACGTCTGTAAAAACTTACACTAGAATTTAGTTTTGCCAAACAAGTTTGCTCTAGGTCCTCCATTACCAGGTTTGCGATAACTGCTGATAATGGAGAACCCATTGCAGTACCGAAAATTTGTTTATAAATTTTATTTTGATATGTAAAATAAGTAGAATTTAAACAAAGTTTCGAAGCTGCAATGAATTCCTCCTTTGGAAGATCTGTAAAATCTTTTATGGAATTCCATTTTTTATCTAAAATTTTTAGTGCTAAATCCACAGGAATATTAGTAAATAAAGAAACAACATCTAAACTGATTAATTCGTAATTATTAGGAATTGTTTGATTTCTAACCGAATCTACAAATTCCCATGAATTTTTCACATTATATGTAGTTTTACCTACAATATTGCTTAAAATTTTAGATAAAAATTTGGAAAGATTGTAAGTGGGGAATTAATGCAATTTACGATTGGACGTAAAGGAATATTATCTTTATGTATTTTAGGAATACCGTATATTCTTGGAGATATAGAATTTAGAATTTTTAAATGGTTATTTAAATCTTTAGAAATATATTTTTTAAAAACCAACTATTTATTAGTTTATTTATTTGATTTTGTAATTTATTTGTTGGGTCTGATAATAATACCGAATAAGTTTGATTATCTTCCAATAAGGAATTCATTTTGGCTTCGTAATCAATCTTATTCATAATTATCGTTTTTTCTCCTTTATCTGATTTAGTTATTATAATATCTTTATTAGATTTCAAAAAATTTTTTGTTTCATTAAAAGCTTTTTGTAAGATATTATTGTTACTATTATTATTTTTATTGTTTTCTTTATTTTTGTAATTTGTCAAAATGTTAACCAACCTATGTCGTAAGTTAGGTTCTAAGTTTTCCTCATAATTTTGAACGATATTTTCTATATTACAAATATATATATATATACATTTAATTTATTGTTTCTAGCCACAAAAATAGAAACTGTCATGGAACCAAATGCGGAGAGCCCTGTTCTACAACATACTGAAAGAAGATTTAAGATCTTACTAGAAAAAATGGCTCGTCAAAAGAATAGACGCATTTTCCTTTTGAAATGCAAATGTCATAAGATCTTTCCAAATTTTATTAGTAAGACCATGAATATCGGTTTTGAAAATGATTCAATAAAACGTAAGTTCAACAAAATTAAATCCGAATTCTGTAAAAAGACGTTAGCTTTATCAATAAATGAATGTTATATTAAAATTAAAATGTTAGAGAATGACATTTCTAATGTTAGAAATGTCATTCAAATGTCGTTACAGGATTCGGATGAATTTTTTAATGTAGCTAATATAAACTATGAAAGAACTTTTAATAAAATAAAACAAAACAATATTAATAAATTTAACCACTTAATAAAAAATGCGGGGGTTGATTATCCAATTTTACAAGAAGATTGGATAATCAACCTAACTGATAAAGAGATTTGTCAAAATGTTAAATTAATTTTAAGTCTAGGTCCTAAGTTTTCTATAGATCTTAATGTCATACCGATAGATGATTTTATTTGTAATATAGAAAATATCGTTCAAAATTATGAGGAAAACTTAGAACCTAACTTACGACATAGGTTGGTTAACATTTTGACAAATTACAAAAATAAAGAAAACAATAAAAATAATAATAGTAACAATAATATCTTACAAAAGCTTTTAATGAAACAAAAAATTTTTGAAATCTAATAAAGATATTATAATAACTAAATCAGATAAAGGAGAAAAAACGATAATTATGAATAAGATTGATTACGAAGCCAAAATGAATTCCTTATTGGAAGATAATCAAACTTATTCGGTATTATTATCAGACCCAACAAATAAATTACAAAATCAAATAAATAAACTAATAAATAGTTGGTTTTTAAAAAATATATTTCTAAAGATTTAAATAACCATTTAAAAATTCTAAATTCTATATCTCCAAGAATATACGGTATTCCTAAAATACATAAAGATAATATTCCTTTACGTCCAATCGTAAATTGCATTAATTCCCCACTTACAATCTTTCCAAATTTTTATCTAAAATTTTAAGCAATATTGTAGGTAAAACTACATATAATGTGAAAAATTCATGGGAATTTGTAGATTCGGTTAGAAATCAAACAATTCCTAATAATTACGAATTAATCAGTTTAGATGTTGTTTCTTTATTTACTAATATTCCTGTGGATTTAGCACTAAAAATTTTAGATAAAAAATGGAATTCCATAAAAGATTTTACAGATCTTCCAAAGGAGGAATTCATTGCAGCTTCGAAACTTTGTTTAAATTCTACTTATTTTACATATCAAAATAAAATTTATAAACAAATTTTCGGTATTGCAATGGGTTCTCCATTATCAGCAGTTATCGCAAACCTGGTAATGGAAGACCTAGAGCAAACTTGGTTGGCAAAACTAAATTCTAGTGTAAGTTTTTACAGAAGTTATGTGGATGACTGTTTTTGTTCCGTAAGAAAGGATAATATTGATGAGATATTAGATTCATTTAATAGTTATCATAATAGATTAAAATTTACATATGAGAGAGAATCTAATAACTCATTGAATTTCCTGAACGTGACAGTCATGCATAATAACGGCATTGTGAAAACAAATTGGCATATAAAGTCTACCAATACAGGAAGACATTTAAATTATTTTTCAGAAACATCAAAATTACATAAAATTAATGTAGTTACCGGTTTAGTTGATCAAGCGGTTAGATTAGCTAATCCTGAATTTAGGGAAAAGAATTTAAACAAAGTTAAAGAAATCTTAGATAAAAATAATTATCCAAATAGTTTTTATGAAAAAATAATAAAAAATAGAATTAACAAATTATATAATAGAGGAATTAAAATTAATAACAATAAATGTTATAGCGCTATTCCTTATAAAAAAGGTTTAAGCGAAAAATAAAAAAGAATTTAATAAAAACAACATAAACATTACTTTCATTCCAAATTATAGTAACAGATCTCTTTTACTAATACCAAATCCAAAATAATTAAACAAAATCAGAGTAATGTAGTTTATAAAATAAACTGTAAAGACTGTGATGGTTGTTACATCGGTCAGACGAAACAATATTTAAAGAAAAGATTGTATAGCCATAAGTATTCTTTAAATAATGATTTTGGTGCAATGACCGCTGTAACAAAACATTACAAAGATCTTGAGCATTACTTTGATTTTGAAAACACAATTATATTAAAAACAGAGAATAATTATAAAAAGACTAATATATGAAATGATAAATATACAGAAAGACACTAAAACTATTAATTTCAGGACCGATATTCAAAATTTAAGTAATGTATATAGCAATTTGTTAAAATGACATTTGCATTTCTTAAGAAGGAAACCTTTGGCTAGGTTTTTGAATTTGGTTTTCCCTAGTCCTTGAACAGAATTGTTAAGGTTTCGACAAAGATTTTTTGATATAAGGTTTTACTTAATTTGCATGTATGTTTACACATTAATTTAGTTTTTATAATTTATATATATATAAAAGTTGGTTACACATCCTCTATATCAAGAAATCCTAGTCACTAGTTATTTTGTTGATAGTCCCAAATAAAAAACAAAAGTTTGTTTATATATTTATCTAGTTATATTTTCACTGACGAAGGTGTTCCGAAAACGTTTGTAAACGTTCTGAAAATATAACTATCGCTCAAACCAGCCTTGTTTTATTGACCTATTAGTGGTAGATCTCTATCATATAAGATAATAAATATATAGAATTCTAATAACAGAACGTGACAGAACGGTAATTCCGTTAAATTTGGACATATGTAAACTTGAGTAACGTATAGATTGCATACGAATGCAAAGAAAATAATTTGGCGCCGTCTCCCAAAAGTTAAATTTGATCCGTTCTGTGTAAGAAATAGTGAAATAAAATAAAAAATAGATTATTTTTGTCTTTTTAGAGCAAAATTATTGTATGCTGCTTTTTCGGTTATGGCCTTTAATTGAAAGTCGGTTTAATTCTTTTTTTTTCAAAAATCTTTTATTTCATACTTTTTACTGTCTTGTTTGCATTCATGTTTCTAGTTCACAATGAGAAGAGCAACAAATGACAAAAAGATACGGCTTGAAAAGGCTAAAAAAGTCAAGCAATGAAACGTAATGCGGAAAGTAATTCTGTACGTGCAGAAAGTAACTCTGTACCTGCAGAAAGACTCTCTGGACTGCGTGACTATGTAAATTCTAGGTTAAGTCGAGAAAATATGCGTGAAAAAGAGCGTCGCTTGCATTTTGACTATGTACATATGTACTATAGACGCAGCTCATGTCGATACTAAACAACGTTCGCGTTTTTTCATTTTTCGGAGCAACGAACAAGTTAGTGCGGGAGCCCTTGGTCAAGAGGCGCATCGGATTGCCTTTCTACATTTTTAGGTTAGAATTAGTAATGATCGCGTTAGACCAAATGTTTGCATAAGCAAACGGTGAATTCTCAAACAAAACCTTTTCTTAACAATTTTTCCAGCCCCTACTCCTTTTCTTTAGTTTTTTTTTTACAGCAATCTTATGAGGGTTTAATAGGGTTACTAGTGAAACCTCCCTCGGAACACAAAAAGGTAACGCACCTAGGATGAAATTTAGTTGTTTTAAAAGCAAGGTGGTGCGGTATACCATTCTGTCTCTTATAACTAGGATATTATATATTTTGAAAATATAGTAATGTGTAATAAATGGACATGTACCATACATTGCAGTTTTAATTCTTCGATTTATCATTCAAAATTAACTTATTTACTTTTTGCGTTACCTATGAGTAAATTAGATATCAATTTTGAATTGAACACATTTTATAATTAGAAGAGGAAAAATAATAATACCCCTGTCGTAAATCTTAATTTCTGTATTAATTTTTTTCTTTGACTAAATTGGATTACCAGTATTCAAATTACGACTTTGGATTTACTAAAATCAAAGTATTTATTTTTTATTTTTGTCCTCGAAGCGTCAAATTATTTAACGTACAAACAACAACTTCCACATGATATATATTTCAAACTACTTTTTTAAGTCGACTCCGTTCTCGCAATGCTAGCGAACATATTTTCTCGACGGTAAAACTGCTTATAGTTTACTTTATGTGACCTCCAATAACAGATTAAATAAAATAACACGACCAACGCCTATGAGATCACTCATAGGAATCGCTGCTTGGTTGTGCCTGATTCTTTCCGTCGGGCTCGCCTGCTTGTTGGGTTGCTAACTCCGATATACCACACATAATAAGTCGGTTATTGTTGGTCTTTTGTTAATATTAGCCCAGCACTAATCCGATATCGGCTCAGATGATATAGAACCATCCTGGATGCACGCTCTATTAAATGCACCCAGAATCATTAAAATCGGTCAACCCGTTGAGTAGTTATGCGCGAACAAACATAAAACATACACGACGAATTGACAACCTTCTCCTTTTTGGAAGTCGGTTAAAAAATCCTCTGAAAGTCATTCCCGACTTGATGCCTCAGGGACGCCTTCTAATCGATGCAATATTTCAGACATTGATTTAGTTGAATCGTAGTATTCGACGGATGAATAGGAATTCTAGACCTCTGAATACAGCCTACTTAAGGTTGCGATGATAGATGATGTAATCCTGCTTGATACAGATTTTGGAGAAATTAGGTTTTCGAGAAGAAACTGATGGTCGTTGCGGATCTCGTGCAGTACTATTTCATCGTTGTCTGCTATGCTGCTAACGTCGAGGTAATCCACTTCATTGCGACTCAGACACTCGACTAAACTACTTTTGTAGTGGTTTGCATTCAAATCGTGTGTACATCGTGATATACTTGAATAAAATTTCCATATATGACCGCGAACAGCAGGAAATACACCTACCTTATCGACATACTTATCCACTTTAACCCTTGTGTTCGCACCGGGTAGCCGGGCGATTAGTATATGATTTTAATACTGCGTTTACGAAGAATTATTCCAAACATTTCAGATATTCCAGACATGTAACGCGGGACTCAAGAGGCGGACAAATGGTGGGATTTTATGGCTAGTTTGGCGAAAAGCTTATTCAAATTGTAAGACGAAGAATCACTGGTAACAATGGATCTGACGGAGATCTTTCTTTATGAATTTTAGGCAAACAAGAGTTGGAGAGATTTAGCGACCCGAGAAATTAATGTCGGCTGAAATCAGCTGGCATAACCGAAAATGTAATGAGTGTGAAAGTTTAACAGTCATGTTTGTAACTTAAGATTACTGTTGATGGGAAAACGGTTATTCTGAAATAATAATAGTGGGACCAAACAAATAAACGGGTTTGTCGATCAGTGAGAATAATCCTAATAATAACAATAATATTTTTTAGTGACAAACACATTTGAACATCCAATTGCAGGACAACAGTTAACAAAGATTAACATATGTATGCATAAGTTAATATTAATTTAGGAAAAGAAAGGTTAACTTAAAGCTAAGTACATATACCTATAATCTTAAAACTAAGGATGCCGCTAAGGTATGTATACATAATTGTATACCTACTGTTTGAACACAAGAAGCATTTGCTGTTATGCTGTGAATATTGAATTTCACCCGCAAACACGGAAATACGTTCTTAAAAATTTTAACCGCGAATAACAAGCATCGATTGTATAGTGCAGGCGCGGTCAACTTCTCTATACATAGCGTCGACTTCTTTTCTTAAAAATGCGTCGCAATCTACCTACTAAAGTCTTGACATTTAGCACACTTATTTTGGCGCCATCGTTGTTGGTAGCAACAGTGCCGACCACATTGCGTTTGCGTATTGAAATCGTCTCCTGCTGGACGTGATAAACCAAATATCGCTTCCCGATCGAGTTGTTGGCCAGCATTGCAGTGTATATCATTCATTTCTAAAAGCATTTAATATCGCTGGTAAAAGGGATCCTACTATCAATGGTTCTATGATGAAAAGAATCAAATAAAGAACACATTTGTGAAGAGGTTATTTTAACAATACATTAACTTTAAGTCAGCTCGATTGCGGTGCAAGTTGAAAACAATTACAGCGTATTCCTATTTAGGTCTAATGATGGAATAATAATATTAAGAGTAAAAATCATAAGCAGTTGTAGCGATTATATGCTAAAATTGGGGGAGTCAGAGATTTACATTTATATTAAGTAATGGCACAATCACTTAACTTTGTAAATAAATAAATCTAGGAAAGTAAAAGTCTTCGCGATCATTTTAATATTTGCTTAATTGTCACGAAATAAAAAGAAAAATAATACAAAACGTAGGACAATTGTCGCCGCTACCAAACTTAAGAAATAGTTGTCATTTTACTGGTGAAATTTATAACTACGCATTTCGAGATATTCATCATCAAAAAAGCTATCAGTAGTACTATTAACTGTAGAGAATAAGTTTCAAATTATCTGCAGAAAGAAACTTAGAGCAATAGAAGCATCACACAAATCGTTAAGAAAAGGATAAGACCCAAATTGCTGTCTTGGGTTACACCAGAGGAACAAAACAATATTATTACATAGGTATGTACTGACCAATTTCTATCAAGTTGGTAAACGTCGACCCACCATGCCTAAAACCAGGCAGACCAATAAAGGAATGGACATGAGGATAAATATCTAAATAGATACATTTAAAAAAACACGATTTTGTTAATTATTGCGCTGGGTCGATCATTTTCGATAGCACCGAAATGTTCCAGTATGCAGGGCTAAATTAAAGAGATAACTATACTCGACTCGCCGAACAGATGCAGTAGCAAATTATGGCAACCTTGCAATGCAAATGTCCGACTCACACAGCATAAATCACATGTAAACATATCAAAATAATAACCTCATTTTGTATTTGACATAAACATAAATTGCAAAATAAGTACTAAAATAATTTTCTTATTTCTTCAAGTATGTTTTGTTGAATTAAATTATGCATCTCCAATATATAGAATTATATATAGTAAATAAAAAATACACAATGGTTTTAAGAAGATCTATGTAAGATATAAATACAAAATAAGGAAACAAATAATTAATATTATTTTTTTTTGGTACGTATTTATATAAGAAATAGTATCCCAAAAAATTAACTCACTGTACAAATAGGTATAATCAAAAATAATAAATTTTATACATATTACAAAAATTTAATATAGTAAAGGAATTAATTATGACACACTAAAACGTTCTTAACATGTATCTTCTTCGCTATTAGATGATGTAGACGAATCATCATTAATTGTAATGATTAACGGCTCTATGTGTATATCTATGAGATTGTCAAGTTCCCACATTTCCTTCTCTGTTTGAATAACATGTTTAATAGCATTTTGCCAATTTTCAACAGAAATATTGTCAATACCTCGTTGAAATAATTCTTTCACGTCTGCCAATTTAAATGTGGTGTTATGTCTCGCAACATACCCCTTCACTTGTGCCCATATTAGTTCAATCGGGTTTAATTCACAGTGATAAGGGGGAGTCTAAGTACCTTTCTATTAGTGTTTTCTATTAATTCATTAACAGCATATTTCGGAGGGTCAGATAAATGTTCTTTAATTAAAGCTAACAATTCTGCTTTTACCATGTTTTCTTCATATGCAATACTATTTTCCCTCATCCAGTTTTGCATTTCTAATTTGCGACTATTAGTTGTAGGTGGCTTATTCAATTTACGACTATGGTACGGAGCATTGTCAAAAATTATAACGCAATTTTCTTTTAAATTGGGGAGAATACATCTCATCCACTCTTCAAACCTTTCTGCGTTCATGTCTTCATGATAATCTCCTGTTCTCTTTGATTCATAGAGGAGTAAACCATTTTCTACAAATCCTTCATCCGAGCCAATGTGTGCAATTATAAATCTTTTGCCTTTGCCTGAAGGATTTTTAAGACCTGTACTTAAATCTTCTATAAATGCTTGTCTTGCAGTGACAACAGACATATCTGTCCATACTTTATTTACAGTATGTCTAGCATTTACCTAAGTTTCATCCAAGTAATATATCGGGGTACCATTTTCACGATATTTCTTAATTTCACGAAAGTATTTCCGTCTCCAGGTAATAATGTCATCTTTCTCTTTTAAAATACTATTTCGAGCTCGCTTATTATAACTACAAACATAATTATCTTATGATTAGTATATAGAATTTAAAGTAATAAATATTTGTACCGAAAGTTTAGTTCCTTTAATAATGATCTGAGAGTCGTAATTTTGAAATTAGGAATGTCATCCCTTTCATTTATCATTGTGAGAACTTTTTGAACTGTTGGAGGTTCATTTTTAAAAAGAATGAATGTACAATTCTTCGTATAGCATTTTTCATTTCATCATCCACCATATCTAAAACAGCCCTTTTTCTATGATATTTTTTTGGTGGTTGTAATTCGTGATTAGTGTTACATTCTTTCACAATATTGTAAACACTGCGTTCAGTAATTCCTGTAAAAGATACTATAATAGTTACTATGATTTGGTTATCGTTTTTGGAAAGATACCTGCTGCTTTGGCTGTCATTTCAACACTAACAATTTTAGAAGTGCTAGGCTCTTCTTGAAATGTTTTAAATATATTCAAAACCTTCTGTTTATCTTCTACCGTAAAATGTTTTGAAACTCTCTTCTTAGGAGGTGAGTTTTCCATAATGTAAGTATATACGATAATATAGCAAGAAATAATGTATAACCTACAAAACAATAATGTATTATTGGTGCACTAAAACGATCGATAAATAGTCTTCAGAAACACTGGTTTATGAAATATAATAGATAATGGATCATTTACAAAGAAAGCTAATAAAATCTAATATTCCAAATGCAATATGGACTCGATTTTTATTCTATTGTAAGCGGCCACCCTGATCGACCAATTACAAACGTTATTGGTTATGTGACCTATTAAACACACATTGTTGCCATAATTTACTACTGCATTTGTTCTTCTCTAACCAGTGTCATGGAGGCTGATAAAATTGTTCAGGAGGTCAAAGAGAGGGAAAAGCGTAAAAACAATATTATTTTATTTAACTTGCCTGAGAAGGGAACTGGGACTAGGGAGGAACGAGTTGCTGAGGATACCGATGCTGTACGGACCGTTTTATCGCCGTTGGATATTTGCTTCGATAACATCAAACCAATGAGTTTGGGTAGATTTGACCCAACGAAAACTGATGGAAGGAGACCAATTAAGATTACCTTGTCGAACGAGTTGGATGTTGGGAAAGCTATGAGAAATCCTGGAAATATAAAACACGTGGATAGGTAGGCAGAATGGTGATGATTTCTAGAGATAGAACTCCGCACTAGTTGGATTTGTACCGCAAGACTAAGATGGAGTTGGATCGCCGTAAATGGCCGGTGAGGCATACAGAGCAGATTGTCCAGTCTATAGCTACGAAAAATTAGTAGAGTCCAACACAATTAACGAACAGAACTTTTAGCATACGCTACCAGAATGTTAGGGGATTAAGAACTAAAACCAATATATTATATTCTTTGACAGGTGTTGTTGATGTTAATATCGTTTTACTTACTGGAACGTGGCTGGATGCTTATATAGGTAGCGTTGAGTTGTTCGATTCTGTCTTCACTGTATTTCGAGCTAACAGAAAGATATCTTTAATTAACCTATCAACCGATGGTGGCGCTTTTTCTGCCTTTGCTGATGATTGTCATGCATCCTTGGTGGATGTTTCCAATCTTAAAGGTTTAACTCCGAATATCGATATACTGTTATGCAAATGTATGCTTGTTTATACTTCGATATTTATTGTCAATATTCATATACCTCCAGATGTTAAGATGAATGATTTTGAAATATTCTTTGATGCTTTGAGTCTGCATCTACTGAATAAGCAAATGATTATGGGCGATATTAATGCTCCGAAACTCGGTAGATAGAAAATCCATTACTTTAAAACGTTTCATCGAAGCTCTCAATTTGCGCCAAATTCATTATATTACCAATTCCCAGAACAGTAGGCTTGGTTTAGCATTTACTAACTTGGACTGCCTGGTGGAAGTTGATAGGGATGCATCACCTTGAGTTCTCGAGGATTCGCTACATTCAGTTCTGTATTTGACTATTTAGTGGACGACTATGCTTAGGCTGGAAAGTTTTCCGTCCAGCGGTAATTCACGATACAACTTCCGTACTACTGATTTTGTGGCGTTATCATCCGAGTTGAGAATATGCGACTGGTGTTTTGTTTTGGGATTCAGTGACGTTAATCTAGCTGTCAATGCTTTCTATAAAACTCCCTATTCTATTATCGATCGTTCTGTTCCAAAACTAAAATACTTTCAGGAGACAATATCCGGTTTGATTTACTAATAATACAAAACAATAAGTACGTATAAAAGGGTTCTACTTTGGGAGACGGAAATCTACGAAGGTTTTGCATTATTACGACGATTTTAAAAGGTTAAGACAGCTACTGAAGAAGGGAACTAAATACGCTTAAATATGCTTATCAAGCTCGAATAGAAACTGATATTGCAGATAATCCGAAGGTCTTCTGGAACTTTATTAATAGCAAACACTCAATGTCCAGAATTCCAGGACACATGACTTATGAGGAGGAAGAATTTACACAACCAGAAATAATTGTGAATAAATTTGCTAGTGAGTTCTCCAGCTCGTTCCGCGTGAGTGATACCGTGTCATCAGTAGTGTTCGGTAATTATCCTACTTTTGGTCGGATGAGACTGCTGGTGATGATCGCATACCCAGTTTTATAGTGCGTGACTATGCTTCAGTTTTAGCGAAACCGTTAGCTGGTCTGTTTGATTTCGGATTCAAGTGTATTACCAAGCATCTGGAAAATCAGTAAAATTATACCGATGTCCAAGAAAGGCGATAAATTTAACATCGCTAATTATAGACCAATTAATATGTTGTCCAATTTTGCTGAAGTGTCTGAACAAATCTCATACTCTAAAATCTATAAGCAAATTAAACTATTCTTATTATGTCATCAACATGGATTAATATCTGGACGTTCCACGACTACACATTTGGTCAGTATTACTCAGTTTCTCTCATCAGCAGTAGATAATCTACAACAGGTTGATGTCTTATATACGGACTTCTCTAAAGCTTTTGATTCCATAGATCACAATATTCTCCTTACAAAGCTGGTATTTGTCCTGCTCTGAGTCGATTGAAGGCATCATATTTTGACGATCGTACAACATTTTTCTAAAATTTACAGCATCATCCGAACATACTCTGATTGTATCAAACTCCAGGTCAATCTTCCTCTACTCGAGGAGTGGTGTACTCACGATAAATTCTTATTGAATGTTTCGAAGTGTTGCGTTACTTCTTACACTCGTTGCTCTACTCCCATAATTTACAATTACACTGCTAAGTCTGAATAGGTGACTAGAGTATCTGTGGTGAAAGATTTAGATGCACTTTTAGATTCTAAACTCACCTTCAGTCAGCACGTCTAATCGACTTGTGCGTTAGCCTCAAAATCATTAGAGTTCCTTGTCAGATCATGTAGAGGCTTCAATAATATTTCTGCAATCGAGATGTTGTATTATACATTGGTGCCCTCCGGGTTGGAGTATGTATCTTATGTATTACACATTCCAACAAATCTCAATTGAAAGAATAACGAAGAGGTTCCTGAAATATTTCTCTTTCAGAGTAACTGGAGCGTATCCTGAGTGGGGAGTGGACAACGATGGACTTGTGACTCAACATAATGTAGTATCTGATCAGTAATGTAGTGGTAGATTTTTGTTAAATTTGTTATCAAACAAGATCGATTGTCCAATGATATTTTTCAATATGGTTGTCTTTTAATTAATTTGTTGATTTTGTATCACACCATGTATATTTAGTTACTGTTCTGTAAATGGCAATTGCTGACCAATAAGGGTTATTATTATTATTATTATTAAAATTGAAATCATGGTCGTCTGTAATAAAAAAATGATGCGTGTGGTTCACACGCGGTAGAAGTGAAACCTTCAGAAAAGAAAACTGCGAGAGAATGAGACGTATACAGTACACACAGACCGCTGCTTAGGTCAAAGCAAGTAGTGATGGGAAAAATCGTTATTTTAAATAATTTTATTTATCTAAAATAACAGTTTCGACCGTTATTACTATTTTGAACAATACCAGGTTATCGTTACTTCGTATTCAACAGTTCTACACGATAACAACATTGTCGTTTCTGAAGATAAATGCATATTATAGGCTGAGTTTTATTTTTATTTATATGTATTAGAAGTATGTTATTTTGTTCCATATTATATACTTTTTATAAACATTTTTTTTATACAACATTGTTCTTTTATTTTAAATTCCTGTTGTAACAAATGCAACACTATGAAGGAATCGTCAGAATTAAATGAAATTTAATACAAAAACGATATATTGTAAAAGTAAATGTTTAAATTTTCAAAGCAAAAAAAACATTAAGTGTCCGAAATTAGTATTTCGTGTAGCTTCCGCGTGCTGTTATACGACGTGGAATGGGGTCAAACAAATTTTGGATGTCTGCTTGGGGAAGAGCATTCCATATTGTTTGTATGCGTTCCCAAAATTCATCTGTTGCAGCTATAGGATGAAGATCACGAGCAAGGCGCCAACCAACGAAATCCCACACATGTTCACTAGGCGACATATCCGACGAATAAGCAGGCCAAGGAAGAAGCTGTATGCGTTTTGCTGAAAGGAAGTCTTGAACTATACTAGCAACATGTGGACGGGCATTATCTTGTTGAAAGATAGCCCCCGGAATACCTTGAACGCCTTGGGCTCCAGCACTTCACTGATGTACCGATTGCTGTTAAGATTACCCACTATTTGTAGCAGCCGATATCGTCCATGAAACACAATCGCACCCCAGACCATAACTCCGGGTATTCGTCCACTATGCTATTCGATAGTACACTCCGGAAGATAGCGTTTACCGGCATAGCATCTAACACAAATGCGGCCATCATGGTACCATAAATTAAAGCAGGATTCGTCAGACAAACAAAACACTTGCTGCCAATCTGCACGCCAGTCTTCATGTCCATGGGCCCATTGCAGCTGTAGGCGTCGATGATTTTTGGAAATTTTAATCATTTGCATAGCATACTATAGTCTGCATTTGCTGAAAATTGCAGCTCAATCGCGTCATTTCTTCATGGTGTTGCAAACGTGAGTTTATTTTACATTTGATAACTTCAATGCATACAATTATTTAGAAAATATTTCTATAATAAACGTCAGATTTGATGTTCACCAGCGCCATAATTACCGGCCGAAAGTTATTAAAGTGAAAACTTCTTTAGCACCGTTGTGAGTGATTTGAAACTCGAAACGAAAAACAGCCACACTAGAAAGAAACAAACATATCCATCTATAGGATTTATTCCGCAAGAGAATGCGATAGAATAGTCTCCCCATTCTTGTCTAGAAAGCGTTGTACATATGTGTGCTTTTGTGTGTGTCTACTGTCTGCGTATTGCCCAGCCGAACCGAGATAAAGGCGTCTTATAGTGAGTATAATAGCTATATTTCACTGCCCAATACTTGCTTACGTTACGACTCTCTGATGGAGACTCAGTTACAACTCCCGTAGAAAAATAACTTTCGGACGTTAATTATGGCGCTAGTTAACATCGAATCGGATGTGTATTATAGAAATATTTTCTATATAATTGTATGCATTGAAATTATTAAATGTAAAATAAAAAAGAAATATTTTTAAAAACTCGAAAAAACCGTTATATAATATGGAACAAAATCACATAATTCTAATATAAATAAATAAAAATAAAACTTAGCCTATAATATGAATTAATCTTCAGAAACGACAATGTTGTTATCGTGTAGAACTGTTGAATACAAAATAACGATAACCTATTATTTTGGAACCGTTATTTCAAAATAGCAATAACAGTCAAAACTGCTATCTTAAATATATAAAATTTATTTGGAATAACGATGTTTCCCATCAGTACTAGCTTTGGTCAAAGCAGCGTTCTGTGTGTATGCTTGTACGTGTGTGTGCGCCTGCGTATTACGAAGTTTTGGTACAAATATTGTAATAAATAAACCCTATAATTATCCAACTCCTGATACTGCATTCGTCTCGTTCTCTCGCAGTTTTCTGAAGGTTTCACTTCTATCGCATGTGAACTGCAACCATAATTTTTTTCTACGGGAGTTGTAACTCTCTCTACTCTACTGTACTATACTCACTATATGATATACGACGCCTTTTCTCTCGGTTCGGCTCGACAATACGCTGGCGCACACAAGCATACATATATACAACGCTTGATAGACAAGAGTACGGAGGCTATTCTATCTCATTCTCTCGCAGGATAAATCCTATAGATGTATATGTGTTTGTTTCTTTTTAGTGTCGTTTTTGTCGTTTCATCGAGTTTCAAATCACTCACAATGGTGCTAAAGAACTTTTCACTTAAAAACATTCGGTAGTACATTTTGTACTATGTATTTCGCTAAATATTATATGCATTTGTTTTCAAGATATGGTATCGATTTTGTTATTAATACCAACATCCACTTTTTCTAGCGTATTCTTCCCAAATACACCAATATTCCATAAGTGGGGTTATTCTTCGTGGTTTAGATAGTGTGCAGAAAGATACAATTTAAAGCACTTCTTAATAATAATAAAGGTATGACTAAAAGCAATTACATACTTAATCTAAACACAAGAAAATCCCACAAATATGTAACATTTACATTTGACCACTATCTGACCCTGAGCGTTAGGCAAATTCGTCTTGCATCTTGCATAATGTTAGGAAATATATCTGTTTTCGGTCCTACTTGATTTTTTCTACTCATCTAAATCATGCATTCGTGGTTTGTATTCCTTCATTTTCAAACATCCTCACAAAAGGAAATCAAGAGGTATAAAATTCGGTGAGCAAACAGGCCATTTTATTTCACGGTGTTTTAGAACTCAGTGTATATTCAGGAAGATTCATTATAACCATTTACAGGTGAGGCCTGCAGCTTAGCAACAAGTGGAGGTGGTATTACTCTGTCGATGGTAACCGTCTGGATCAAAATGTAGTGTAGTCAAAATTTGACTCCGTAAGTTGTTGTACGATTTAGAACTCCCTACTTTATTTGTTTTTCACTCCATCAATCCAGTGCCGTAACAATCCCCACCTCTGACAAATAAATAGTTGGACAATAGAGTCCAAATAGTGTCACTATTCGCTGGAAAAATGGAGACTGCTATTAAACATAAAATCGATGACATCAAAACGACATTTAGCGAAATACTAAAAATGCCCTACTTACAAAATAGAAATAACTTGTTTTAGTATTTATTATAAATACAAATAGTTTTAATTTTGAATTTACATACAATATCCCTATTTTTTGGCAGTACATATAAAGGCTATTTCATAAATAATTATTCATATGGTAACTGGGGAAAGCTTGACCCAAAATATGACAATTTAACCTAAAACACTTAGCTAAATAATGAAATATTCTTTCTAACCTAGTGTTTTATTCAAAAATACAACAACGATTAAAGATAAACGTATTTAGGTTTCATAAAAAATGTATTTGAACTATTCGTAACACAAAATAAAATTAATCAACAATATTATAATAAATTTTCAAATTGACCTCCATTGACTTCAATACACTTTTGCATTCTTGCGTTAAGATTTGTCCTAGCCCTTAAATTTAATTAATTAATTTCTAATTACAAAATTTTGATCTTCTCTTGCCATCCGTAGACGTACGTTTCGCGGTTATACCGCTCGTCAGTACGGCTTTGCAAGAGCTATAATTTCGTATACAAATTTTATGTATATATCGTCTGAAAATTGATGTTTGTACATGTGAGAGGGATTCGATATGAATTCTCTCACAATGCACGTATTACGCATTTTTACAGTTATTTTCTCTACAGAAGTGGACAACTTGCGTTGCCACAGCCTTCTGCAGTAACTGCAGTCGCGCTCTTCGGCTACCCGCCGTGGAAAAATTGCAAATTACAATTTGCAAGTTGTCCACTTCTGTAGAAAAGATAACTGTAAAAAATGCGTAATACGTGCATTGTGAGAGAATTCATATCGAATCCCTCTCACATGTACAAACATCAATGTTCAGACGATATATACATAAAATTTGTATACGAAATTACAGCTCTTGCAAAGCCGTACCGACGAGCGGTATAACCGCGAAACGTACGTCTACGGATGGCAAGAGAAGATCAAAATTTTGTAATTTGCAATTTGCCCACGGCGGGTAGACGAAGAGCGCGACTGCAGTTACTGCAGAAGGCTGTAGGAAAAATCACTGTAAAAAATGCGTAATACGTGCATTGTGAGAGAATTCATATCGAATCCCTCTCACATCTACAAACATCAATTAATTTCTAATGAAATTCGCAGAATTTTGTATTTGTTGCCATAATTCTTGTGGGATATTAATCTCCTGAGCGTACACTAGCGTTCTCATATGTCCCTACAAATACAAATCCACGGGCTTAAAATTGACACTCCGAGAAGGCCAAAGAAATTCACTTTCTCGCGCTACTCATTATTTAAATTTCCCACCACTAGGGAATAATTTGCTGGGGCGCCAACTAGCATAAACCACATATCTCCTTTGGTTTAATGGCAACTGTTCCAACTCATCAAAAAGCATTGTCTGGAGAAATTGTAGGTAATTCAAAGGGACCTATTAAACTATCTCTAAAAAGTGCACAAGAAATATTTATCCTAAATTTGTGCTGGAAGTATCTATCTAATAAGATGTAAATTTTCAGTATCGCAATAGTGGCAATTTTTCCAATTGTAAACACCTCTGACTATAATCACTACACATACAAAAAGAGGATTTTAAATGAGATTCTTACTTAACGACCAAATGGATTTTCAATTTTCGCTGCTCTACAAAAACATTATTGCAGCTCAAATATATCAATTTGAGCTGCAATAATGTTTTTGTAAATTTTACGTAAATTTTTGTATGTAGTATAACCCGTTGTATATGTTTATCTAGTTCTCACATTACCCTTTAATAATGAATTAATCCAATTTTTATCGAAACTGCACTAAACTAATAAATTCAGGGATGAAAACAAAGTCAAAGCATTTTATTGCTAATCATCATGATTAACTATTACACACTATTATCACTATATAAATTTTACCCTTTCATGCCCGAATTATTTCTTATATTTGTATTGCTTATAGGCAATTAATTTAATTAAATTATAATTATAGTTTTAAATTTATTATTCGTTTAAATTATGAAATCAGAATGAATAGTAAGCTAGAGAACTCAGCAGTAGAGAAAAGTGGGAACATCGCTGGCGCTTTAACGTTGACTAGATTGGGGTATACGCCATAGACGCTCCAAACGCTATCAAATGCAAGAAAATTAGGCATTCGGAGGACGCTCTTATGACGTATGACTGAAATAATGTTAGGGAAGTAAAAAGTAGATTTATTAAAAAAATATATTGAGTAGCAGTACGGCTGTACACGTTAGGACTTAGGTATTGGTAGAAATTAATGGGGCCTGCAGCCAAGGATGAGTTGAGAAATAAAAGAATCTTTTTGGTAACCCTAAGCTTTCGAATTTTTAATTCTTCATTGAACAGTTCTCCATGAGAGCTGCGAAAACAGGTTGTCAGCAACTAAACAGAATGGTGTCAGGAATAAACTACATAGCAATATATGTATTACACAGATTGAATTAAATTTAATTTTAAATTACATGTAGTTGTGAATTAAAAACTTAATTAAAAATTAGAAACTTCAGACATAATAGCCGAGATTAAATTCTAAGTTCTACACATCTTTGTTAAAACCCGTGTAAGACATACATCCTAGCTCTCATGGAAAACTCTTCGATGAGGAATTAAAACAATTTGAAAGCTTAGAGTTACCAAAAGAGAGTCTTTTATTTTTCATCCCATCCTTGACATTTTGTGAAGGACGTTTTAAGCCGTCTTTCTGTCTGGAACGCTCTAATGATCGCGAGATATATATATATACAGTTCATCTAATGGATCTTGTTAGAGGCGTCACTGTTGAATGACACAAGCAAAGATCGCCGGTTAATCTAAGTAATCTATTTATGGCTATCGAATATTCAAGTAGGTATGTCTGACACAGAAGTTATAGGTAAACTACTACGTTAATCAATTGCTTATTTGAATGTTGTGTATGAATGAATTATGTATATAGTGCTTAACTTGAACTAGGAGTACCGATTTGATTCGTATGGACAAAAATAGATATCATGTGTGAAGAGATCTATTAGACGACTATATATATATATACTTATTCTATGCGCTTTCTATACCTATATATATATATATATTAGCTGACCCGACAAACGTTGTTTTGCCATATAAATTACTTCTAGTGAATATTTTGGTAGTCAAATAAAAAATAACTAAGTTATTGTAAGTGTGTGGGGATGTGGTATATGACTGACAGAGGAATGGAGCACTGTGAACGATGACGGCCTATAAAAATAACAAAACACCAAACAATAATTTTTTGAATTAATTTTACTTTTATTATCTTAACTAATAAATTTTAAATTACATCCTCTAAAATAGGAATAAATAATTATAGCACTGCAAATTGATGATACATGTACTATAAGAATATACTTAACATGAGAGTTGCACTGAGAAAGTAAAATGATAAGTATAAGCGTCACTGCTGCGATCGACGCACAATCAATAATAATGGCCGAAAACGGTTTAGGCCGTAAACTTTAGTGGGTGAGAGAAGGCTTATTGTGTGAGAAAGACAAGACAGGAGACCGGCTTCGTTCTCATCCCTACTCTGTACTGTTTACGGGGTGGGAAGTTACACCGGTAGACGCCTGGCAGGAGTAACTAATCGAGTGGTAACTGATCAATTATTGAGCGCCGGGGGTAGAAAATTATTAAAGTACTAATATCGCTATTAAAAATATGGGTGGTGGTAGAAGGGTGAAAATTTAGGGTTGTATTGATTTTTTAATCATAAAAAATTAAAATAAAAAAATTTGTCCAAAAACTAAAGAAAAATTGGGGTGGACCACTCTTGTCACTTAGGGGTATGAAAAATAGTTTACGTCCTATTCTCAGACCTTCTGAATATACACACAAAATTTCATAAGAATCGGTCAAGCCGTTTCGTAGGAGTTTTGTTACAAACACTGTGACACGAGAATTTTATATTATATATATAAAATGTATATATATATATATTTCGTGACCTTTTTATACTTATCTTATATGATAGATCTCTACCACTAATAGGTCAATAAAACAAGGCTGGTTTGAACGATAGTTATATTTTCAGAACGTTTACAAACGTTTTCGGAACACCTTCGTCAGTGAAAATATAACTAGATAAATATATAAACAAACATTTGTTTTTTATTTGGGAACTATCAACAAAATGACTAATGACTAGGATTTCTTGATATAGAGGATGTGTAACAAACTTTTATATATATATATAAATTATAAAAACTAAATTAATGTGTAAACATACATGCAAATTAAGTAAAACCCTATATCAAAAAATCTTTGTCGAAACCTTAACAATTCTGTTCAAGGACTAGGGAAAACCCAAATTTAAAAACCTAGCCAAAGGTTTCCTTCTTAAGAAATGCAAATGTCATTTTAACAAATTGCTATATACATTACTTAAATTTTGAATATCGGTTCTGAAATTAATAGTTTTAGTGTCTTTTTGTATATTTATCATTTCATATATTAGTCTTTTTTATAATTATTCTCTGTTTTTAATATAATTGTGTTTTCAAAATCAAAGTAATGCCCAAGATCTTTGTAATGCTTTGTTACAGCGGTCATTGCACCAAAATCATTATTTAAAGAATACTTATGGCTATACAACCTTTTCTTTAAATATTGTTTCGTCTGACCGATGTAACAACCATCACAGTCTTTACAGTTTATTTTATAAACTACATTACTTTGATTTTGTTTAATTATTTTAGATTTAGTATTAGTAAAAAGAGATCTGTTACTATAATTTGGAATGAAAGTAATGTTTATGTTGTTTTTATTAAACTCTTTTTTATTTTTCGCTTAAACCTTTTTATAAGGAATAGCGTTATAAGATTTATTGTTACTATTTTTAATTCCTCTATTATATAATTTGTTAATTCTATTAGCTAATCCTGAATTTAGGGAAAAGAATTTAAACAAAGTTAAAGAAATCTTAGATAAAAATAATTATCCAAATAGTTTTTATCAAAAATAATAAAAAAAAATAGAATAAATAAAACTCATGCTAAAGTATATATACATATATTCAAAAAGACAATGTTGTTATCACGAATTCTGATTTATATTTATAAATAGGATCTCTTTCACCTTTTCAGATAATAAAAGGTTCCGATAGTCAGAAATCAATAATCTCGTTGTCGAAAACACCCTTTCAGCGTACTGCAAGATCAGCAATTGTACAGTGACATACTTTATTGATAACATTTGCTATGTAGCATGTGGAATCATGATGCGTTATCGAATAGTACTGTCGATTACGAAATGACAATATTGGAACTGTTATTTCAAAATAACGACAACGGTTGGAACTGTTATTTTGAAAGAACGGTTCTTCTCATTACTAGTCGCTGTATTGCCGATTTACATTACTTAGAGCGTCACGGTGCACAGAACCCCATCCCATGTAAAAATTTGACAGTGTATTCATTATGTCAAAAAAAGCGTTACCACAAAATTTTAGAAGACGCTTTTGTGATGACGGAATATCATAAAAGTACCCTCTTCGTATATTTTGTGGTTCCTAGAGTTAACCGCTAGAGATGCTGCACGAAATAATGTGAATACTGTTTAGAGTTTAGACAATTTATTCATATATACAATCGCGTATCAAGCGTCACCAGTTCGCCACTCCAACACCTGCCCCAGTACTCAGGGCGCCGACGACGGATATGAATTCCCTCTCGACGGAAGATATTCGTCTTCTAATTTCCGGACCCAATGACATCCTTAAGAGCCGGAAACCTGACTCGCCACCTGTCGCCAGGAGTTTGTTCGTGCCTGAAGTCAGCAACTCCAACAAGCCTGACGGTCGTAAGGATGGAGATAGAAACAGCTCTCCTCCAGGTTCTGACTCGGACTCTTCTGGTGAGTCGGCTACGTGGATTGAACGTACGAGAGGAAAGAGGCGCAAAAAGCGTCTTGCTTCCCATGAACTCCCGGCTACGGGGGAGGAAAGTCGAGATGCCGGAGCCGGTCCCTCTACAACCCGTTCTCCGGCCACTCCGATTGTGAAGCGTATCAAAAAGCTTCAACAAAATCTCGACAGAATCGACGTCGTGGCTAGCCAACCTTCTGGCCGTGTGCGCACACAGTCTGGCGCTGATCGATTGATGGCTCCTTCCGGGGGCGGTGCTGCGTCCTCGTCTCAAACGCTCCCCCTCTGAAGACACGAAGATACCTCCCGTCGTTCTCCACGACAGGGCGCGCTGGGTTGCGTTGTCAGCGGAAATCAAAAGGCAAGGGTACAAATTCACCAAAGCCCAAACCATACCTGACGGTATCAGAATATTCTCGGTGGATGAGGGTGACTGCCGAGGAATTACTCAGTTATTCTTACGAGGTGAGGTAACCTTCCACACGTTCCAATTGCCCTCTGAAAAACTACTGAACGTCGTCCTTCGTGGAGTACCGATCGAATTTACAGCCGAACAGGTCCTTCTCGATCTTCAAGAGAAGGGCTTTACACCAGAGGGGGTTGTGCGGATGAAGAAGTTCGGACGAGGATCTCCTATGCCGCTGGTGCTGGTCAAGATCGATAAGAAACAAAAGGAGATATTCCAACTTACGGAGGTCTTTTCGTTGGATATCTCTGTGGAGGCCCTTCGATCTCGGCCCGGTCTTGGTCAGTGTTTCCGCTGTCAGCGGTTTGGACACGCACAGTCCCGATGTACCGCCCTCCCTAAATGTGTGGCCTGCGGAGAGGGCCATCTCGCCGCCGATTGTCCGCGGCCCAAAGACCAGCCGCCTACGTACGCCAATTGTAGCGAAAGACATACGGCGAACTACAGGGGTTGTCCTAAATGCCCCAGGCCTAGAGTAGTTCGCGTGCGACAGGATGTCGTCCAATCCGGTCCGACGATGAGCAGTTCCAATCCCGGTCGTGCTGCAGGTGGACAACGTGGTGGCAGCTATGCTCAGGTGGCGGCTCCGCCCCGTGCGACTCCAGGACGCAGCAACAGGGTGCAGATTAATCCTGGCCCCCCTTAAATCAGGCCCGATCTAACGTCGCTCGCACGCCTCGAGCGGGCAGGAACGTGGTCGACAATTCTGTCAATAATGCCGACATCAACCAGGTCGTTTCCGTCCTCTGCAACCTTGCCGCCCAACTCGCAAGCGTTGCTGAGACGCTCAAGTCCATCTACCTGCCCGTGAGAACGAACAGTCTCAATGGCTAGTGCGGGCGTGCACGATAACCTTCCTGCCCTGAAGATGCTGGCCTGGAACGCTAATGGACTGAGCGGGAAATACGAAGAGCTCTCTGCCTTTCTGGCCGAGGAGGATATCGACGTCGCCCTTATCGGCGAGACTTGGCTCCGACCGGGTGACCGATGTAAATTGGTGAATTTCCGGACCTACCGTGCTGCCATAAGAGCTCACATCGGTCACTCCCCGGTGGGCGATCCGCCTCTTCGCTCCCTCGAGGTTGTGGCGATCCGCCTTCAACAACCGACTTTCGACGAGTTGAGATTGGTTGCCGTTTACGTTCCGCCCAGGGAGGGCGTCGATCCCGAGGACCTGGATGTGCTGATGGCCGGCGATGGTCCGGTTCTTGCTGCCGGCGATTTCAACTCTAAGCACTCGTTCTAGGGATACCGAATTACTAACACGTCTGGTCGGGGGCTGTACGATTACGTCTCCGCCAACGATGTTGTTGTGCATCCTCCAGACGGGCCGACTTACTTCAGGACCGGCACGAGGCCGGACACACATTGGACGTCGCCATCAGTCGCGGTATCGTGGGTGGAATCACTGTCAAATCCATCCCGGAACTATCCTCGGATCATAACCCAATTTCCATCTACCTGGACGGACGTGCGGGGTTGATCCCCGCTTCGGGCGAGCGTCGATTGGGCGCGCTTCTCCGACACAGTGAGCGGTCGCACGGATGAGATCGACGATGTCGATGGTCCGGATTCTATCGAGCGAGCTGCCACCGCTCTTACCGACGTGGTGAGGACCTCCATTTTGGACGCCGCTACGTATTACCGCCCTGTGGCTCGTCGCCTCTGGTTGCCTCCGCACTTTCGGGCTCTTTTGAAGGCGAAGAGGAAGGCACGCAAGACTGCGCAGCGTACTCTGGACCCCTGAACTGGGGAGGTGTTCTTCGACCTGGCCAACGCGTTCGACTCTGTTTGGCACGAAGGACTACTTCTTAAAATGAAGCGTGCCGGTTTTAATATCCAGTTGGCCAGGATCGTGAAGTCCTATCTCGAGGATCGATCCTTCTCTGTGAAGATCGCTGACCACACCTCATCCACAAAGCCCATGGTGATTGGCGTTCCCCAGGGGTCTCTATTGGGCCCGGAGCTCTTCAACATATACATGTCAGACCTCCCACGGCAGCAGGAGTCCAGCCTCGCCATGTATGCCGAAAACACTGCTGTCTACGCCACGTGCCGGGACGAGAGGATATTGTGCCACCGCCTCCAGGCTGCGGTTGACGGCTTCATGGAATGGACGGAGAGGTGGAGGCTGCGCATTAATCCATCCAAATGCGTAGCTCTCCGCTTCACACGAAGATCGACTGCTCCCCCGAACACATCTGGGTGGGGAAGACACGCCGTCCATGGAGTCCGTCGGTGAGGTATCTTGGGGTAACCCTTGATCAGCGGCTGACGTTTAAGCCCCACATTGACGCCATCATCGGGAAGTTCCGAGACGCTAGGAGGGTCCTGATGCCGCTCCTGTGTGGTCGATCGTTGTTGGACCTCAGGACTAAGCTACTTATTTACAAAATGTTCCTGAGGCCAATCATCACTTATGGAGCGGTTGCCTGGTCGACCGCGGCGAAGTGTCCTCTGGAGTAGGCTCGCAGCTTGCCAGTAAAAAATGCTGCGAGTGATCGCCTCTGCCCCGTGGTTTGTCCGTAATATCCAACTCCAACGAGATCTCTGCATCCCCAGCTTGAAAGACCACCTGCAACAACTGGCCAAGGCCACCATGGAGAGGATGCAGAGTTCGGACAGCCCGGTGGTTTCATATACGGCCACGCTCGACCCGGATAGACCCCCGCCTAGAACGATAGATAGGCGGGTCCAGGACCTCCTTAGGGATTAGAGGTACATCTAACATCTTCCCTCGGCGATGTCTGCGTCACCCCGATGATGGCCACAGTCTAGTTCTATTGCTGACGTCAGCCAGCGATGGGTCCCCTCGGACCAACTTCCCACCACTCGCGGCCTGAATGGAGGCCGGCCACTCTTGAGACTAAAAGGCAAATGGTAAACCCGGCCTTGGTATATGAATGACAGCTCCCCGTCACCAGTTTTGGCATCACCACCCCGATTATGAAGATGTAGTCATATAATATATTCACTCGCGTATTAAGCGTCACTAGCTTTAGTATCACGCTTTCAGCATGTGTATATGGCGTTTCTGAATTGATTTAACTGTGCAAAATATTTTCGTACATTGATATGAATATAATTTTTTGTTGCATCAATTTCTACAGAAAGTTAAAATAGTTTACATGTGTACTGAAAGATATAGCACATTCCGTACAAGTAGTATATTTAATACTATTTTGAATAAGTATGACAAACGGTACTTGTTTAAGAAATAAAGAATAAATGCAATCAAAAGAATTACGTTTTGCACAGTATTATTATACAGTTCAATACATTTAGAAACTACTTTCTAAGTGCTAGGCGTGTTTGGCAACTTAGGAGTACTCAGATTAGCTTTATACGTTCCATTCTTAATATTCACATATTGATAGTTTATAAAATAAATGAAACAATTATTAGAGCTTCATAGTGTCGAACGTCAACCAATCAAATCATATGTTTGGTTGTAGTGTGCGATGTGAGACATAAGCAGTTTTCTATATCGGAACCCGTGCTTTCGAATTAAACGTAAGGTAAGGTTTATACTTAATATTAATTAGTTAGTTTAAAATGTACGAACAATTTAATTGTTTCAAGTATGGATCGAAAAACTAAAATTTTAATGAAGGCTCTAAGCACGAAAGACAAAATTAACATGGAACAATTACACGTCCCAAAGTACGAAAGTACTAAGGGTTTAGATGCAAAGGATACATACATTCTATTAACAAGTGAGTATAAAATACTTCGTTAATTTGTGTTTCTGACAGTACAATGTTGCATTTACTATACAGATTGTCTCTAATGTTGTCACTGTTTTAAAAGAAATATGAATTAGAAGTTTGAATAATCAGAAAAGACACTTTTTAATCAAATTAGAGTATTTAACAGTTCATTAGTTTTTAATTACTTACTATATTATTATTACTTCCTAATTTTTGAATAATTCAACTTGTTTATACTATCATATAATGCTAGCGTTTAACTGTACGGACTTTTGATAATTTTATTAAAATTAGTACAGAGTTGTGTATAAAACTTCTAACCAACCTAACTTATCTCTTCATCCGGAGTGCCCCGCCAAATAAATAGTTCTTATATTCCCATAACAAAAGCTACCTAGTGGTAAAGTGACTTTTAATAAGTTGTATTTTTCGTTATTGAAATTCCAATGTCATTTGTTTAGCATATACATATGTAGTTATTTCTCTATAAAAATAATGTTTTAAATCATTCTAGTTAATTGTACTTACAAATTCGGAATTCGGCTTACAATTGTTTCTAATGCTAATAATAATTGAAGTTAACTGTTCAAACTAAATGTAAAATAGGAATAAAATGTAATGTTCCTTTTAATATAATGTAATCTTATATTAAACTATTTTGTATAACCTAAAATATTTCGTAATGTGCACTTATCTCCTCTAGAACTTTAACTAAATCTTAAGAATTTTAACTTTTTTTGTATCCGCAAAATCCTCCGAGGCTATCTGTATAAATAGATCTTAATATTTTTTCATACATAGTTTTTTATGTTCTTTCAAATAATAATATACTCTAACTAAAAATAAATCTCATAACTGAAGTTACAGTAATGAAACGAATTTTATATCATCAACCTAGATGAGAAAACAGTTGACATATTTACAATGTCAGCAGTCTTTTATGTAATTCTATATGCGCAGCTTTCGTGTCAGGTCAAAATATTTTTAATTTTTCTCCTTAGAAACAAATATTAGAATTTTAAACAGTTGATTCTTAGTTCACTTTAGTTGTTGGATGTTTATGTTAGATTATCTATCACACCGTTCGTAAGTTATAAACCCATAACCGATTTACATTCGGTATACTAAAAATCATATGGATTTTCAAAGTCTCCTTAAACTAACATTTTACTAAGGAGGAGGTCATAAGTGAGGACACTTATGACCTCCTCCTGTGAATTGCAACGAATTTCTCATGAAAATATTAAAATTAGTGGTAGACTCAAGTTTCTTGTATGTCTCATTTAATAACGTGTCAGATCGCCACAAAATCTCAGGACAAAAAGAATGCTCGAAGCAGGAAGAATCGTCAGAACAACAGAAATCCTCAAAGCAACAATATTCTTCTTGGTGTTCTCCTGTTTCTGAACTGTTACAATCCCCAAAAGTTTCTTCGACACAAAAGTCATACAGTTATAGAACTAGACTTTCAATAAAAATAAAATTATTCAACGAATCTGATGAGGATAAAGAAACAAAATCTGCTGCTCTTTCATCCTGTGTCATTACTTCACAGCAAATTATAGGTTCATCTGGATCTTTTGTTTCTAGTGAAGATGAGTATGTCCCTAGTTCTACAGATGAAATTACTTCGAGTAGTTATAGCAATTCATCGATTGAAATCCGTAAAGTACCTCAAATTGAGTGTAACCTGACCAAAAAGAAACGATTTTGTGATGATGATATTTCCAAATCGAGTGCTATACAGCAAAATATTAATAAACAAGGCATAGGTAGACAAAATAATGAACAAAATATGAGGAAGCAGCATTTGATAATACAGGTATTCTACACTTGTATAATTTACCTATTACTACAGTCATTCTGTACAAAAATAAGGCGAAGGAAAGAAAGTGAATCGCGAAAGCCAAATTTTTTATATGTTGTGGGGGTGCTTAGAAAAGTTTAACTTGAGATTTGAGACCAAAATTTCCTATGTGCATTTTTCGCCATCTTGGAAAAAGGGGTATATCTTTGTTTTTACTATAACTCGGTTCTCCGTCGAGATACAGAATTGTTGTTTGGTATTTTTTTGTTCCTCTTTCAATGATCTACAATCTAGGCTCTATAAACTTTTCACCTATTATTGTTAGATCTTGAAATATCGGACAAAATAGACAAAAATTCGAAGATTCGATCTGGTTTCTCGGGTTTTTCTCTTTTTCCTTAATAGTTATCGCAAACATGTCTATTATAGAACTTATAGGGGGTGTTTGTACGAACAATTTGGTGTGTGTCTTTTCTCTAGGGTGATAATTGCGTGTTCTATCGCGCCGCGAAGCCGTCAAGTTCGTGCGAAGTTTCAATTTTTCCGTCCGCGCGCCGACATCCTGAAAAAAACAGTAAATTATGGTTTTCGTGATAACTCTGCTCTCCGTCGAGATACAGATTTGTTCTGCGCTTATTTCTTGTTTCTCTTCCGACGATCTACAATTTAAGTCCTGTAAACTTTTCACCTATCATTGTTACTTGTTGAGATATATTACAGAATAGATAAAAATTCAAAGATTCGATCTGGTTTTTCTCTTTTTCCTTAACACCTATCGAAAAAATGTACCTATATCATCCAAGATGGCGGAAAATGCACATAAGAAATCTTGGTCTCAAATCTCAAGTTAAGCTTTTCTATGTACTATTGCGGCAACAAAAATCAGGACAAGTCTTATAGGCTATTTTGACTGTTTTTTAGCTGTATAAACCAGTCGTTTGTCATGTTCAAGTCAATCATCTTGTTTAATGTTAAAAATAGTTTACCCACGAACGCAAGAAAATTCTGTTAAATGCATTTATTTGAAATAAAAATCTTGGAAACAAATCTTCTTTTAATGGAAACAATAAATTAATCTAGTATTTTTTAGTTATTTTTTACCGCGGTATCAAATGGATTATTCCTTAAAAACTGAATAAGATTTTCTTCTTCCATGAAATTCCGTACTAATTTACGACCAGAACCACTTTGTCTTTCTACAGTTCCCTGTTGTAAGTCATTTATTTTTTAATGTTGTGTGTGCTTTTGGGCACTCCAAATCTATTACCTACTCTTTTTATGGACCATCCTTCCCCAAGTAATGTAATTATTTCCATTTTTCCAGTAGCGCTTAAATGCGGCATAATGAGATATGTCAATAAGGATTTCATAATGACATACTTTTGACAAGGAAAAAGCCAGATTTAAACTACATTATTTTAAGTGTCCCATTTTTTGTTGCCACAATAGTACCCCCCAACAACATATAAAAAATGTGGCTTTCTCGGTTCACTTTCTTTTCCAAATGTACAGAATGACTGGACTATATATACAATATTCGAAAACTGAATTCAACCCTACAGCAGACGCGATTATAACCTCTACATTAAGAGGCGTATGGATGACAGATGTCAAGCACACGTAGGTCATAGGTCAAAGTAACTAAATATATATGTAGGTATTTAACATACATACAGCAATATTTTCGTAAGTGAATACTATTAACATATATTAAGTTGAAAAAAAAAAAGTAAAATGATTAAATATGCCACAATTACTTCACAATTTTGTTAGTGTTTTTTACAAATAAACTTTCTACTTTCTACGGCTGCTTCCTGATGTTTTATCGCGATTTATATCATAATTGTAGATTCTTCTCCTTAAAGCAGTTAGTAGGCCTGTAAATTTTGTACTTTCTGGAATTTTAGAGATTCCTAGAAAATGGTACCTGGCGACAAACTTCACTCATATAAAATACATCAGAACTAATTCACCGTTTGTAGCGTAAGTTTGTCAAAATATTGCATATGTGCTTATGCCAAGCTACTAAAACTGTCAAACGTGCACACTTACTAGTTTAAACATTAACAATTTAGGAACTGCAGTGGGTGACGATACTCATCCATGTGCCCGCTGCAATTCCAAATTCTGTCAATGTAGATATACGATAACAAAAATTATAAAGTATTTTTATAGGAGGTACATAACAAAAACAAAGGAACGAAATCAAAACGAGCCTGGAACAAGCCTGTGTTTTTGTGACACAGATGTCCTAAAGTTTTCTCGACATGTTTTGAGACACCATAAAGAAGAAATTGAAGTCCAGCAAATATTAGCCTACAACGTACGTGACAGAAAACGAAAGGCTCTTTTCAACAAACTTAGGAATCAGGGAAATTTTCTAAAAAGTACTATATTAAACAATATTGTACCTGTACGACAACCGAGAAAGGACAATTCATCAACAGATGTTGTAAATGTATCAACATATTTACCTTGTAAGTTTTGTACAGGATTTTACAAAAGAAAATATCTATACAGACATGTGAACAAATGCCCGCATAATAATCAGAAATCTAAAAAATGAATGCGCAATCAGAAGGGCAATCTTTGTTTTCTACTTATAAAGATAATGATTTACTCAGGAAAGAGGTATTTCCCATCATGAGAGCCGATGAAACATCTTATGTCGCCAAAACAGATCCACTTATTTGTGCAATAGCAAGAAGATATTTAACAAGCCATCATGATAAACAATATCGGTTGGTTGCATCTAGGAAAATGAGACAGCTAGCCGCAATTTTGATTGAAATAAAGAAGAAAAAGGCGGTTAAAAATTTGTTACAAGCACTAGATCTAGCCAATTTTGACATCATTGTGGAATGTACGAAAATTATCGCCAGATATGACGCTAAAACTGCAACCTATGGTGCTCCTTCATTAGCAAGTCATATGGGAACCGAATTGAAGGACTGTATTGATGTAGGCTATAACATGTCTTTGCACCATAAGGAGACCGAAGAAACCACAAAGTTGAAAGCTCTAAAAGAACTTATAAAAACTGAATGGCGCTATGAAGTGTCAACAATCGCCAATAATGATTTGCAACAGAAAAAATGGAACGAGCCAACGCTCATACCTCTAGCAGAGGACCTAACATTAGTGAAGAAAATTGCTGGGACATAGAGTTACCACGTATTGTAGAGGTCAAAATAAGTCGAATGGACGCAATTTATATATATACCAAAATGCATCGTTTGTCCGTGAGAAGAGTTCAAAGTTTACTTAAAAAATCACGGTATTGTACGCTGTTCAGAAATGCGCGAAACAAATTTAATGAAATTTGGGAAAAGTACATTTTAGAGGATTACCCTACTTTCAGTAATCAAAGAAACCGAAAGGAAATTGTAGAAGGGTTAAAACCATCCTCACCCCCTGATAATTTTTTAAAATTCTTTCTTAGGGGTGGTAATACGGTTCTAGACCTTCTTTTAGCGGGAAGGCTTATTCACCATCTTCATTTCTTGACTCTTATAAAAACTCCGTATTTCGCATAGTTTCGAAGGAAAACAAATTTTTCTCAAATACTGATCAGCTACATGCTTAGTACAAGTTTAATAAAATTATAATACAAAATTTACTTGATAGTGGACACAAAGACAAAACTTTTGTTACAACAGGTGTTCAATGTGACCTCCATCTTCATTAATGCAGAGGTCAATTCGGCGTAAAAGATTGAAATCCACCCTTCTTAAAACATCCTTGTTATCTCGTAGTGCGTTTACAGCATTCTGAATTCTGTCCCACAGTGGTTCGGAATTATTAATTTGAACCTGGTACACTTGTGTTTTTAACGCTCCCCAGATGAAAAAGTCGCGTGGATTTAAATCTGGAGACCGCGGAAGCCATTGAATGGGTGCTTCTTGTCCCCTACTAATCCATCTCTCAGCAAATTGTTGATTAAGATTTTCTCTTACGGCACGTGCAAAATGAGGTGACGCACCGTCGTGCATGAAGAACATGTTTAGCCGAAAATTAAGGGGCAAGTCTTCCATTAAGCTTGGCCAAATTTCTTGAAGGAAACTAAGGTAATTAGCACCATTTAATCGATCAGGCAATCGGAACAGCCCAACCAAAAAATTGCCAATAATTCCGACCCAGACATTAATTTTAAATTCTCGTTGATAATGTCTACCTTTAATAGCATGTGGATTTTCATCTGCATAAATATGCTCATTGTGTAGGTTCGTCATACGACGACGTGTAAAACAAGACTCATCAGTAAACAAGATATTAGTGTGGAATCCGTTGTCGACTACTCTGCGCTCCCGAACAATTTGTGAAAAATTTAAACGTGAATCCTGATCAAGAGCTAATAATTCTTGCATTAGTTGGATGTACAATGGACGAATTAATTGATCGCTAAGGATCGCTCTTACAGTGCTTCTTGAAATCCCACTCTGTCGTTGCAATGTTCTGGTGCTGGTCTCAGGATTGTTATCAATCATTTGAAGAACAGTTTCTTCCGCAATGGGTGTTCGGGCTTGTTAAGATCTTCCAGCGTTAGTTCTGACTGGCTTCAACACTCCTGTTTCTCGAAGACGTCTTGGAGTAATATGGGGACGAGTCCCGGTCGATTTTCGCAAAAAAATTATAGCGCCGTAAAGGTGACCTAAAAAATGATAAATTATCTTAATAAAAGTTTTGCGCGACGTGCCTCCCAGAGTCACAATTTCAGAAAAACGGTCTTACCTTAAAGTGTTTACGTTACGTTCAAACGAAAATTTCTTATGTATTTAATCCCATAAGTATAAACTATAATACATTTATAATAACTTTTATCCTTTTTCTACAAATATACGTTCCATTATTAATATAATTTTCAGTTATTTACCAATAATTTTACATTTCCTGAGATGTTAAAATGTATGACTTTCTAAATGACATTTGACTAGTAGCAACCAGTACCAACTTACATAGATGTATATTCATGTAATTCTTCTTATTCTTCTTCGGAGCGGTCTATTATTGAAGTTAAACGTTGGTTAAACGAATCGTTGCCGTACACCCAAAAATTGAATGATGCACGAACTTGCGTATTCTAATGATTTTTTCTGTATTTGCTGGTCGATAATTTATGCAAATTTTTGTGTTAATTTATCTGCTATTTTACTGATTTAGATCATTGACTATCAGACGTGCGTATATATATATATATATATATATATATATATATATATATTCTTGGTTCGTTTAGTTGCTTGTTTACGTTTGTAGATGAATAATTGCCATATACGGAAAAAATGATTCATACACGAACTAGGGTATTCTTACGATTCCTTCTGAACAGATTTATGTATTTTTGTCGCGAATTTGTTTTGGATGCGTACATCATACAGAAAGAAAAGTTAAACTATCCCACACCAGCACACCCAAACCAACTCCACACCATCTGGCCCAAACTATCCCACACCACTAGACCCAAACCCATACCACACCACCAGACCCAAACACACCCCACACCACCAGACCCAAACTCACACCACTACCACCAGACTCAAACCAACACCATACCATCAGACCCAAACCCAGTCACACCACCAGACACAAACCCAATCATACCATCGGACCGAAACCCGCCCCACACCATCCGGCTCTAACTGTCACACACCACTAAACCCAAACCAATACCACACCACCAGAACCAAACACACCCCACACCACCAGACCCAAACACACCTCACACCGTCCGGCCCAAACCATCCCACACCACCATACCCAAACCCACATCACACCGCCAGACCCAAACCCACACCACTACCACCCGACTCAAACGCACACATATCACCAGACCCAAACCCAATCACACCACCAGACCGAAACCCACCCCACAACATCCGGCCATAACTATCCTACACCACTACACCCAAACCCATACCACACCAACAGACCCAAACACACGCCACACCATCAGACCCAAACACCCCCACACCATCCGGCCCAAATCATCCCACATCACCAGACCCAAATCCACACCATTAGCACCAGACCCAAACCCACACCGTACCACCAGATCCAATCCCAATCACACCACCAGACCGAAACCGACGTCACACCATCCGACCCTAACTATACCACACCACCAGACCGAAACCCACCCCACACAATCCGGCACTAATTATACCACACCACGAAACCTAAACCCAAACCCACACCATACCACCCGGCCCAAACTATCTCACACCGCCAGACCCAAACTCACACCGCTACCACTAGACTGTAATCCACACCATACCACCAGACCCAAACCCAATCACACCACCAGACCGAAACCCACCCACACCATCCGGCCCTAACTATACCACACCACCAAACCCAAACCCAAACCCAAACCCACACTACACCACCCGGTCCAAACTATCCCACACCACCAGACCCAAACCCACACCACACTACACCACACCAGCTGTTGCCCCTCTACAAAATATCCACGATGATACTTTCTTTTCCAAATTTGGATTCGTCTATCTCTACGATTTTACTTGGCCCCCTTAACTTTTGTTTATGTATGATATACGCATCCAAAACAACCTCGCGACAAAAGACATAAATACGGACAGAAAAATCATAAGAATACGCAAGTTCGTGCATCATTCAATTTTTGCGTGTACGGCAACGATTCGTAGAACCAACGTTTAACTTCAATAATAGACCGCTTCGAAGAAGAATTACATGAATATACATCTATTTAAGTAGGTACTGGTTGCTACTAGTCAAATGTCATTTAGAAAGTCATACATTTTAACATCTCAGAAAATGTAAAATTATTGGTAAATAACTGAAAATTATATTAATAATGGAAGGCATATTTGTAGAGAAAGGATAAAAGTTATTATAAATATATTATAAATTATACTTATGGAATTAAATACATAAGAAGATTTCGTTTGAACGTAACGTAAACACTTCAAGGTAAGACCGTTTTTCTGAAATTGTGACTCTAGGAGGCACGTCTCGCAAAACTTTTATTAAGATAATTTATCACTTTTTAGGTCACCTTTACGGCGCTATAATTTTTTGCGAAAATCGACCGGAACTCGTCCTCATATTTAGCCAACGTCTTTCGATTCGGGTAAAAGTTTTGTAATTTGGAATTCTCCGGTTTGGATACCTCTCTTGATGCACGCGGGCACTTTCGCGGCAGTTACCTTGACAGTATCCAAGAACTAATAGCATGACTGTCTGCTCATTAAAAGGAAATCCATATTTGACAGCTGTCAAAGTAACTGCAACAACAACAGAAATAGCAATTAAAGCAATGACGGTGATCGCGATAAAAAACAATACAAAAGCAACTAAAAGTGAAGTTCATTGAAATTATTTACTGTCAACAATAAACTGGGACGATTATGAATTTGTTTCCTCCCAAAATCATGACTTATGTCTTTGTATCCACCGCCAAGTAAATTTTGTATTATAATTTTATTAAACTGGTACTAAGAACGTAGGTGATCAGTATCTGAGAAGATATTTTTCATTCGAAACTATGCAAAATACGGAGTTTTTATAAGAGTCAAAAAATTAAGACGATGAATAAGGCTTCCCGCTAAAAGAAGGTCTAGAACCGTATTACCACCCCTAAGAAAGAATTTAAAAAAACTATCAGCGTGTGAGGGTGGTTTAGTCCTTCTACAATTTCCTTTCAGTTTCTTTGATTACTGAAACTAGGGTAATCCTCTAAAATGTACTTTTCCCAAATTTCATTAAATTTGTTTCGCGCATTTCTGAACAGCGTACAAAAACGTGATTTTTAAGTAAACTTTGAACTCTTCTCACGGACAAACGATACATTTTGGTATATATATAAATTGCGTCCATTCGACTTATTTTGACCTCTACAATACGTGGTAGCTCTATGTCCCAGCAATTTTTGGACACGCTGTATTTACTTGCAGAAGCTGGAAAACTAAGAAATGCCCTAAATCAAAACCTGCATGATGTAAAGATTTTCAAAACTCTGCAAAAATATGTTATGTGCAGCTCCGTTTATTAAATAGAAGACGAATAGGTGAACTACAAAGAATGACTGTACAATCATATACCAGCAATATTAATAATGAAACAAGCACTGAATTTGATAATTGTATTAGTGAGAATGAGAGAACTTTAATGAGGTCATTTAAAAGGTAATCATTAAAGGAAAGCGTGGTCGAGGAGTTCCCGTTTTATTTACAGAGGAAATAGTAAGAACCACTAATCTGTTATTGAAAGTTCGTGCGAATTTTGTTCAAGACGAAAATATTTACTTGTTTGCAAATACAAAATCTTCCAGTAGCATAAATGGATCGACAGCTGTCTATACACATGTAACACGTGCTGGAGCGAAGAATCCTGCCGCTTTGACCTCCACAAAGTTACGAAAAATGAAATTGAAATCGATTTAAATGTAGTAGAAGATGAAGATTCGGATGAAGACGATGACAGTGAAAAAAGATGACAATCAACAAGAATCAATGACAGGGACTGCTGATGATAATACTTTCATTAATCTACCCAAAAAGTAAGTGACCCATATATTTTAAAATACAAGAAACCGATGAGCTTTGCCAAATACTTACAAGCTAATATATCCTGTATTCTTCCTTCTTTAATATTTTTATATATAAGTGTAAGATAAGATAAGATGCTTAATATATAAATGACCTTTTACATGATTACCTAAGTACACCCTTTTGGAAAATTTTTATTCATTACAAGTACCATGGTACCTTGGCAAATATCACATAATTTTTAAAAGCTTTAATTTTGATATAGTGTGTGTATTATTTGTGACTTCTTTTTAATAGAAAAAACCAACTACCACCCAAAAGAAACATAAAAGGATTTTGGAACAATAGACACAAGAACAAAAAGAAGTTACACTTGCCTTTTTTGAAAACCATTTAAAAAAACGAATTCCACCGAAGAAACACGAATGCTTGCAATTACAAGAAGAAAATCCCGGTCTATTTAATAATAAGAGTTGGGAAAAAGTTAAAATATTTGTTGTTAACAACTATGTTAAAAAGTAAAGCATTTGGGCGCTTTAGATAATTTATAAAGTTAACTCGCGATATATACTTTCTATGAAGTTCGTATCAATTTTAATAAACATTTGCAAGTAAACAGCGATTTCTTTACTGAACCTTAAAATCAATTGTGGTATTTAATAACCCAGTTTTAATAACACAGCTTTACAAATTTTTAATTTGGAAAAATACCAAGAACGCCACATGCCTAGCTAAGTTAATTGGGACCACGAAAAACGCTGTAATTTTTTTTTCGAAGTACCGTTTTTTAGATAACGGTACTTTTGTGTTTTCGGTGTATGGTCCCACTCAAACCCTTGTGGAGCCCAACCGAAAAGTCCGATCGAGATAAATGGCATATCCTTGGAAAGGTAATTGAATGCCTTTTCCGTCGATATGCTGCAAATTTCTATCTGACAAGAAATGGCTGAGTTATGGCACCTCAAAGTTCAAAATTTGCCTATTTTTTACGTTTGTTTCAAAATTTTTCATTTTTATTTCGTTTTTTTCTACATTATAGTAAAGATCTGGAATGTTTTATTTTTTTACCAAATAGTTTATTTAATTACCAACATTTTAAGCGTAATTTGAAAAAAAACGGATGAAAAATAAAGTTTTCATTAAGGATTTTGTGGAACGACAATATTTTCACTTTCATTGCTCACACACTATATTCGGCGTCCATCAGTTTTAACGTATTTAAAAAAACGGAATTTGAATCTCTGTATATGTTGGTAGTCCTGATTGACGAAATATGACATTTTGCTCTCTCTCTGTCACAGTAAACACATGTCAGTTTGACTTTGTACGTGCAAAAAATAAAATGTGTTCAATCGATCCCAACGAATTTTGTTATGTTTGTGATGTTCTTGTGAAAAAGAAATCACAACATTTGATGCGAAAAATTTATCTGAAGTGTATAAGAAGTATTTCGGCTTTCGACCTGCGTCTCTCGACAAACCGTGGACACCGAATAATGCATGTAACAACTGCCGAACAATATTAAATAAAATTGGTAAGGGTCAAGAGTGTTTCTTCACAGTTGGAAAGCCAATGCAATGGAGAAACCAGATCAACCATACAACAGATTGTTATTTCTGTTTAACGGAAAAGGCTATCTGACGTAGAATTGAACCAGTGCCGCACTCAGTATCGTGCCCCAAACCGCATCTGATTGTAGCAGGGCCCACAGAAATACGAAAAAGAACAATAAAAAATGATTCATCAGATGAGTGCAGTGAATCAGAAATGCAATCAAATAAGAAGCCCCATTTACTTACTCAGGCCGAGCTTAATGATTTGTGCCGAGATTTGTATTTGCCGAAATCGAAATCTGAATTACTTGCATCACGATTGCAACAGTGGGGATATTGTGCTCCTGAGACACGTGTTACATATTACCGTGATCGCAGCAAACAACTTGCACTTTTGTTCGCAAAAACAGCAAACTTTTGTTTTTGTGCCAACATATGTGGTCTTTTCTATTAACAAAATTATGACCCAGAGGAATGGCGTCTTTTTCTGGATGGAGGCAAGGATAGTTTGAAGGCAGTCTTGCTTCATAAAGGGAATACGAAACCATCAATTCCAATCGGATATGGAAAATACATAAAGGAAACATATGAAGCAATGAAAGAACTTCTCGATCTCATACATTATGACCAACATCAATGGAAAGTTTGCTGATTTTAAATTAGTTGCCATACTATCTGGATTGCAAGGGGGAATACGAAGTTTCCCTGTTTTCTATGTCTATGGGACAGCCGTGACCGTCAGAATCACTACACCCGAAAAGTTTGGCCCGAGCGAAGTGGACGTACGCACGGAGAGTACAATATCAAAAATGACCCACTCATTCCTCAGGAGAAGATAATACTTCCTCCATTACATATTAAGCTTGGGTTATTTACAAATATTGTGAAAAAGTTGCCAAAAGGCAGTCTTGCCATGAATTACCTTAAACAAAAATTTCCGAGCCACAGCGAGCAAAACTGAAAGCTGGTATATTTGATGGACCTCAAATTCGGGATCTGTACGGTGACCATGCATTTAATGAGTGTTTAGGTCCAGCTCATTTGGAGGCATGGGAAGCATTCCAGGACATCGTTCACAACTTTTTGGGAAACTACAGAAGTCCTGATTACGCTGAGAAGATCGATACATTACTGCAAAAATTCAATGCCATTGGTAAGCGTTGAGTGAAAGCATGTATATCAAAAAGGCCGTTATCATTTGAAAATTGATTCTTTTTAACTTTTAGGTTCAAATATGACACCTAAATTACACTTCTTATTCAGTCATTTGGATATTTTCCCCACGAACTTGGGCTCCGAAAGTGATGAACAAGGTGAAAGATTTCACCAGGAAATGGAAGAAATCGAGAGACGTTACAAAGGCTGGTGGGATGAACAAATGATGGCGGACTATTCTTGGTTCTTCATTCGCGAAGATCCATCCGAAAAAAACGCAAAAGTTCAAGTCGCTCGTCATTTTAATTTAAATTTTTGAATTTACGCCGAATATAGTGTGTGAGCAATGAAAATGAAAATATTGTCGTTCCACAAAATCCTTAATAAAAACTTTATTTTTCATCCGTTTTTTTTCAAATTACGCTTAAAATGTTGGTAATTAAATAAACTATTTGGTAAAAGATAAAACATTCCAGATCTTTACTATAACGTAGAAAAAAAAACGAAATAAAAATGAAAAATTTTGAAACAAACGTAAAAAATAGGCAAATTTTGAACTTTGAGGTGCCATAACTCAGCCATTTCTTGTCAGATAGAAATTTGCAGCATATCGACGGAAAAGGCATTCAATTACCTTTCCAACGATATGCCATTTATCTCGATCGGACTTTTCGGTTGGGCTCCACAAGGGATTGAGTGGGACCATACACCGAAAAACACAAAAGTACCGTTATCTAAAAAGCGGTACTTCGAAAAAAAAAATTACAGCGTTTTTCGTGTTCAGGAGGTCCCAATTAACTTATCTAGGCATGTGGCGTTCTTGGTATTTTTTGGCTGTAAACCAGTATAATTATCTAATATTCTATCCCTTTTAACTGTCTATATTAAATTAAACGTAAATTCTAAAATATATAATACAGCGTTACAAAATATATGTTAAGTTTAAAATATTAATTGGTTAATGTTAATCACTCGCGCTCCATGCGTTAAGTCAAACACATCCAAAGTATTTTTGCACTACGCTATGTTGCCACTTCTCTGGTCCTCATTTGGTACTTACATATAATCCTACGTAATAACAAAATGTACGTATCTAGAAAATATACACACACAGCATCACCCCCAAGCGGTGAAGTCCGAAACTAAATTATACGATTTTTATCATCCTCCTACCAAAGTAAGGTCCACAATCTTCTTGCGAGATTTCCATTTTCAATAGTAAATTTTTAAAATAGGACAATTAATCCATCTACATTCATTTCTACTTAGCGGTAGATGAACTAATATTAAAAAAGGAGGGGAGAACTAGATCGGGAGACATTTTAAAAGTGATAACGTTGTGAGGACCGTATATGGACCTCACTTTGACCTAGTCCTAACAACTTCCGCAAATTTTGCACAACTGGACCTCACTTTGTACGCTGTAATTATATATATATATATATAATTATATATATATATATATATATATATATATATATATATAATATGTTTGATGTTTGTACATATGAGAAATTCAATTAAGGAATTCCCCAATATGTATCAAATCATATTACATATTATATATATATATATATGTGCAGGAAAAATACTCGGAGTATACAGTCGACATTGTCCATTATGGACTTTTAAATAAATATTATATTGGCTGTATACTCCCAGTATTTTTCCTGCACATTTATCATCAGTCAAGAACCGTTTTAAGAATGAATCATGAAATACATCAAGAGACAGAAGAAGATATAACTTATGATAAATCAGAAAGACTTTGTAAGTTTCAAAGTATTTTATCATAGTACCAATACAATATTGTTTCGCCACACTGTGGCTTCATCATGTGGATGAAGTTTCACCAAAGTCTTTTTGATTTATCATAAATTATTCGTTATGAAGTTTCAACAAGTGATTGCATGCAATGAATTCGTGGAATTCCTTCCTTGCAGCTTTTAATTTTCTGTTTTTAACTAATTACAAGGGCTAAGGAGCCGACACGTCAGTGGCGAATATCACCCAAACAGGCATCCCTCGTTTTCAATAATATTTACATTACATATTTTGCTTCCTCGGATAATATTGAATTCTATTTGAATTTGTAATCTGTTTTAAAATTGTTTCACTTGAACATAAAAAAAATTAGTATATAATGTTACCATAAAAAGTAGTCTATAAGAAAATTCCTACTCCCTATAGAGAAAATTTAATGAGTTCTCGCTCCACGTAGACGAATACATTCTGCTATTGCTGTTGTAATTACCGCTGTTTGCCCAGACTAGCTGTGATAAGTTCATTGAAGGGTTAGGAAATATAAAGCGCTATTAATAACTGATGGCACTTGCGCTAAAGACGTTATTACGGTTTTGAATGAGTAGACAGCATTAGATAAGAGAAACAGAGATAGCGTTGGTCGTATAGTGTCACACCTACAAATATTACTCCGCATTGCGGTCAGTTATTCATCAACTGTTGTATTGTGTGTTGGTCTGGCTCTCCGCATATGCGGTGTAGTACCATCGGGTGGAACACTGTGCCTTAGGGTATCCTGTATATCTTAAGGAAAACAATAAATCATGTCTCCGCATATGTTCCTGGTATTTACTGCTTCCTACGATAAAATCAGCTTTTATCAAAGCTCATAGATCTGTGATACTATTGACTAGTGCATAAGTTATTATAAAATTACTTTGAAGGTTTACGAAATGTCTGACATTGATATCAACGCTGTAGCGACGAACACTCCCAAGAAGAGGAAAATTATACACGAACAAGCACGAGAAATTGTGTGGAATGTATATAATTATTTCAAGCTACAGAAACATGATGGTAATTAGTGTATTGTTCTTATTATAACACCATTCAAAACATTGATTTTAGTTTTATATGATAGTTTTAGTATTCATTATTGTATTACTTGTTTTAATGTACTAATATGTTGTGGCGTCTGACAGGTGATATTTTGAGTACTGTAACTGAAGCAATAAGCATTTCTAGAACCGTTGGTACAATTATTCAAGAGGGTCGTGCATCTAACAATAAAGCAAGTCGAAATCACCAGTACAAAACTGGGGTGAAGAAGCAATTCGCAGAATTATTTGCAATTTTCATCTTACCCATACAGGAAGACCAACCATAAATGCTATATGTGATCCTGCATAAGAACACCCACCTAGTGTGTCAAATTTCATGAATTCACTTTTTTGGATTCGTATGTAAAAACTTTCAATTTTCATATGAAACCGCTCGCAAATCTCAAAAACATCGGGAAGTAATGTGAAAATGCAATTATATAAACCAGTAAAAACCCATTTACCGTGTGAAATTTTTTCTCTATTCAATTTTCGGTGTTTTTATTAATGTATTAAATTATGAAATAATTATTTCGATCTCAAAAGAATCTACGATATATGCAAAACAATTTATTCTGTTCTTTTTAATTATCACAAGAACCTAGTGCCTATGTACTTAAAAAGAATAGTACGTTTCCCACACTTCGTTTCCTATAAGTAAAGAAATTTATTGAATATTTGCGTTTTACTAAAAACGTTGTTTTGACACACTAGGTGGGTTTTCATATGCAGGGTCACATATATTGAAGGAAAGGGTGACGAACGCCTAGAATTTTTCGGAAAGCTGCCATATTTTAAGATATTGTTGCAAAGATTGGGATTTCGGTATTACTATTATTACGTACTACACACACTATTCATAATACTAAACTTATACACAGATGGAAGAAAACCACTGATAACGGAAAGGTAATACTAAAGAAAAGTGATATCCCCGAATTATGCTGGAAGTACATTAGCCAAGTATCTATATATCGTGTTACAGGTACGTTTTGTAAGAATATATTTCAACTGTACTTAACTTGTACTTGTACTGTAACTTATATAGCGATTTTTCGTAATTTAGATGAAATATATATCCACCAGCCATACCACCCCTTATGAATGGCTTGATGGATCCAATAAAAGGTTAAAATGCCCTATTTCTAAGGTAAATCGACTGATTATTATGCATGCAGGTACATTAATATCATTCATAGAAACTGTTGAATTAACATTACCATATTTCATGATTTATAGGTAGTGAACAAGGGTTTGCCAATAACGGATTATTGATTTATGAATTCTGTAATGGGACGCCTACCGAATTTTTTATTTTTTATTTTACTATTGTGTTCCTTATTTAAATTAAAGTTTATATCTGTAATATCATTAGCTAATTGCTCGGTCCAGTTTATGTATTTTTGTAATCCATGTATAAGTCGTACTGTATGTGACCAAAAAGAAACGGAAAATGTGAACGCTAAGGTGAGGGGAGGGACGGGGGAGAGGGAGAGGGCGTTATTGGAAATGCGCAGTCGGGAACGCGATAAGGATTTTGAAGGAATGGGCTGCGAGTCGAGCGGAGAGACGACGGGGATGTTTTTATCAAGATGCGGATAGGAAAGAAGACGGGCTCTCATCCAAGATAAACAAACAAATAGGAAAAAGCAACGAAAAAACGAGGAGACTAGGAGTTAGCGGTCGTCGGCGAACCACGAAACCTGAAGGTTGTAGACGTGGGAAAAAGACGTTCGACGTGTAAAACTAAAATACAAAGGCCGGTGTGTAAGTAACGATCGCCGTGATCAAACGAAATTTCTTTTTAAAAAACGCCGGGAAGTCCGAGTGTCGCGTCCTGGAGAGTTGCGAGTGGGCCGTGAAATAGGGACCGAAGAAGTCCAGCCCCAATCAGCAGACCGTACGTCAACAAGAGTTTCGCAAAAACACCATCACGTCATTTCTCCAAATTGTGTTTTTATGCTAACTGCAGTTGTTTTCATCGTCATCATAATTAATCTTCTCAATTTTTGTGTTATTTTTAGTTCCTTTAATACCAGTATTAGCTGCGTTCCATTTATTGAATCAAATGCTTGTCGAAAATCTATGAAAAGCATCTCAATTTCTAACTTGTATTCATGGGCTTTCTCAATTATTTGTTTTATTATGTGAATTGCATCTACAGTCGATCTTCCTTTCGCAAATCCACATTGATATTGTCCTATAATGGTTTTATTCTGATTTACGCGTCTTTTTTGTATTAATGTGGATAGTATTTTATACGCCGTACTTAGTAGTGTAATTCCCCTGTAGTTATTACATAATTGTTGGTTTCCCTTTTATAAATTGTTACAATTTGTCCATTCTCCCAATCTTCCAGTATCTTTTCTTCTGTCCATATTATTAGTATTAGTAGCAGTTTTGTAGTTCGTCTCCATACTTCAATAGTTCCATATTTATTTCATCTTTTCCCGGTGCTTTTCCATTCCGGCTATTTTTTATAATTAATTTAATTTCTTTCTAGAGTTAGTTCAGGTATTGCTGTTTCTGCTAAAGCATGTTCCATTTCCTCTTCTATTTCTTCTACGTTGCCTTCACAAGTAGTTCATATGAAATTTCTTTTTCTAAAACGCCGGGAAGTCCGAGTGTCGCGCCCTGAAGAGTTGCGAGTGGGCCGCTAAATAGGGACCGAAGAAGGCCAGCTCCAATCAGCAGACTCTGCATCAATAAGAGTTTCGCAACGAACCACCATCACATCATCAGCAGGAAGGACAATCAAGATAAATAGTATCTATCTATAAATAATATAACTTCCTTATTTGTGTGCTCCTCTTTTTTGTCTATCCAGAGCTTTTTGAAGCCCACTGATGGGCTAGAAAGCTGAAAATTGGCATGCATATAGTAAAACGCTTAGGCCAAATCCTAACCTAGCCGGATTTTTGATTTTTGGCATGTGGGCGGAGAACTAATACGAAAACGGGGCGTGGCAAATAATTTTTGCTTTTTCTGCCAAACAGATTTTCTTTTTTTTTTTTTTAGTAGTAATAGTCTTTATTAGTCGAAATGTTCTATCAGCAACATGACTTCGTCACATAGAATAGAATACTTAAAAATAAGAAACAAAATAACCCACAATAACAGCAAAGTCATCGAAAAGCAGCTACTTCGCGCACGAAAGATACTCAGTCATACTATAGATCCTTTTATTTAATAAATATTTTTTCAGTTGAGTCCCAAACTGTTTAGAAGATATACTAACTTTTATATCGCGTGGAAGCTTGTTATAGAATTGAATAGCCCGGTAGTAGGGGCTCCTTTCAAATGTCGCTGTTCTGTGCCTGGCTATAGTCAGACTACACGTGCCACGGGTGGTTATTGCACCGGATACCTCTCCATTAGTGACGAAATCGCGTTTATTTTTTGTACAAGATTAGGATTTCGTATATATATAGACTAACTAACGGCAATATATGTAGTTCCTCAAATAACGCCCTACATGAAGTGGTCGAACGAACTCCCATAATACATCTAATTATTTTTTTAAGTAGAAATATGAGCCCCAAAACACTAACCCATACCTTAGCTTCGATTCTACATACGCGAAATAAAACATTCTTAATGACTCTAAGTTAGTACTTTTCCGGAGTTGACGTACGCCATACAGAGCCGAGTGCAGCTTACGCTCCAGTCGGTGGCAATGTTCATCCCATTTTAGCCCGCGATCCACAACCACCCCCAAAATCCACTGCAGCGCACTCCTGCAATGATTTTCCAGCCAATGGAACATACAGGCTGCAAAAACTGAAATGGGGGAACGCACTGAAATGGACCGCATGAGTCTTTTCGGCATTCAGCGTCATGCCCCAGTCCTCGCACCAACTATACACCACACTCACAACACCAGCCAAAGCATACGATAGTTCCTCGACGCATGACCCCGACACTACAACGCTTGTGTCGTCAGCGTATTGCGAGAGAGTATGGGGGCCTATAGAAGATTTCAGATCATTGACATACAATAGAAACAGTATCGGCGCGAGAATGGAACCCTGCGGGACGCCACACTCCGTCCTCATAGGTGATGACATAAAACGTTTATATATATTATGTTCTTCGCCCTCTATACAGACGTAACTCTGCCGGGCCGTCAGGAAAGATCCTATAAGATTAGAAGCCACACCCCGAACACCATAATCCCTAATTTTATTGAGCAGGGCCTGATGGTCCACGGTATCAAAGGCTTTACTTAAATCAAAAAACACACCCCCACGCATTTCCCAACGTCTAATGCATTATGAATGTATTTAGACACATGGTAGAGAGCATCCGTCGTAGACCTACCATGCACAAAACCAAACTGTGTGTCCGATATAAGGTCAGTCGCCCGCAGATAGTTCATTAACCTACTGTTAATAATCAGCTCAAACACCTTCGCAAAAGAGGACGTTAATGTTATGGTTTGGTAGTTATTCAGATGTGAATGATCACCTTTGTTGTGAATTGGTATAATTTTAGATATCTTTAGAGGATCAGGGAATATACCGCTCTCCATGCATACATTAATTAAATCTGTTAACCTTCCTATACTCATGTCAAAGTGAAAGACGTATACTATACTATATAAGTCGGTCTCACAGACCGTAAGCGTGAGTATAGGAAGGTTAAAGGACCTACTATATCGTTTGCAATGTATTTCAAAATATTACAGGGCACGCAAACCATACCCGAGGAAGACTGAGGCAATGGTTTGAATCGCATTAAACACCTCACTATTAAATGTTGGTTCAAAGTAAATGTTGCATGACGAATACACATAATGCGAGGCGCCCGCACGAGGCTTCACCCCCTTTAATGTGGCAAAATACACCTGAAACATATCTACTATTGTTTGAGAATCGTTACTTATGTTTCGAAACGACTCGCATAAAGAAGACATTCCTTTCGTTTTGGGAGAGGAGGTGGTCGAGTGTTTAATAATTTGGCAGGCTGTTTTACTTTTATTTTTTGAATTCTAGGTTGTTGTTAAAATATTTTTCGTTCGGTCAATACAAGTTTTATATTCTTCTTTCAGGTTTTTGTACCTATTCCAAATATTGATATCCTTTGTAGTTTTGAACACGTCAAATGTCTTCCTAAGTATAGTAGCTTGGTATTTTAAATTGTCATTGTACCAGCTTTTACTTTTTTACTTATTATTGCCGATTTAATTAAAGGAAAGCATACTTCAAAATGATGCATAAAAGTACTGTAGAAAGCATTGAACTTTTTATTCATATCCCCTTCAGAAAAATACAAGTCCTCCCAGTTCTCAAGGCCAATTGCCCTCTGAAAATCAGAAATGTTATGTTTACTATAATATCGCCTATAAGTGTATTTACACGTATGCTTGTCCGGTTCATCCGAAATTGACCCAACGCTAAGCAATTGATAATGATGATCAGATATTAGAGAATCAGCATTTGTCCAATTATAATTTTGCATATTTTTATTAACGAATATATTATCTATAGTAGTACGAGAGCTATCAGTAATTCGTGTTGGTTCATCTATAAGTGGGACTAGATTGAAAGATAAGAAACCATTTAAAGTATTGAATACATCTGAGTTTTTTCTTTAAAATCGATGTTAAAGTCTCCACATACAATTACTTGAAGATTTCTACTATAAATGTCAGATAAAATATCGTACATTACCGAGAGGAAATCCCCTATCACGCCCGAAGGAGGCCTATGAACACAAACAATGACACAGCGCACCCCGAACAATTTCACCCTGGCACAGCAGAATTCTAAACTTCTCTCGATGGAAGGAATTGGACTTCGATACATATCAGCTTCCACATCACTAGCCACCAATATTGCGACACCGCCGGCTGTGTTATCAATTCTACAGAAACTACTTACAACCCTAAATTCATTAAAAGTATATCCTTTTATTTCTTCAGCAGACAGCCAATGTTCGGATAAACATATAATAATAGGGAAACCTATCTCAAGTATTAGTCCCTCCAGCTGAGCAACTTTGTTGTGAACACTGCGTATATTTAAATGGAAAATGTTTTTGGCTACCAGGTAGCGGGGCTCGTCTGATTTGGTGGAAAATTTTTGTCACCATCAATGGCACCACTCTCACATGTACTTGTTGTTTTAATGACCACCAAGTTTTGGTGGTTTATAAACTGGTTTTTTGAATACATGCTATCATGACCCATTATGAGATCTATGTGTGATAGTAGTGATATTTTGTCAGAGTTACCCAATTGAATTCGGCCAAAGCCGATAGAATTAGCAGAATTACATATCACATTAATGTCTATAAAATGAATATAGTCGCTACGCAACTCATTCAGAACATTGAAAATTTTACAGTTAAGTTCGAAGGCTCTGCTATTGTATGAATAATTGTTTCTATGATAGAGAACTGCTACATAGATAACGTTTGTATGTGCAACGGATGAAAATAAATTTACGAAAACATTCTTTGAATGCAAAGTCCCTCTCAAAACATCAACAGAGCCTGCGAAGAGCACAATATAGTCTTTATGGGTATAGTCCCTTGATAGAACCCGCACATCCTGCACAATTTCCTCCATTGTAGCGTTTGGCTTAAAAATACAAGTTGTTGTGTAACCCGGGAATTTATCTCGCATCAGTTCTGCCATGTGTCGTCCCTGATTATCAGCCAGCATCAGAACCTTAGCCTTATATATATCAATATGTTTGTCAATATTTACCAATTTCAGGTGCGAAGGTTTTTTATTCAGTGTCGAGCGTTGACCTGAAATTGTAGAGATGTCGATTATTTCTTCGTTTGTTTTTTCCCTTCTCCTTTTTTTGGTTCGTTTCCATTCCATCTTGAACGGGTATGTTTCTATCGACACTAGTTATATCCTTAGATGTTACCGCTATAGGTTCCTCCGTCTGAGAAGCAGCGTTGTTAGTGTCAACAAATGTTTGCGTATGTTTTTCAAAAAAGGTGATATCCTCCGTTTGAACATAAGTAGTCATTCTTCCTAGCGCTTTGTTGGTAAGTCTTTCTATAGAGTTTTTTAGATACATTATGAGCTCCTCCTTATGTTCAATAACGTCTTTTAATTTGTTAATTTCCTTTTCTAGCGTGGTCTTGAAAACCTACAGTTCGCTTAACTCAAAATTACCAACTGCTAATTTATCACGTAATTCAGTATTAATTTCGTTTTGGGTTTGTTTATTGTCAGTATTTGTCTCAGATATGATTGTAACATAGCTGTTGTTTGCATCACTAGATGTTGATGAAGTTCCTTTTTGAGATCTATTTCTTTGGTTATTAGTCGGCGCCATCTTAGAATATACTGCTGTGTTCACAGAATTCCACTATTTACTTTCTTGTCGATAGTTTCTACCGAATAATCACATCAGAACAAACTAAAATGATCGGTAATTATCGAGGTAAAATGGGTAAATCACTTATTTGATATCGTTGTTTAATTTAATTAAAATATCCGTAGTACACCGGTAATATCTCGCGTCGCGCACCCACTCTGACGCTTATACTCGGCTCTTGCCAGGCAGGGACAGGCTTAACAGCTAGTAGTAAATACAATCGTATGCACAAAAATATAGTCACAAACGGACCCGAAACGGAAATTATAACCCGTTATATGGGTAGAATTTATTATTGTTTCTTTTTTTTTTGTAATTTCATGTAAATTGAATTTTCTTAATTGTTGAGTAAGTTAAAACTCGGTATATTGGTAGAATTTATTATTGTGTTTCCTTTTTTTTGTCATTTTATGTAAATTGAATTTTCTTAATTGTTGAGTAAATTAAAATTATTTCTGTAAATAAGTATTTCTTTTATCGGCACTAAGAACGATCCAGAATTCCAATTGTCGGTTAAAATTATAGTTTGCTCCTGGTTCCCAATCGCATCAAAAAGGTGCTTTGTTTAAATTTTGTTTCAAGGAACCTGAATCGTCCTGAGATGAGTAGTTATCTACTAGAGGTAGGGTGCGAGTCATTGCTCTCTTCTATTTACTTGAGCAGCCGGAGCAAAATTACATCACTTCCTTTTTTACTGTTTGGAGTTTGGCTGGCGCCCATTATTTAATTTACAAATTGTCGTCTTTATAGAGTAGCCGCGTATTTTTTTATATATACGCCACAAATGGAGTATTGTGTAGGTCGACCTCTATTAAGCACCAGGAGGGGCAGACACAATTCGGACAAAAAGTGACGATTATCATGATGATATGAATTATAGGCAATTATTGGAAACACAATTAATACCGAACATACCACCACATTCAGTTTTGGTGGTTGATAATGCAAGCTATCATGTTCTATCTATCAAACATCCGAATTTAAATAGTCGAAAGACAGATATGATGTCATGGCTGGATACAAGAATTATTCCATATGATTCAAATTTTACAAAGCCTGAATTATATGGTATAATGAAACGTTATAAGCAAACCTATACTGAATATAAAATGGATGCCAGATTAGCCGAACATAGCCATGCTGTGTTGAAATTACCACCATACCATGCAGAGCACAACCCAATTGAAAAAATTATGACACTTGTCAAAAATAAAGTGGCAGCAAAAAGGTTACTTTCAAATTACGGAACATGGAAAAGATTGCCAAGGACGAATTTGCTAACGTTACTGAAAGGGAGCGGTCTGAAATTTGCAGACATGTAAAGCAATAAATTTGTGTTAAGAATACCTACACCATTAATTATTATTAGATCTTATTAAATCAAATAAACAAATCTATTGTTTTATTGTTTCTTGAATACGTACCCCTCGTAAAAAATTTCGGAAACCAGCAACATAGTTGGTACCTGACCTATGATTTATACAAATTCTGGTAACTTCCCATCCATGTGAGTGAAAACAAGTGACAGAACCAAGAAATGTCAAATAGTTTTTTTACGGTGACACTTAGAAGTTGGCGATATAGTAACAAAATGAATTTAAGAAGAGAACACTATCATGCGATGATTTATTATGATTTTCGAAGTGGTAAGTCAACAAGAATGTATCCAGCAAATGAATTCTGCATTTGGTGGTGAAGCACTATCTAAAACGGCAATATATCGTTGGTTTCAAGAATTCAAACTTGGACGTGGTAGTCTCAGCTATGAATTGTGTGAATGTCGACCATCAACAGCTGTTGTTGCGCAATACGTCGATGCCGTTCATGAAATGATTAAGTGTGATGGACATGTGATGTATGCTAAAATTCGTGCATCTTTAGGTATTGGCATGACTGCAACACAAACAATTTTGCACAATAATTTAAATGTAATGTAATATATGCGCGGTGGATCCTACATAAACTGTCAGCTGACCAAAAAGAAGCTCGTGTGAAGTGGTGTAGCGAAACACTGAAACACTTGCACTCAGGTTCATCAAAACTTATGCATAATATCTTTAGTGGCGATGAAACATGGATCTAATCATATGAACCTGAAAGAAAAAACCAATCTGCTCTATGGGTGTTTCAAAGTGAAGCAAAACCGACGAAAGTTGTTCCAGCGCGCAGTATTTCGAAACAAATGATTGCTTGTTTTGTATCTAAAACTGTAAATGCAGAATAGTATACTACGATTTGTATTTCTAGAGCTCAGAATCAAACGGCATAAAGTTGTATATTTCAAATTTTACATAAGGACGATGCAAAGATATTGATCTATCATTTTCTTTATACAATTTAATACGATAAAATCGGTGCTACATCGTCATATCCATTATCCTTACACGCTATCTATGCTCACTGGTTGTTATATTAATATTTAAAATGCCTGCACTTTGGCGATTTCCTGATATTTTTAGTGCGTATAGTATAGTGCAGGCATGGGCAACCTTTTTTGTAGAAGTTTTATGCTGCGAGTAATCTTGAAAAATATACATTTTTGTAGTATCCTTATGATTCATTATGAATTAAGTTTAGACGGGCCGTGCTAATATGCAACGAAAGAATTCAGTAGCGGGCCGGACAAATCTTACTCGAGGGCCGCATGTGGCCCGCGGGCCGGAGGTTGCCCATACCTGGTATAGTGGTTAGACCACGCCTTCGTGCATCTCAGGTGCCATCATTTATTAATCGAACTCTAGACTTCAAAGCTTTGGGCTGCTGCTTGGCTACAGGTTCCCCAAACATTTGAAATAATACTATCAAGGGAATTATTTATTGTTTCTGCATCACTTCGAATGGTATCAAGAAGTGATGATGTTTCAACTCCTGCTGCGTCACCACAATGATTGTCCTCCTGTCATGTTTGCACGATGCGCAGTGGTTCCAAGTGCCCAAAAAGCTGGTCAAAAATCAAATCGTCTATCAAAATACCTAAGGTTCATTATTTTCATGTTTTTGGGTCGGGAATCCGAATCTGGCGTCAAGCTTTTCAAAAACAAAATAGCTGACACAAAATGACGACCAAATTTGACCAAAAATTGTATTATTATCGTAAAAATTGATGTACATGTGATTTTAGAGTCGAGGAATCAAAATCGTGGGTTAACTTTTTAAAACGAATAACAAACACAAGATGGCCGGCGAATTTTATTTTTCATCTGAGCATTCTGAACCGCTGTCTGCATTTAAATGAATCATCGGCCTACACGCGTACGACGAAACAAGCAGTTCCAAGAGAGAGTGAGTGGCTCTTTTTAGGACGCACTTTTAGCAAACTTGATATGACTGGATCCGAAGATGCCAGGAGCCTCTTGAAAACGTCTTCCATCGTTTTCATTCTTGATGTTTTTCGTGCAAAGTTTTCTCGATATTTTTTAATGTCTTTGTTTCGGGCTTCCTGAGCATCTTCAGATAGTTATCTAATGGGTAAAGCAGTTGCGTTGATAATGGCGTACCCATGTATAACAACAATGTGTACCGATGTAGGCATAGCTAACCATTTATATAATTGTACGTATTCAGTAGCTATCTCAAGATCGTAATTTCTGAATTTTTCGACATTTATATTGTAGCCACATGATATCGCCTGCAACACCACTTTGCAATTTTCAATTAATTCTTCATTTAGGCGTAGAATTTTAGGGGCCAACGGAACGTCTTCGAAAAAACGACGAGCCGTGTTTCCATCATTTGAGATTCCGGCTCCAGGTTTTGGAATGTCATTGCCCAACACAAGTTCTCTCTCTTCTTCTAGCTTCATCCGACCGTGCTAGCCACTTTTTTTTTTATTACCGTCTTGAACATTTTTGTATGATAATCATAACCACTCCATAAACCTGATTCACGCATGCATTTTTTACCAAAATCTATGTTATTGAGATCTTTTGACGTCGCTTCACAAATATAACACCGCATAGCAGACGTTGTCCCGGTTATAGCATTCTTCTCTTTTCCATCTACCATTGTAAATGCTAATTGATAATTTACACAAATATTCTTTGATGATAAACGACATGAGATTCTGTATTTGTTTCTCAATGAACTCTTTCTCGCAAAGAGTAGTCTGAAAACTTTCTTTCACAAATTGAAGCCAATTGAAGACAAAAACCTGGGGACGAGGGCTTGAGATTATTCTAGATTATTGTCAACGTTAGCCCCTAAATTTGTTCTTGTATTCTTCCCCAAATGAACCATCGCAATCCCACTTCAAAAACAATCTCATTCCATGACTTACAAGGAAAGGTTCCCAACCCGCACACACCGATTTGAATGAAATTTGGTAATTATGTAGAGCTAATAAGATTATGTAAGACGCCGCTTTCTGTTTCTGCGATTAAAGTCATCGAAGGGATGGAGAGCGCTCCTTAAAATTGGACTGTTTTTCGTTTTTGCCAATTATCCTGGAATTGTTCGAAGAAAAAAATATCGAAACATATGAGCATAGTGAAGTTTGGTGTCATTGAACCGTAATTATGTTTGTGTTGTCCCAGTGCCGAACCAGCTATATTTAGCAGCCTAGTGCACCGCTCATGTTCTGACACACGCACGCTAATTGGTCGCTTTGTTTCGCCGATATATATACTGCCGCACTTCGTTGTCGTGACAGTGATGTCATACCCAACTGTGTACGCGTCACGCACTACATCAATTCCCACTCGCTAGTCTCTCCCTACTTCGGGCACAAAAGGCGTGATTTGAACACAATTTCTGTCCAATTATTCCATTTACATCTAGATTTAGCTAATACAGTTAGTTAGTTATACAGTAGTGCCACTGATATCAGCGGCAGGTAAACTGCCATCTCCTTTGCTTATTGTTTTAAAGAAAGCAGGAGGGCAGTTTGGGTCCAGAATAAAGGGAAGCTTATTCCAGGTAAGATCTCTTCGCTTTTGATATTTTGTAAACCATTGTAAATGCGACGAAAGCAATCAATTGATACAAATTCTATATTTTTAGGTATCAAATGTGAAATTTGAAGCTTCTACATCAGGAAAATTAACTACGACTCTCTTTACTCATTGGTTTACAACCATATCTTTGCAAAATACTGTTGCACGAAGTCTTCTGATATTAGATTCCTGGACCGGACATTGCTCGGCTTTTCTGAAAATATATGTAGCTACTCACAAAGAAGTCGAAATACTTACTATCCCTGAAACAACGACAGGTATACTTCAGCTCTTAGATGTGTATGGGTTTCGGATATAGAAACTGTTTGTTAGAAAATTTTCAGATCTAGTGATCCTCGAAAATTACGACGTGGATTTGCACCAACGTAATCACGTGATTAAAATGCAATCCCTAATTCACGATCAACTGTCTGCACTGATGTTTCAGAATTTATTTGCGTATGCTTGGTACAAAAGTGGATATCTGCATACTCGGCCGGAGCGTTTCGAACATACAGTGCAATTTGCCTTCACTGCTGACGATGCTGCCTTTTCCCCTGTGTGCTCCATATGCGGAAAACATGCCTTTATTAGATGTGCAAGGTGCAATCAATATTTATGTTTCCAACATTTTTACGAAGACTATCATTTTCATCAAGAATGACACAAAATACGTATATACCATGCATACATCTTATAATTATGCTTTGTAGAGGTTAGTTTGAATATATTTATTTTACTAACTCAAAATAAATTAATACAAGAATAGATCGTAGGTGTGCATTGCTTAACGGTCGACAGCTAACTGCGTGCGCAGAGCGTTAATACGCACGTCGTGTTACATCCTCCCCTTCTGGTTCAGATCTTGCGTCTCGCTCTGGACCAGCATCTAGGCATGGCTGAGTTTCCGTGGTCGCCCCCTTCTTCTTCTTGACACCAATGGCTTCGGGGTCTCTTTCCTAGAACCTGCAACAAAGGGAGTAAGATCGGAGCTATGAGCTCGAGCTAGAACCTGGTCTGGATTATCAGGATCACACAAGTCGTATGTTGTCGGCGTAACAATCTTATTTATCTGGTAAGGGCCATCGCGTTTTGACATTAACTTTGATGTGATTCCTTTGGCGGAATCGCTGAGGTGGCGTGTTTTCAGCAATACACGGTGTCCGATTTTATACGCTGGAGCGGGTTGGCGCTTTTGGTTTGCATAACGTTTTTATCGCTCTTGAACCAGAATTCATGGCGAATCGTATCGCAGGTAATTTACTGTCCTAACCAGTATGATCTGTACCCACCAAGATAGCCAACTTAGGTTTTAGATCACGATTCTTCCTCTATGTCCGATTTGCTTCAGGATGATAAGTTGCTATGAGTGACTGGCGTATTCCTAGTATATGGGTTGTTCACTGCATCACCTCGCTCACGAATTGGGTTCCGTTATCGTTAATTATTCGTCGAGGCAAACCATACCTCATGAACACTTCTATCAAAATCTTCGCTGTATCGTAAGCGGTCACATTCCCCATTGGAAACAGTTCTACCCATCTTGTACAATAGCCTTCCACAACTAATATCCATCGGTTTCCGTGTTCTGTTTCTGACAGGGACGTTTAGCATAAGGAGGTGTTTTGCAATAAACCTGAAGGTTTCTGGTTACTGGCTTTATACCTCTGATATTCGACACACCTCTTGGTGTGGTCAGCAATATTCCTTCTCAATCCAGGCCAATAGTAACGGCGTGAGATTCTGTGGTATGTTCTTTCTATTCCATTATGTCCCGCAGTTTCCGAGTCATGGAATTCCTTTAATACTTGTTCTCGTCCAGAAGTCGGCACTACTAATTGTGCTTCCTCACTATCGAAATCCTGATCATAATGATAAAGGACACCATTCATCATTATATATCCCCGTTCAGCCAGCGAACAAATTCATCACTGGGCGAATTGGCTTCGAACGCTTCAATTATCTTCTTTAAATCAGTATCCAGCAACTGCTCCTTCCGGATCTCTTCACAGTTATATCGGAGAAAGTCCGCTATTACTAAATTCACATCAGTATTCCCTAGAGGTTCATCTGACGTAAGCGGACACATTGCAACATTCAATATAACCCCGAAACTTCTGTAACGCCCAAACGATTGCAAGAGCTTCCGTCTCGGTAGTACTATAATTCATCTCAAATTTGGTTAGTAGACGACTAGCGTATTCTACAGGAATACGCTACCTACTCCTTGGGTTAAGACAGTGCCGAGAGCGTAGTTGCTTGCGTCTGTACGAAGGGTATATGGTTGCGTGAAGTCGGCTTGTCGCAACACAGGTGTAGATGTCAAGGCCATCATTAACTTCTTATACGCTTCTTTTTCTAAATCTCCCCACTTCCATGGTACTTTCTTTCGCGGCAACTGAGACAACGGTTGCGTTATTTCAGCGTAACTTTCGATAACTCGTCTATACCAAGAACTTGCTTGCAAAATGGAAACCAGTTCCTTCACATTCCTCGGAGGTGGTTGAGGTAGCAACGCTGCTATCTTCGTAGGGTCTACTTGTATACCTTCCGATGTCAAGAAATGACCTAAATACCGCATGCTACTTTTTCCAAAATTACATTTAATACGTTTAGCACGCAATCCGAATGCTTCCAGTTTGTTAAATACCTTTTTAAGGTCAGCAATGTGTTTTTCGAAATTACTCGATAGAACTATGATATCATCTAAGTAGATAAGTAAGTTCACATCTGATAAATCCGAACGAAAATGGTCCATTAGTCTTTGGAAGGACGCGGGTGCATTTTTAAGTCCAAACGGCATTCGATGAAAAAGGCATAATGAATGCAGTCTTATCACGGTCACTTTTGCGAACTGCGACTTGCCAATAACCCGAACTCTCTGAAATCTCCATTTTCAGGGAGTACGATCATGTTTACCACGCTGGATCTTCCTCTGATTTTCACTGGTACGTTCACAGTGAACACCATTACCATATTTTTGAACTCCATCAACTAATGTCAGCGATATCTCAGTTTCAGTAAACTCTAAACGATTCTTTAGTTACTTGTATAAGTTGTTTCCCATAATACTCGTTGTAGCTCCTGTGTCGGCAGTGACAACACCTTCCAACTCAAATATGCTAACAGGTAATAACGGGTGTTTCGTTTCATTGGCATTGGCCATGTAGAAATTTACAGTACGTGCCTCAACCTTTTCTGGTCAACAGGTTGAATAGTTTGCTCGAATTACGCCAGGTTTTCCACATCCATAACAAGAAATGGTCCGTTTCTCGTTATCAGCTGCTTTATTCGGCGTTGAAGAAGTAGAGTTTGAAGTTCTTTCCTCCTTCTGTCGCCTCCGTAATAAAATTGGGCAGCCGTCAATAGTATAACCATGATTGCGGCAGTAGTTACAACGTTCTTTCTCCTTTGATAAATTTGATTTTTGTTTCCCATATGTGCCACTATCTTTCTTCTTGCGGTCATCGTTTTTACCTTCGAATGACATTTCAATGGTTCTAGCGCTTTTTAACAATTCGTTAAAACTAGTAATTGAATTGCGTGGCATTCGTTTCTTAATTCTCCGATTCAGCAATCCATATACCATGTCCAATTGAACTTTTTCCGTTAAATTATCTGGAATATCGGATAACAATCAACGCATTTACTGATAAATATATCAGTAGGTTCAAAGTGCTATTCGGTTTTAAATAGTTCACGATAAATTATAAAAGAGTCTCGATTCTTACCAAAAGCTTGGTGTAATGCCTCAAGAGCTTCGTTCCACGATTCGATTGCACTTTTTATTCCAAGCCACCATGTAGCTGCTTCATCGGTCAATAGCATAGGCAATCCTTTCAACGCATTCTCTTCCGAAACATGTGCACAATCTTTAAATATCTCAATGCTGGATATAAATGTATCAACATTACTCAATTTCTTTCCATCAAATCGCGAAGTACACTTCACAAAATTACCAGTATAATGTAGTATCAATTTTAGTTAATTGTATAGAAAACAAAAATTATTACAATTAATATTTACAAAATTTTAGTATTATATTAACAAAATAATGAACAATACAATCAAAATATATTACCTAGTGTGTATAAGTGTAATTTGTTTTGTAATTCTTAACTTCTCCCTCCCTCTTGAATTCTTTCTTCACTTCTTTTCTTTGGTCTTTTCCTTTTATTGTACTTCTTTTTCTTTGGTCTATTCTTCGTTTGTAAACAACTTCTTCTTTTTTGTGTGCTTCTTTTCAACCCTGGTATTTTATATAACTTTTTATCTAACTTTTTCGTCGACCATCTCATTCCGTCGCTTATAAACAAAACTTTCTTTTTTTTCGGCACGTCGTTATAGCAATTTGGAATTCTAGATTTTGAAATGTTTCAAGTGTATGTGTGTGGTAAATGTTTACAACGTTTTTCTATTTCTTAAAGAATGCTTTCTATAAAATTTACATCTTTTATTAATAATTTTACTAATGGAATATTACCATACTACAATAAGCTGCATCTACTTCTGGGGTACGAGATGTTTCACGTATACTGCTATTTCCAATTTGACTTAGCAATCTTTGGAATTAATCCTCCGTTAACGTTACGTTTGCCATTTCCTTTTGTTCTTCCAAATATTTGCCTAGATTTCGCAAAGGAGTGTTCATTTGCAAATAAGACAATTAAAACACGGATATGGTGCAATACTTACGTATAATGTACAAAGTAACAAAAGTGTTCATGCAAAGTTATATTGCTTCCGGTGCACGACTTTATCGCAATGGCACAGGTACAATAAATGTACATAGAGGTTATGTTATGGCACCAACCGCGTATCGCTATCGTAGACGGTTAATGGAAATTTTCCATTTTTAACCAATATCCATATGAAACTCACCGCGAAGTCCAATTATGCACTTATTTTGACACTACAATGTCCTAAAACAACCGCACAACCATTTACTTTTCGTAAAATTCACCTTTACATTTGATGATGAAAACACGGTTAGAGTCGATTCTCGTTGTTTGCTAATACACACGGCTCCACGTTGGACGCCACTTGTAGAGATTAGTTTGAATATATTTATTTTACTAACTCAAAATAAATTAATACAAGAATAGATCGTAGGTCCGGTGTGCATCGCTTAGCGGTCGACAGCTAACTGCGTGCGCAGAGCGTTAATACGCACGTCGTGTTACAACTTTGTGATTTAGTACTCCTATAGGCACAAATATTCTTCCTGCTGTGACTTTAGAAACATATTATGATTCCTATTCTTTGTATTTGATTTGTCTTATTTTGTTAACTTCTTAAAATAATAACATAATTACATTTCAAACGTATTTACATCTTCTCTTTATTGTATAATGGGACAAAAGTAAACTTGGACGACGGGCAAGCGACGATGTAGTGTTGGCACACAAATTGCGAGCGATGTTGAACCTTATCCGCATTTGTCCATACGGGCGAAATACAACAGAAACAGGCTTTTTACATAGTATAGTTCCACATAACTACCAAGTTTCATCGAAATCGGTATCTTCGCAAATCAATGAGGGAGAGAGGGTATTCTTTTAAGAATAAGGGTTACTAATTCAAACATGTTTTAATGGCCTGCTTAATGCGCTATGTGTTCATATCTTGAATATTTTCTTCGTGCAAGAATTGCAGAGTAATTGACAAAAAACGGTCCCATCCTTGGGGGAGTCTTTCACCCCGGCATAGGCGTTACTGGCAGAAACAGAAACCGGCCTTCTACATACTTCAATCAGCCCTACATAATTACCAAGTTTCATCGAAATCGGTGTTTCCGCAAATTGTTGAGGGTGGGAGGGAGTAATATTTTTAGCAATAAGGGTTACCGATTCAGACATGCTTCAATAGCCCTCTTGAAGCGCCATATGCTCATATGTTTCGATATTTTTTCTTGAAACAATTCCAGAATTGGCAAAAACGAAAAACAGTCCAATTTTCAGGGGCGCTTTTCGGCGTCTTACATAGCCAAATTTCATTCAAATCGATGTGTGCGAGTTGGGAACCTTTCCTTGTTAGTCGTGAATCAATAGATACGATGACTTCTTCCTGACACTGCAAAAGTCGAGCAGTTGTGTGGTCACGTAAAGCTTGCAACTTCTGCATTCGTCTCGGAAATCGTCATTGCTGAAGAGAGTAACAACGAGACTTAGCTGCTAGGACTCTTTTATAAGGGTGCACTGAGCAGCAACGATTTTTATTCGTCAACAGTCTTGTCATTCATACGTTTCTTTTGTCATCTTTCCGGAAATAATCAAATTTAGCGGCGGAAATCTCAGGCAAAGGCTCTTCTAATTACTTAGGATAAGCCGATTAGTATCTAGAAGTGCGTGAAGGAGATGTTGAAGTTACCTCCCTTAAAACACTTGAAGCTTCAGTAGGTCCAGATGAACGTAATTTCATCTGCGCGGCATATACTACATCGGTTTCTCTTCGTTTACTTCTGTTACTACTACCGGAAAAGTCGGCTGAAAGCCGACTTCATTGCGTGTCAGACGCAGAACCAGGATATTCTGCGCCTGCTGACAATTTTTCGCCCTTTTTGATTTGAGTAGAGTTCTGAAATATGAAATTCAATGTATCTTCAATAAATATTTACGACGCAGGCGGTGAATGAAGTCTTGTGACGGCAAGCACTTGCTCTAAACTAAATGTACCTTCGAGATTTTTTTTTATATGAGGAAGGAGAATTTAATCTTACGATATTTATGTATACCAACATTGACTAATTCAAAAACATCAAGCCATTCTTGGTTTTCGTTCTGGAAATTTTCAAGAGTTCGGTTTTTACTCCTGCACTTTAATCTCATTTTTGACAAAAGAGTTTGTAATCTATCATGATCGGTTCTGGAGATTTGAAAAAGCGCTCCGATTCTCTTCGATAGCGGGTTTCCCAATATTTGTATTTGAACTTTCAGCTCACATTGACGGACTCCTTTCGTGAGGTTTCCAAGCGTGTAATTTTCAACTTGTCCTCATGTCCTAGAATAATAAGTCGATTTTCTGTAATGAACGAATGTCCCTATATATTCATGCCCTTTCTCAAGGGGAGTTTGGAACAATAGACTGGTTTTAGGTGGACGTCAGTAGCACGCTCGCTATGGCCGTGCAGTAAACCATGACAAAAATATTAGTAAGCACTGAAAGTGGTAGTACGTGGTCGTTTTTTCGTAGATCTACGGTTATCAACTTACCTGGGAAAGAGCCATTCAACTCAAACGATGTTAATTTTTGATTATGATCACTTTTTAATAATATACAGTAGGTGTTCATTAGACCGTTTATAGCATGAGACAAAAAGTGAAAGTTGCTGCGATGCTTGATTGCCGGGCCGAAAAAATTTCCATTTGGCCTACAAGCCTCCAATAAAAAATTAGGGGCCGATCGGATAACGCTAAGGTCTGCCCAAAGTTCATTGAAAAATTAAAACACTTTATATGGTGAAATATGGGGTTTTTAATCAAAATACGTATGTTTAAGCAACTAAAAATTTTTTTTTTTTTTGGATAACTACACTTGATATCGATTTTAAATACAGTTTCTATAACAAGCCATAAATGATCAAAATCGTTAGAGAAACAGAAAAGTTATAACAATTTGAAGATTATATTAGATCCGACTTGTTGTGTGAGGGATATTTTCGACGATATGCTTCAATGCAGTGTAAGATAAATTGATTCTGTTCTTCGTCTTTCGTAAGGATCCTGTTGTAATCATTCATAAATTGTACACCACGTTCAGCAGCGTCGTTAAGAACAAACAGATTACGACAAACATCGAGAGCATCTTGATAATCTTCTTTCGTTTCCCAAATGGATGGCTCATGTTTCAAGAATTCAGTGGTCAATCGGAAGGCACCGAAAAAATGTTTGGTTTTGTATGACACGAAATCGCTCAAATTATTGTACAGCAATAGTTTTGGGTCGGAGAATTTTCGATCATCATCCAATTTTACGATTGGTTCTGTTGATTGCAGGCGCCTAACCATGTTTCGTTTCTCTTCGTGTGAAATATCCGAATCGAAAAACGCTAAAGCCATTGTTTCCGGTGCCAAATACCACAAATGACTTTTCCATTTACGTAAAACCGCTTCAGACACATCTGGGTGGGTTTCTGCATATGCGATGGAGTCTCTCAAAAAATGTATATCTTGATTTGGGACTCGTATGGCATTTGTGCATGTAAACCACGCTTTGACATACAGTCGCACGAGAAAAATACATATATCGCGTAGTCCATTCAATTCTCGTTGTGTCAATGTGAACTGCTCCCGAAAGAGGTATTACTAATTTTTGAGCGTACAATTGGGTCTTCGAGCCCGCTTTTAAACGATTTGTGGTCGAGATTTTGCCAAGTGGCAGCAAAACGATTAAAAATAGGCACTTCAGGCCCACTTGTTTCGGAATGGTTGACTTCAAAAGCGTGTTTCAATACGATTTCCAACATGTGATGCCGACATGCGAACTTGATTTATTTCCGATCGAGTGCTGCAACAAAATGCATGCGCCAGTGTTTTAGCCTGTATTTGATGAAATGGTATCGAAACTCATGGCGGAAACTTTATTAAAAATATCCCATTTGATGAGTGCATCATGAACGACCTTGGCCATATTTTCTCCTGTGCCAGCAGGGACTTTGGAAGCGCCCAAAGATATAGATGTCCCTTCATAACTGGCGAGAATTGCGATTCGATCAATTTTGCTTCTGCCAAACAGGTCCGGCAACAGTTTTCCGTCCCAGTGAATAACCAATGACTGTACGCTATTGATCTACGTATTAAAAATAAAATAGAAATCGGCGAAAATTAACATTATTCCTATAACTTCGAATTAAATATAGTATATATATATATATATATATATATATATATATATATATATATATAAGTATATATATAAGTTTTGAACTAAACTAAATTACCTTTGTAATGAATTCTGTTGGAGTCTCCTCCGCTTCTCGCTTACGATATTCTTTTCGTAACTCATAGATCGTAGATCGATTGATTACAAGCTCACCAACAGAGGTCAGAGACGTCACAGCATTATTCATGACAGTTATTACATCATCTGCGCATGCTATCAAAATATGGACAGCATCTGAACAGCTAACTTCGGCCTTATCAAGTACTACAGTAAGACGTGGCGAGATCCAATGATGTCGTCCTCTTGAATGTTTGGTGTGATCATTGGTATGCAATTCGCATGCCGCATCCGTACCCGTACTGTTATCATCGAATTCATATTCGTTTTCACTTCCAATGTAAACTGTATCAAGTACTGCAAGATATCAGTTGATGATTCATGTTTTAAGGAATTCAAACAGTTCAATAATTACACTTACAAGATTGATAGTTAAATTCTGAATATTTTCTCTTCCGCGATTCTTCTTTTTGCTTTCGTTGTTCTGATCGTTGTTCTGATCGCTGTTCTCGGCCGTATAACTTCCTGTCAACGCCTGCCATGCACCCTGGTCTTCCTTTCTGTCTTTGCATCAACAAAAACTTCTTGTCTTCTTGTATACGTATCTCATCCAAGGCGTTTGCACTAGCGATATCGAACAGATCGTCCATTGTTTCCTTGAAAATGTTCACGTTCGATTTTGATGTATCCGATCTGTTGTTTGCACTTTGTTTGTGGACATTTCTCCAGCCGCCGTACAATTTTAGCAATTTATCTTGATATTTATATTTATCACGTATTGGTATGCGCGCCTGTTGCCAAAAATTATAGCTGCATCCACTGCTAGCTTAGCACTTTCTTTTGCACAATTTTGTCTGCCAACGTTTACAAACCGCATATTGTAAAAAAAAACTTGCAGTATCTGTCTGTTTGACGGCAGTTTGGCTCCAGATATCAGGTGTGATACATGCCCAATTGATTCCACGTAGCGCAATTTATCACTGGATCGAGTAACCATCATGGATGTAATCGATGGTAACTCCAAAGCTGATGTAGATGCTAAATCCGACATCGAAACAACAATTTATATTTAATTACTTAGATATGGATAACGTCCTATATATAGGATGGCAAGTGTTCAGAATAAATACTACTGAACTGCTTGTTTGTTTGTAAGACACTGTTTTCTATTTCAAAATATGATCTCTTAATAGCTAGCAAGTCAAATAAATCTTATCCTATAGTAAATTAAAGAGAGAGCGAGAAAGGACTATATAGGGGTGGTTTTCCTTATCACCAACCATCTACTCAAACATATAAGAGCGTCAATACAATTAGCCAGACGAACATATGTGTTGTTGTTGTTGTAGGCAAAAAAGTAACGGGACACAGTTACAACAAAAAACAAAGAAAGAAAGAGAATGTGCAAAAGTTGATAAGTTACTCAGCATGCATGTGCACATTGTGCATGCCATGTCAACATTCAATTGACGTGATGAAAACCGTTGTCGTTTTTGTTTCTCCAACGATTTTGATCATGTATGGCTTGTTACAATAGAAACTGTATTTAAAATCGATGTCAAGTCTAGATATCCAAAAAAAAAAAAATTTTTAGTTGCTTAAACATACGTATTTTGATTAAAAACCCCATATTTCACCATATAAAGAGTGTTTTAATTTTTCAATGAACATTGGGCAGACCTTAGCGTTACCTGATCGTCCCCAAATTTTTTATTGGAGGCTTGTAGGTCAAATGAAAACTTTGTCGGCCCGGCAATCAATACAATAAATAAATAAATAAATGGTTTAGTGTTCATTGAATTAGAAACTTCTTTTAAGAAGGCTTCCATTTCATCTTGAGTAGATACAGTGTTTATACTTCATGGTATGACAGATACTTATCTTTTGAATTATCTCAACTGCTCTAGGAAGTCAATGGAAACTACAAATTCATTGTACAGTGTGTATTATAGTGTGACTCAAAAATAAGTTTCTGCAGAATTACGAAATGTACATATTTTACTAATTTTCTTATTTCTAGACCATTAAAGAAATAAATCCATATAAGGATTTTCTAATGCTTGAAGTACATCCTGCAGACTTAATTCGTAATTTCCATTGACCCATATAGTAGTAGAGATAAATGCATTTTCTCTTAACAAACGTAATTTGTATTTCATCATTTGTCACTTAGTAAGTAGATATTTATTACTACTCCTTTTCCGACACTTTTCCAGCATGGAACAATAAAACCAATATATTCGTCGGCAGAAGTTTCTAATTCAATGATCACCTACTGTATGTCTGTTTGAAATGAACGCTTCGGAACGGCAGAAAAACACGTGTGCAATAAACAATGACCTCGTTGACAAACTCTATTACACACCATGATATACTTTCTTAACCCTTGCGTACGAGATTGAGCACAGTAGGTATCGTTGAATTACTGCAACACAACTGACTTAATTTACCAAAAGCAAATATGGGAGTTACATGAATTGTAGATATACATTAGTATATTAGGTATAAAGTGTTAAAAAGAATGAGCTCTTTTTAAACGAATGGCGTCTAACAGACGTCGAACAGCCTTTTTCTATCCGAGATAGCATTAACTAAACTTGAATATTAGTTCGTGATTTGTCCAGAATTTAACTAACTAGCCGATAAGGGAACCACTTCCGAACCGTCGAGGTGAGTGGACTCTACGCGGGGTGAGGACATGGACTCCGACGATTACACGTCTGAGGAAGAAAAGAAAAAACGTGGTAGAGATGAGAAGGGGGTAATTTGCAATAAAAGCAAAAAATAAGCAAGAACACCAACAAAAAGTGAAAGAAGTTAGGAAGGCAAAATAAATACAATACTGAGGATGATGACCAGTATAACCACACAGATGGAAGGATTGAATCAGCACATGATACAAATTATAACGAAACAGAGAAACTTAGTAGATGAAATAAAAAAATTAAAGTCAAAAATATCCTTCTAATCGAAGAAAACGGAAGTGTAAAGATGGAAATCGGCAAAATGCGGGAGGAAATCTACGAAATGCAAGAAAGAGTAGAAAGGTTGGAAAGAGAAAAGAGAGAGAATAATGTAGTCATAAGTGGTGTAAAGATAAACAAGGATGAGGCAAGTGCAGTACCGAAAGAGACAAAACGGGAGCTGGGGATGGAAATAAATTTAAAAGCAACAAGAAAATTAGGACCATATACATATTTAGTGAAAATGGGAAGTAAAGAAGAAAAGTAATGCAGAATGAGGCGAAGCTGAAGGATATAGGAGATAGGAAGATATATAAAAATAATAACATGACAATGGAATTATAAGAAAGCTAACACAAGAAGAAAAGAGCAAGGGCAAAGTAATACGAATAGGATACAAAAAATAACAGTAGATGGTAAAACGTATGTGTGGAATAGAAGGTGGGAAAGAAAGTAGAAAAGGAAATAACAACAGCTTCATGGAATGTGAAAACGCTGTTAGCACCTGGTAAAATGGAAAAAGTAATAAAGGAAATCGATAGATATAAAATCTGCATAGCAGAACTGCGGGATGTTAGATGGGGTGGTACAGGAAAGATCAATAAAGGAAAATATGCAATATGGTACGCAGGGGAGGCAAAGCAGGGGCACAGAGGGACAGCTTTTACAATGCATAGCAGTCTAAAGGAGAAAGTTATTTTCTATTCTTATATACAATATTCATCCAAAGAAGAAATGCATATACGCCAACAGAGAACGACAATAATGAAGCGAGACAAAAGTTGTTTGAAGACCTTGAAGAAATGATCGACAATACACCAATTAAAGACGTCAGAATAGTTTTGGGGGACTTCAATACCAGAATTGGAAAAGAACAATGTTATAAAGAGGTGGTCGGTAGTTAAACAATACACAATGTAACAAGTAGTAATGGTGACAGGTTATGCAACATGACGGCAGCCGGTGATATGTTTATCGTAAGTACTAAATTTAAGTACAAGGAAGTACATAAGATAACGTAGACGGTACTAGGCACCGTTGAAGGAAACCGGATAGACCATGTTTTGGTCAAAAAAGGACCTGAGCGGAATATGCGATACAAGATCTTATTGAAGGGCTAATATAGATTCAGATCATTTTATGATTCAGATTATAGTAAAATGTAAATTTAAGATAAATACAAATAAAACGAAGTCAAAAATAAAGAAACAATGAGAGAGGGAAAGGTGGAACAGGAAGAATGGAGGGAGAAATACTGAAATAGCCTCAATGAAAAAACAGGATAAAAAAATGAAAATGACAGCATGAAAGAGGAATGGAAGGTAATAAAAAGTTGCATAAGAGAGGCAGCAGGAGACACCATATCATGCAAGAAAAACAACAGAAGGGACTGGAGGGAAGGGAATGGAAAACGAATCTAAACAGCGAAATTTGAATGCAATTTTCAGGCACGTATCCAAATAGGAAAGAAAGAAAGCAATTACTACAATTGAAATCGAAGCATGGGAAAATCATTTCAAAGAAATGTAGGATGAGGACGAGAGTGAGGAATGGGTGAAACAGGCAGAGAAAGAGGAAGATGAGGCAGAAAAAGAGAGCGTAGGAGATCCTGACTACACAAAGAAAGTTATAAGGAAAATATGGAAAGAAGAAGATATGCCTGATGAGGACAGAACAGGAATTATAATACCGATCAAAAAAAAAAAAGGGCAACCTAAGGCAATGCAGTAATTGCAGAGACATCACATTGTTGAACACGACATATAAAGTACTGACAAACATAATAAAAGATAGACTGGAGAACGGAACGGAAAATAAAATAGGAATTGCCAATGCGGTTTCAGGAAAGGGCGATCAACAGTGGATGCAATACACATATAAAAACAAATCACGGAAAAGACATGAATATAACCTGGTAACACACATCCTTTGCATAGATTTCAAGCAAGCCTTTGATAATATCAACAGAAAACAAATCATAAAGAACATAAAAAATATCGAAGTATCAAACAAAATTAGGAAATTGATAGGAATGAAGATGAATGAATCTAGAACAAAGACAAGCACGGAACAGGAGATGAAATAAATGAACAGAAGACTAAGTACATGTGTTGCAGCAGAAATGACAGAGCGCTGAGAGGCTGGAAGTATGGAAATTTTAGCTTCGAGAAGGTGAAAACTTTCGGCTACCTAGGAGTTATAATTGGGAGAAAAAATGAGAGAGTCAATATAGAGGGAAGAATACAGAAGGGATATGGTGCATAGTCATAAAAAGCTACTGAAGTTGAGTGCAAGAAGCAAACTAACAATATACAAGGCAATAATTAGGCCAATAGCAACATCCCGCAGAGACAAGGACACTCATTGCAAAAGAAGAAGACAAACTCGAACGCTCGTAATGACAAATAATGGAACAAAAAAAGACGGAAAATAATGAATACAGAGCTTTGATGAATTTTGAGATACACAGGATGTTAGAAGAGCAAAACATAGTAAGAATAAGATGGCACGGCCACATAATGAGAAGAAAAAGAAAATCCACAATAGGAGAGATAGCAACATGGCAACCAACGCAGAACAGACAAAGAGGGCGACCCAGAACAAGATGGAAACAACAGGTGGAGGACGACACAATAAGTACTGAATCCAGGGAGGTGGAAAGAAAATATCAACGACAGAAGTGAGTGGAGAAGAATCATAGAGAAGGCGAAAACTTTATAAGAAAGAAGATAAGATAAGATTACTTGAGGTAGCACTGATGCCTGTTCCACTGCGACCTTTCCAAATCTATTATGGTCCTCGTACCTCCTTAGAGTACGTTCTCAAAGCTTTATTCCTTTAATTAGACGTAACAGCTTTGAGAGCGGTTCTTCCGCATATACGTGTATTTTTAAAGCGGACTTGAAGCCTTTCTACTGGATAGTCATTGTATACTACCGCGATCCTCTCCAAAGCAGCCTCTTTGAAGGTTAAACCTTCTGGCCCCTTGCCTTTCGGAAGACCTGCGGGAGTACTGCCCTCCGACTTCGCCTTTTTGGGCTTCCGTCCTTTCTTTACGTTTAGTAGCCTCCGCCGTCTGTTGAGGGCCAACTTCCTTGTCTAGATTAAACCTGCCCCTTTGAGCATACCTAGTGAAGTTGGCCTTGATTATGGCTCTTTTAGCATTTATGTAATCTTGGTCCTGTTTCACAAGCTTTTGCACTTTAGCCTTGGAAATTCTACCTAGCGTAGCTGTACGAAGAGTAGCTAAGGAAATATCCGCACGATCAGAGCTTCACTTGATCGGGTAAGGCTAATTACAAGGGGTTTCGGCTGGTGCCCCCAGGGGAAAGTAGAATACCGCACAGCCCTTCGGCCACGCAACTCTCGGCACGTTACCTTACACCTTAGTTTGACTTTTAGCTCTGGTACCTCGGGAACGCTAAATTCCCGAACTCACTTGTTAAACTTGCTAACAGTGAGCCCCTGAGGAATATAAGAAAGAAACAAGAAGAACGTGGTTCAATCCACCACATGAAAAGGATTCGAAGAGTTCCTTGAAGGAACAGCTACAATTCCATTGTGAAATGTATTAGCCTAATTAATATATATATATATATATACAGTGTGTCCCAGGATTGACGTTACAAGAGGTGTGATGGACTGAAAATTTTTGAATTTTATTTTAAGATTGTAGAATTAAGCCCTGCTTGGCGTGAATAGAATTTTAAGAATATTTTCAGTTTTTGAAAAACAAGTTGGCCTTGACGGTGAAGCGAAAACTATTTTCTTTTCAGGTAACCTTTTCCCAATACCAACCTTACACATATGACTGCCATGCGAACAGTTAAGAAATTTCTTGCAACTGGCAGCGTTCTTAACGTAAAGAAAGAAAACAATAAACATGTTGAAAACGATGCCGTAACTATTATTGCTCTTGATTCGGTGGAAGAACATCCTTGACTATCATTGAGGGAACGTTTACGTAATCTTAATGTTAGTAAATCGGAATTACAAAAAATTTATAAGGCAAACAAGGTAAAGGCACTCAAACCAAAATTTGTGCACACTATCGAAGAAGGTGATGAAGGCCGAAGATTATTATTTTGTCTTACCATCGGGGTGAAATGTTTATAAAAACATTGTTTTTTCTGACGAAGCAAATTTTACTACAAATGACGTTGTTTCCTCTCAAAATTGTCGCTATTGGGCACAGAAACCAAACTTTCGGGTCAATTGTAGACGACAGTACTACCAAAAAGTGAATGTATGGTGTGCCGTTTCATATCGTTTTGGCATTATTGGACCTTTCTGCATAGAGGGGCGGTTAAATCAGAATGTTTATGTACAGCTACTTGAAAGATTCAGGGAAGAGTACTTACATGACTTGCCGCTGACAGAAAGACAAGCAATGTATTTCCAACAAGACGGATGTCCTGCACATTCCACAACACGCGTAGCTGAATCGATAAATTTGGTGTTTGGAGAAAAGTGGATAGCTAGAAATGGTCCGATTGCGTGGCCTCCACGGTCGCCCGACCTCATAATATTAGATTTTTTAATGGGGTCGCCTTAAACAACTGGTTTATTCTCAACCAATACCCAACAGTAGAGAAGTACTAAAGGAAAGGATAAGAAACGGCGTACAGCAAATACACATCGAGGAAGTTCGTAACAGTTTCAGAGATTTCAGACATCGCATAGAAAAGTGTGTACAAAATGGCGGTAGTTACATTGAATAAATAGTTTATTATTACATTATGTACAACAATGTTATTACGTTTTATAAATTTAATTTTTGAGTAAATACTACATGCAAGTTATTTTGTTCAATCTAAAAAATGACGATTTAGTCAAAGTACGTAAGTATTCTGAAATTTTGCATAGAGCCATAATTTTTCATTCTGAACAACTTTTTAGTAACATTTTGACGTATCATGAACAAAACGGGTAGGCTACCTGAAAAGAAAATAGTTTTCGCTTCACCGTCAAGGCCAACTTGTTTTTCAAAAACTGAAAATATTCTTAAAATTCTATTCGCGCCAAGCAGGGCTTAATTCTACAATCTTAAAATAAAATTTAAAAATTTTCAGTCCATCACACCTCTTGTAACGTCAATCCTGGGACACACTGTATATATATAATCTTGCTATCAAAATCAGGTCGATTAGTATTATGTACCATTCCGAACCTTCTATCTACAGTAACCGTAGACAAAAAATCCTAAATCCTGAACATGTCAAACCACGTGATAGGAACTAATGAACAGGTTTTCATGTCTATCATGCCACATAACGTGTATTTTAACTCTGTCGACTTTAACACAAAAGAAACTGAAATATAGATTCCTTCGTTTCGAAATTTTATTTAGTAAAGGGAATAATATGAGATTATGCACATTTTATTCAACTTTATACATATACCACCGCTTTTATACTCGTCCACTGTGGGACAAAATAAGACATTGTACTAATTAACCCCTTGCACTATTTTCACGAGTCTGACTCGTGATGAAAATTTTAGGCCAAACTCGAATATCACGAGTCAGGCTCGTTGTTCAATTTCACGGCAAACGTGGATATCACGAGTCGGGCTCGTAATCGACATTTCGGACCAAACATGAATATCACGAGCCGTGCTCGTGGTCTTAATCTCGGGCCACCAGGAACGCCTGAATGAGGTCTTATCTCTCCTTTCCTTTTCTTGAATGATTGGGTATTTTATCTTGTATCTTGTTGTCTTTTGAATTTTACAAGAGCACCACCGCGTGAAGTCAACACGAGCACGCCTATCTCGCACTCATTGTCAGTCGTAAGAATGGTCGTAAGATGTGTTCAAAGTTCCGACACGCAGTCTTCGCCGCTTCGACTCTTTTCGGGACCACTCAGGCGCCGAGTTTGGCTGATTGTGAATTTCGGCGTAGTGCAAGGGGTTAATCATAACCCCTCAGTGGCTGAGCGGTGAAGTGCGAAGGGTCGGCGTTCGAGACCCGGTAGCGGCAGAGCATAGCAGTTTAAAATCCTAGAATGGAGAAGAATAATCCCAGAACCTCTAAGCTGCAGAAAGTAAAGAAATGCCACTGAGCGGGCCAGGACCGGTACGGTATATGCATGTTCATATACGGTTCGGTGGCTCGGAACCCTTACACCGAAAGGTAGAAAGCGTAAAAGATTATATATATATACTAATTAATCATTCACTGATTATTTTTCTGTATAGACAATTTTAAAGTAGTAGTAGCTATCTAATTCCAATTTTGGAAAATAAGAGGCAGCATTCGCGTTCGTTGAAACGGGCGATGATTTGGTTGTGGCTAGTGCGACATTTTAAATAAAGCCTCAAATAGAGTCGTACTGTACGCGTGCGAATGTATCGAGACGAATCAAAAACGCCGTCCACGGCGAACCGAATTCTCTTTGAAGTACCGACCCTCGGCGGATGGCGTTCGGGCTGCCTCGGTCGGCAAGCGAGCCAGTTTCCTCGCCTCGGCTACACGTCCACATATGTACGCTTGTTCACCTTCGGCTTGCCTCGTTAGCGTTCGTGCTCAAATATGTACACAGTTTTAAACGCACTGGAAAATTATATCATCATGTTTTACATAAATTCGTAGATAGCCATAGATATTTCGTGGATAGTCGAAGACAAAAATTACCAACACAATGCTAAAAAGTAATCCGATGAGATAGATAGATGTATATTTATTTCACACAGCAAAATCTCAAGGTTTGAAAGAGGGCGCTAGATATCAACTACCCTCATTGAACTATAGATATATACTGGAAAGTGCACGCTGTCTTACAAAAACCGATCCTGTCTGTTACGCCGCGTACACATCTGAGCACGAACGGTAACGCGGCGAGGCGAGACCGAACGGATGCCTCGTTTGTAGGTCTTTTGGTTGCGTACGAAACCGGCCGAGACAACGACGCGGCAGTGTTCCAGTCGCATTCGTATTTGTCATGGCGTATATTGGCACTCCCGTTTCTTATGGACAAAGTCCGAAATCCCTCTAAGCCACCAATTCCGCCCCAGGAAGATCGTTCGCACCCAGAATGCCAGCCAGCTAGTCGGCAGGGGGTGGTAAATTGAACTAAAAAAACTATGTGAGAACGCCACCTGATTCACACCTCACTGTGTAGCCTTTGGAAAAGCAGGAATCCAGGTGTAAAAAGGGGTTAAAAATTGGTTGCCGAAAATGATTCGCAACGTTAAAACTATTTTGAACACGTGTAAGCACACCATTACCAACTCTATCAAATACAAACTGTTGATGTCCAATCCTACAGTACCCAGACTCTATTGTTTGCCTAAAATTCACAAACCCGGTAATTCCATGAGACCGATTGTTTCAGCGGTAGGTAGTCCTACGTACAATTTAGCAAAGTGGTTAACAAGTGAGTTTGGGAAATTATCTGTTAAGCAACCGAGCTTTTGTGTAAAGAACTCCGTCGAGTTCATTAAACATGTAAAAGATCAAAAGTTGGAAGAAGGGGAAAGTCTAGTCTCGTTTGATGTTAGTTCATTGTTCCCTAGCGTTCCGATCCCTCAACCTTTAGGTTATCTCGAAGATTTGCTTCGTTTGAATGGATGTAGTAATGAAATTGTAAAAGAGTACATCTCATTAACAAAGCTTTGCATGGAACAAAACTGTTTTCAATTTGAAGGGCGTTTCTACGAACAACGGGAGGGCACAGACATGGGTAATCCTTTATCACCGTTCCTAGCAGACCTTTTTATGAGTAGATTTGAGATCGAAGCTAAAGAACAATTCAACTACTTCCCCCGCGTTTGGTTTAGATACGTAGATGATGTGTTCGCGATTTTTGATACCGAGAAATGTCATATTACGGATTTTATTAATGAGCTAAACGCAAAATTCCCTTCTATTAACTTTACTTATGAAATGGAAAATGACAAGAAGCTTCCATTTCTGGATGTATTAGTGTTAAGAAACCTAAATTACTTAGAAATTGACGTATATAGAAAAGAAACCGCAACCTGCAGATACATCCCTAATGACTCTCATCATTGCCCTCAACATAAATTAGCAAGTTTTAATTTTATGGTAAATAGATTATTAAATTTCCTTCTCAGTGCAGAACGCTTTCAGAAAGAAAAGAGAGTCATTAAGGAGATCGCTAATATTAACGGTTATTCTACGAAATTAGTTGATAAGTTAATTAATAAATTCAAGGCTAAGAAATTAATAAAGGACACTTGTACCTTACAAAATGAGGTAGAAAAACCGAAAATGTTAGCTTTACTTTACGAACCAAGGATTACTCGTGGTCTAAATAAAATCTTTAAAAAGGTTGATATCAATCTAATACATAAATCAGGTAACAAGCTTCGAGCAGTTCTTGGTAATCCGAAGGATAAAGTAGCAATAACCGATAAGTCAGGAGTTTATGCTATAAGTTGTAAAGATTGTTCGTCGAAGTATATTGGCCAAACCAAAAGATCTATCTTAACTAGATTTAAAGAACATATGGCACATTTAAAATTTGGTAGAATTGAAAAATCGAGTGTTGCCCAACATGCTTTCGACAATGATCATAGGATAAGCGTAGATAATTTGGAATTATTAAGAAATGTGCATAATTGTTATAAGCTGGATGCATTTGAAAGCTTAGAAATATTTAAATGTGGCCGCCTCACTATGAATGCCGATAAAGGGCCTATTCCAGATAGCTGTTTATTTAATTTAATTAATTCTAAATAATTCCAGGCCTTTGTTTACATATTTCTTAAGTATTTTCAAATTGCTGCCTTTGCATTGTAATCGGTTATTACTGCGAATCATTACGGTTTCCTCATCTTAATGACATTTACGGGGAGTTCGACTATTGTAAACAATTAACAAGGAGCTCATTAGTCCTTATTCGTTGTATTACTCACCCGAACTTATATAAAGTACGTTGCTTAGATTTATAATTCACATTTGATCATCTCCTGATGATGCTAACTTGGTTAGCGAAACGCGCGTCGAGAGACATGCAATATTTGTTTGGTGATAGTGGAAATTTGTGCATTGACTTTGTCAGTGTGTTTGCATTATTATTATTACATACATAATCTTATGATATTATAATGTGAAGTAGAAATAACGCTAATTTTTAAGTAATTGTTGCGATTAATAAACAGCTTAATTTATTAGAAGAAAATACTTTTGACTATTGGAAACTAATTATTGTCTAACAATTGTGATACCATTATATTCCAAATAATTAAATTATACAAATACATATTTTGCTTTTTGCTCAATACGGGGACGGCCCCGCTTCCCCGATATTTGTAAACTCTTTCTTTGCATTAATCTGTATCCTTTTTCCTATTTCTTTTATATATATTCTACATTTTTTTCATGTTTCCCGTTTCTGCATGTGGAATGCAAAATTAAATATTGGCGGAAGGACATAATTTTTTAAGAATTTGATCTTGTATGATAATTGATTTGCAGTAGGTTTAAATTTTCTAAATGCAATTCTTGTATCCCTAATTATAATATCCTATAATACATACATACATATGTATCGTACATACACGGTCCAAGTTTTTTAATCTTGCAATTTCAAATTCATGTTAATTTTCTGTATCTTGATGATGCATTACGTATAAATAACCGGTTGCATTACTATATTTACTAAACATTATTAAATAATTATTTAATCCCATTCGGTATTTTTCTTATTTCTTATTACATTGCACTTATAATACCAATTCTGTCTACTTTGGAACATATTTTACGTAGAAACATTGCCTTATCTGCGAAATTTAATATCATAATTTCGTTTCCAATCATTGTTGCAACTATAGGCACAATAATAATGCACTATTTTGTAATTGTTTATTTATAAAACTTTAAAAATAACAACCGCCCGTAAACACAAATGTAATTGACAAAGATGGAAAGCCAACACACAGCAACGCATCTATTCTCTCAAGAAGGACCGATTTTCTTACGCTTCTACCATCTAGATCCACGGTGGGCAACAGCCGGCCCGCTGTATGATGTGATGCGGCCCGCGAGACATTTTGAAAAACCTAATTTAAAAAAAAATTAAAATTACACTACTTACGCAAACTCACGGAATCAAGTAAGCGAGCAAGCCGAGTGTAGGCGATCATCAAAGAGTGAGGCGGCAAACATCAAAGCCTTGGATGTTTGCCGCCTCACTGGCGGCGCAACAAAAGATTATTTCTTCTCAACTGTTTTACAATAGACGATTCTAGATCATTCCTTCATTTTGCCTATACAAGCGGGTGGATGACCCGAACTTTAGTTCAGTTCTACTTGAGCTAGCGAGATGATAACTTCGACGAGCGATATCCTAGCGAACTGCTAGTGCCGTCAATTAGCTTTGTGACTTTGTGTGCATCTTGGGTGCTTTCTAATTATATTTTGTATACGAAAATGATGTCTGGTGGAAAGAAACGAAAAGTAGATGCAGAGGGTCGCCAGTTTCAAGAAAAATGGACTGAAGAATTCCTTTTTATCTTGCACAATGGTAAGCCTATTTGTTTGCTGTGTAATGAATCCATTTCAGTGATGAAAGAATTCAATATAAAGAGGCATTACTCAACTAAGCATCCTAGGCTGCACTCACTGACAGGACAAATAAGAAAAGACAAAATCCAGAAACTTACTGCAAATTTGGAAAAGCAGCAGCAAATGTTTTATAAACAAAGAACACTACTTGATAATGTTGTGAAAGCTAGTTTTATAGTTAGTTCAAAATTGGCAAAGTCATTAAAACCATTTTCCGAAGGCGAACTTATCAAGGAGTGTATGTTAGAAGTTTGCAGTGTTTTGTGTCCTGAAGAGAAAAATGAATTTGAAAAAATTAGTTTGTCAAGACGAACTGTTGTCCGACGTATAGAAATGATGGCTAATGATATAAAAACAACATTGACTGACCGTATGGCTGGTTTTGAATCATTTTCCATAGCATTAGACGAGAGCACCGATTTGTCGGACACAGCTCAACTGGCTATATTTATTGGAGGTGTAATTTTGAACGAAAAAGCAACTGAATTAAATGTGCAAAAAGATGATTTGATAGTCCTTCACTGCATTATCCACCAACAGAACTTGTGTTCTAAGTCCATTCGACTCCAGAATGTTATGAATGCGGTAGTAAAAACCATCAATTTTATTCGATCCCGAGGGCTTAACCATCGTCAATTCAAGGCGTTTTTGGATGAAATATCAGCCGAATATGACGACGTAACATATTGCAAATAAAAGATAAACCGCTATCTGAATTGAGTGACCCAAAATGGATATGTGACTTAGCATTCCTGGTCGACCTTACTGGCTATTTGAATGATTTAAATTTGAAACTTCAAAAACAAGGACTGTTAGTTAATGATTTGTACAGCCATTTGAAAGCGTTTCAGAATAAAATCCGCTTGTGGGAGGCACAGATACTGTGTGGAAACAGTTACCATTTCACCACGCTCTCTGCGTATGAGAATATTGCTTATGCTCAATATCCTGAAGAAGTCAAGGTACTGTCGGAGCAATTTTCGAACAGATTTAGCGATTTTAGAAACATGGAAGACTGTTTCAATTTATTTGCTACTCCAACAAAAAGTTATGTACAAAATGCTCCAATACACTTGCAAATGGAGTTGATCGAGATTCAAGAAAACTCAGTCCTAAAATCTAAATTTGAAGAATTTGGAGTTGTGTGATTTCTACAAAAAATACCACGAAGAAGACCATTTTCCGCAGCTTAGAAAATTCGCAAGAAGATTGATTTGTGCGTTTGGCAGTACTTATAAATGCGAACAGTTTTTCACTGATGAAAGTTAATAAATCGAAATATCGTACAAGGCTGACTGACGATAATTTGGAAAATGCTTTATGTCTTTGTATCAGTGGAATTAATCCAAACATCGATGGATTAGTTTCCCAAGTTCAAGCTCAAGTGTCTCATTGATTTCGGTATCGCTATTTAACTTTCGTAGTTTGTAACAATTTCAAAGTTAACGATTTAATTATAATGTTATTATTTCATTTTGTTATTTTCATAAATTGATATTATAATAACATTGTCGTATTATTTCATGTCTGATATCTATCGCAAAAAATTATGAATACTACTTTAAAATGTACTACTTTTAAACGCGGCCCGCGAACGTATTTGCACACTAAAGTTTGGCCCACAACATGTTAAAGGTTGCCTATTCCTAATCTAGATACTCGTTCTAGTATAGTATAGAGTTCACTGACTACCCTACAAATTTAAAATTACTGGCGGGAATTTTCAATTAATATTAAATGTGCTTATTATCGGTTTGAAGGTAACACTCACTAACTTATATTTTAATCTAAAATAAGTTGTATATTGTATAGTATATATTGTATGCGTGTTAATAATTTATTTTGGATGTATGTAACTTAACGAGTCTTACCTTCAAACCAACGATATATACAGGTGACATAGAATAAACTGCAATGTATAGCACCACGCGATAGACTAACAAAAAATAATAAAAGAACTCCTAAACACTAATGACCGATCGCTTTTTGTTTTCAAACTACACGCTATTAAGTTTTTATTAATTGAAAAGGCTTTTATTTAATAAAACAAATTTAAAAATGTAAGGTATTTAGCTCTATATAAGGTTTTCAATTTGGTGACTTGTTCTTGAATACACATTTCCAACCTTCGTATAAATGATTGACGGTATCTTGAAATATGTTCGGATTATTACGAAATGTATCAGCAGACTCCACAACTCTGTTCCATAATTGCTCTTCAGTATTTATTTCTACGGCATACATTTTGCATAAACCCCCTAAATGAAAAATCGAGGGGATTAAGATTGGGAATATGAGCTGGCCCATGGCGTAGGTCCCCCACCATCAATCCACCTATTTCCAAATCTTTGAAGAAATTCACTTGCTCTTCGAGAATAGTGAGCTGGCGCACCGTCATGCATGTAGTACATTCTTCTTATAATATCCAATGGGACATCTTCTAATAAAGTGTTCAGTTCATTTTCCAAAAAATTTCGGTAGAGTTCGCCTGTCAATCGTCTGGGCAATCGAATTGGACCAATTAGATAATTATCGATTATACCTGCCCAAACATGAATGGGAAACCCATAGTGGTGATTCCGTATTACGGTATGATGACGGTTTTCATCGGTCCAATAATGCATATTATGCATGTTCAAAACACCATCGCGACTACAACCAGCTTCATCGGTAAAGAAAATTGATGGCAGCAAATTTGGCTCTTTATTTTGCAACCACTCGCAAAATTGTACAGGCGGTAAAAAGCCTGTTCCAATAGGAAGGAATGAAATGGGTGAAGAAGTTGTTCTTTGAGGACTTGCCTAACTGACTCAAGGTTAACATTTGGTACAGCTGTACTTATTCTTCTGGCGCTTGTTTTCGGATTATTTTCAACTATTTGCAATATAGCTTCTTCGTTTGCAACAGTAAGACGAGTTCTGTGAGCCCCTGCATCAACTTTTGCTTTTTAAAGCAACCATCTTCTCCCAAACGCCTATGTACGTCAATAAATGTTCTAACATTAGGAATTTGTCTTAATGGATATTTCTATCGATGCATATGTACGTCGCACTTCGGAACTATTTGATTGAGCTATTGAACTATTTCTTATTTGTAATAACCACTGTTATACATCAAATAAATATAATTTAGCATTAATATTATTAAAATAAAAGATTTTATTAAATCTAATTATCCTATAATAACAGAAAGCAGACAATTTTATTTAAGCATATGAAATGCACACACTACCGTTCTACACCCTAAACCGAAACAGACCCGGTGCCAAAGAGAATCCGAGGCTGAGCAGCCGGTCGGATATGCGTATGCTGTTGTGTAGTGTAAAAAACCTCAACAGCTTGTAACGTGAAAACAAAAAGCGATCCAAAATCTTCTTTTCTTCTGCAACGGGTTTAGGTACTGCAGTACGATAGAGCTTCTTGCTCGAATCATATATGGAGGAATCAAAATGCTCGATGTATAATCTTAAATTCTGCGTCATTTTGGATTCCAAAATGCATTGAATCGAACCATATTTTCACCCTAAGAACATATTTCATTATTATTACTTATTGCTCCTAAATTGAGAATTAAATGGGTGAGTGGAAGAACGTTATAAAACCAAAAAAAAAAAAATTTGTTAGACAGTTCGCTGATTCAATATATTCATCAATATATTTATTTTCATTAACAATATCTTCTATTTTATTGTTGTTTTGTAAACAATCTAGAATTTTGATTATCTATAAATTCGTTTAAGGATACATAATTTTAGAACTATTTCTTTCATTGAAGGTTATGTATACAAATCAATACGTACTTCTCAAAATTCCTCGGAAAGTACCACATCTTTGCAAATTCCGTAGAGCTCTACCCATACAAAACACATGTGTCCCTCATTTCGAAAGTGAGAAGCGGTGGAAAATAACAAATTAAGAAATCAAAAACATATACCGATGCTGACCCAACGCCAACGTATTAATAGCAGTAAGTACGATTGTGTACGATTGTGGTACGATTTTTAACGATCTTTTTAATTCGAATAACAAAGATAACTATAGCGGATAACTTTTTGTATTTACTTGGAGATCTGTAGTAATCTGTGGTAGAATAGCTGCTATGTTTGATAGTTTAAATATTAGTTCAGGCGCATTAAGTATCATTAGTATTTTCACAATAGAACGTAAATTAAGTGACAGTGAGAAATTGTTTTAATTGTAGGCGACAATTATAAAAAGTTTAGAGATACAGCTTTAATGGTTAATCACCTACATCCTGCTAAAAATATCTCCCATACAACAGTTGGTAGAATCTATTAGAAATTTAAACGTACGGGAACTATTCCAAATAAATTTAAACACCCACACGGTCACTAGTTCACTGACGAAGAACACCCGCTCCAAATTTTGCAAACAGGTATACAGAATCCTAAAACTTGTGTATCACAAATTTAACGAAATAGTGGTATTTCTGGCACTTTTGTAAGAAGAATTTTAAAAATAAACGTGTTCAAGCTCAACAAACCAACTTCACACTACGCATGACTTACGCCTATGACCAACGTCTAGAATTCCATTTTTAGCTGAAGAAGAAAAAAAAAATTGAGGAGTTGAATCATTTGCGAAGTATGTGTAAATACATATCATGTAGATAAATTTGTTGGTCACTATAAATTGAAAGTAATTTTGTTCTACAGGTGAAAATCCATATGTTGTTATAACTGTGGCATAGTTGGTCATCGTGCAACAGAATATCCTTCAAAAAATAATGGAACCAAATGTTTCAAGTGCAATCAGTTTGGGCATCGCTCATTTCTATGTAAATTTATTGATATAATATTATATATATATAATATAATATTGAAAATCAAACTACTGTCGCACTTATAGATACTGGCAGTAAGATAAATATAATCACAGAAAGTCTTTGTAATGCAATTAATAAATTCTTGTTTAATGGACCTCGTATTACACTTACTGGATTTGGAGATGGACAAGTTCAAACTATGGGATGTATAAATTCAACGTTAGAGATTAATGGAGAATTATTTCAAACGGTTTTACACGTAGTATCCCATGACGTTATGGATGCTGATATAATTATTGGAAAGGAATTATTACAACAGGCACATATGATGATAGATGGAGATGATGTCATAATAACGAAGAAAGAGCTTCACATGCTTCCGGACATAATGATGATTCAAGCGGCAGAGAATGCCGAATTTAATACAGGTACTACGGCTACACCTGAACAAGTAAAGATTCTAGAAGAACTAGTTACAGAGTATCGACCTCAAAAGACGAAGACGACAGACATTAATGAAAATAATACAAAAAAAAATAATAAAACAGACGATATACCAATTTAACATACTCCAAGACGACTACCATATACTGAAAGAGATACTGTTGACAAGCAAATTCATGAATGGCTAAGGGATGGAATTATAGAACTTTGTGCCTCAGACTACTCCAGTCAAGTAGTAGTGGTTAAGAAAAAGATGGTACACTAAGAATATTGTACTGAGAATTTAGTTAAATTTCTTAAAGAAAATTGCACCGGCCTAGCTCTTAATTAATGATATAAAACGCATAAATTATAACAAATTATATTTATAAATTTTGAGAAATGTTTAACAGAAATCAAGATAATTATCTACTGTTGTGTGTGTGTGTGTGTGAGTGTAATTTCTCTTTTGATGATTGTTCTTGCTACATCTTCTCTTAACTTCTATTCTCGATGCACCTTTAATTGCTATGGATTCTTCCCCTTCTTAGATTATATCTTCTCTGGTATGGTGAGGTTCTTTTATTCACTGGTACGTCTTCTTAAAACTCTTTTATTCCAAATATATTTATTGACTCATGTATTGACTTTATCTTGTCAATTTTCTTCTTCGTTAACCAAACAAGCTCTTTATTTATTTCGGAAACCAGGACTACACAGCTTTATTTATAAGTTGTCCACGAAACGAAAACCTTGACTCCAGTTCATCGAGGTATATCGCTGTTATAGAAACCTTGGTTATTTCCAGTAATTTTTTATGAATTTTTGTAATGTATAAGTGTTGTATGTATGAGTCTGGATGATAACAATGTTTTTTATCCATTAATATATGCTCTTTATAAAATTAATACTTTCATTTCTAGTGACATTTGTTTCTCCCATTAAACATCTCTGGCTGGAGTTAAAATAAGAGGCTAACACCCGTAGGGTAATAAAATGCTCAAAAGGTGGTGTGCGTGGTGTCGAAAAGGTATAAATAGAACCCCAAAATAATCCGTATGACAATTGAAAATCATAACTATACATTTTTATATCTTGAATACAAATGATGAATTTTCTAATGGTAATTAACCATTCGACTATTACTATACTACAATATGCATACATTACAGAAAGATTAATAAGAAAATTGTGAAAGATCGCTATCCCCTTCCACTTATCGAGCATCAACTTGATAAACTACAAAAAGCCAAAGTATTCAGCACAATCGACCTTAGAAATGGATTTTTCCACGTTGGAGTTGATTAAGACAGCCGAAGACATACCTCATTTGTAACACACAGTGGACAATACCAATTCTTGACAGCACCTTTTGGCTTATGCAACTCCCCTTCACTTTTCCAGAGATTTATAAACCAGGTGTTTCGAACATTGACAAAAGATGGAATTGCTTTACCCTACATGGATGATTTGATAATACCAGCCTTAAGTGAGAAAGAAGCATTGCAACGGCTAAAATCCGTTCTTCAAATATGGTTTGGACATAAACATCAAGAAATGTCCATTTTTAAAGAGAAGAGTAGAATTTCTAGGACATGTTATTAAAGAGGGACAAATATATCCATCGCCTGAGAAAACGAAAGCTGTATTACGTTTCCCAGCTCCTACTACTCTGAAGCAAGTGCAAAGTTTTCTTGGCTTAACGGGTTATTTTAGAAAGCTCATTCCTAACTATTCCATAATAGCTAAATCACTTAGCGATTTGTTGAAGAGAGACAAAGAATTCAAATTCACTGAAATAGAGAAGTTGGCATTTGAATAGTTAAAGAAAATATTATCGGAAAAGCCAGTCCTAAGTATTTTTAAACAAGGCTGTGATAACGAACTTCATTGTGACGCAAGTAAAAATTGTTTTGGAACAATACTCTTACAAAGATCAAGTGCAGATAATAAATTACATCCAGAACATTACATGAGTAAGAAAACCAGTATTGCTGATAGAATGTATTCAAGTTATGAGCTTGAAGTATTTGCTTTTATTGAGGTTCTACGAAAATTTAGAGTCTACCTTTTAGGATCCAAATTTAAGATAGTAACGGACTGTGCTGCCTTCAGTGAAACAATGCGGAAAAAGGAACTAGAAGCACGTGTAGCAAGATGGACACTGTATTTAGATTTCGATTACGAAATAGTACATTGAGCAGGTACGGCCATGCGCCACGTCGATGCTTTAAGTATTTACCCGGTTATGACCATTACTGCAGAAGATAGTGTTTCCATAAAAGTCTATGAGGCCCAAGAAACTGACGAAGACATTTCAGCGATTAAGGAAGCTCTAAAGACAACTCCAGACTTCAATAATTATTTCACGAGAAATGATATTCTATATAAGCTTGACGAAGGAAAAGAATTATTGGTTATCCCTAAAGCCATTCAGTTAGGAATTATTAAACTAGTGCATGAAAGGAATCGTTTTGGAAAGAAAGGGACCAAAGACTTAGTGAAACATGACTATTATATTCCGAAGTTATAGGCAAAAGTTGAGAAATGTATAGTCAAATGTATACTAGCAAATAGAAAGAAGGGAAAACAAGAAGGCCTGCTTAATCCCTTACCAAAAGAAGATATACCCTTGCACTACTTATAATATTGACCATTTAGGACCACTCGAATCAACAAATAAGAATTATAAGTATATATTAGCGGTCATTGATAGTTTCACCAAGTTTGCTTGGTTGTATCCGACGAAGTCCACCACTAGTCAAGAAGTCATTACCAAATTACAAATCCAATAAAAGTATTTTGGGAATCCAGCAATAATCACTTCAGATAGAGGTACTGCCTTTACCTCCAAAGAATTCGGCAATTATTGTGAAGTAGAAGGAATTAAGCTGCACCATATTACTACAGGCCTACCTCGAGCAAACGAACAAGTCGAGCGATTGAATTCTACAATTGTGTCAATTCTCACGAAATTATTTATGGAAGACTTCACGAAATGGTATCGGTACGTAGATCTTACAACGGATCATTAACTCAACCTATAAAAGAAGTACCGCTTTTACTCCGTTTGAAGTCCTCCTTGATATTAAAAAGAGAAATAAAGATGATTTACGTATAAAAGAAATGTTAGAAGAAGAAATACAGTTCGATTATGATGAGGAGAGAAAACAGCTTCGAGCAAACGCAAGAGCACAAATCTTGAAAATGCAAAAGAAAATCGAAGAACCTATAATCTACGTAGACGACCTGCTACCGAATATCATATCGACACGACTTAGTTGCAATCAAAAGATGTCAACAAGGACCAGGTTCTAACCCAAAAGTATATGGGCCCGTATACAATTATCAAAGTAAAACCAAAGGGCACATATGATGTTAAAAGGTGGGTTACCACGACGGACCCATAGGAACTTCCACCTGTGCAGAGTATATGAAAATGTGACCCAAGCCTGTAAATGATGAGCACTCAGACGAGTGTTAGTCATCCGAGTCGGATTCCAGTAGGATGGCCAATTTGTGGGTACGCGCGCACTCCCCATCACGCGCATTCGTATAAGTTATGGTACACGCGCACTCACCATTACGCGCATGCCTATAAGTTATGGTACACGCGCATACACCATCACGCGCATGCGTATATATAGCACCCATGTATATATATATATATACATGTATGTATATACAGACATGTACATATATCGATAAGTTACATACATCCAAAATAAATTATTAACACGTAAGCACTTGTGAAATACATGCTAACAAGTATTTACGTCTTAATAACTTATTTTAGATTAAAATGTAACTTACTGAGTGTTACCTTCAAACCAACAATAAGCACATTTAATATTAATTGAAAATTCCCGCCAGTAATTTCAAATTTGTAGGGTAGTCAGTGAACTCTATACTATACTAGAACGAGTACCTAAATGGTAGAAGCGTAAGAAAATCGGTCCTTCTTGAGAGAATAGATGCGTTGCTGTGTGTTTGCTTTCCATCTTTGTCAATTACATTTGTGTTTACGAGCTGTTTAAGGCGTCGTTGTTATTTTTAAAGTTTTATAAATAAACAATTAAAAATGGTACATTATTGTTGTGCCTATAGCTGCAACAATGATTAGAAACGAAATTATGATATTAAATTTCGCAAGACAATGTTTCTACGTAAAATATGATCCAAAGTAAACGGGATTGGTATTATAAGTGCAATGTAATAAGAAATAAGAAAAATACCGAATGGGATTAAATCTATATATATAAAAATGGATTGTGGTTTGTTGGGATGCTTAAAACTTGAAAACGACTGGACCAAATTGGATACTTCCTTCTGTGGATTTGTTCGTAGTTGCTACGCGAAGGTTTAGGAAAACAGAAAACTATTAAAACATTTAAAAAGTTAAGAAAAAAATTAGAGATTAAACAAATTGACGTTTGGTGTGTTAGGTTATGACAGTTGTCATGGTGCGCCCAAAGACAATTAAGGTTATGACATTTGTGATTGTGCGAGCAGCAATAATTGTTATGTCATAATAGAAGCAAAGTCAGCAATATCCCTCACAGTCTTATTTACAATGGCGCTAGCGAGAAGATCGAATCTTTCACAACGAAGCCGTAATGCAATTAGACTGCGGAATATTGAGAATGAATCCACTGCAGATGAAAAAGAAATCGGACGAGAGAAGAGCGCCGTGTTAGTACGGGCCGACTTCGTGCTTCACAAACACAAGAACAAAGAGAGGCCATACGTGAAACTTCTCGGCTGGCAATGAGAAATCGTCGGGTAGAACACAGAGATTAACATGGTCGAGCCGCAAGAAGAAATGCTTCAAGTGTTAATTTGAATCGAGGAGCGTTTCAATACGATTCCACAATTGACTACAGCTCACACCCTTTCGTTAGAATTGGCCCTATGAGGTTGTGTGCGTCCATTGCGGTGCATTGAAGTTCGCTGGAGAAACGCCTGGATTGTGTTGTCTCAGTGGAAAGATTAAATTGCCATTGTTGCCTCCGCCACCTGGGCCATTGCATTCATTGCTTCCTGGCGAAGCTCAAGAATCACGACATTTTCTTTCGATCGCTTAAAAGTACAACGCATTTTTCCAAATTCATTTGGAGCAAATATTATTGAAGAACGCAGATTCAGTCCGACATTCAAAGAAATGTTTGTTAATAAGAGAGTAACCTTTATTTTTGGTAATCATAAATTACTAATTATTACTTTCCTTTCGACTATACAGATACAAGGTCAAATTCACCATTGAATTGGATCATTGCAGCCGGTTGAAGACGCACAGCATAAAATTGTTTCAAATTTACTTCATGGCCAATATGGAGGACCAACTTGATTGGCGTCAAACGATCAATAACGCAATGAAATGAGAAATTATTCAAGATTTGCTGGAAATACTTCATGAACATCATGTATTCATTGGGTTGTTCAAAACTGCGTTGAATCGCAGGCCAAGTGATAACTATAAAGTTGTAATCAGAGCAAATAAACACCCCGCTGGAACATACGAACGACAATTCAACGCTCCGACAATAGATAAAGTCACAGTATATCTTCAATGAAGATAATCGACACGAGTGCAACCCATTCAGCAAATAGTTTAACAGAAAGTTGTGCTACAACGATACGCGAATGATTTGGTTTACATTCAATAAAGCAAATGCTTTGCTCCCACGTGAGTTTGCTCCTTTTTGAACTTTTATTCAACTTAATTCATTTTATCTTAATATAAACAAGTTAATAAAACTCAGGTAATAACTTAATACAACATTTATTAATTCTAAGGCGGTACGAAGTTTGACGGGTCAGCTAGTAATTATTTAATAAACGATAAAAACGATACAGATTAATGCAAAAAAAGAGTTTACAAATATTGGGAAAGAGAGGCCGTCCTCGTATTGAGCAAAAAGCAAAATATGTATTTGTATAATTAAACCGCAAAATAGAAAAAGACGTAAGAAGTGATAATGTTCAGAAACTCCTAAATATTTAAAATTATTTTTTATATGGAATATAAATATATATGACTATTTATCATTACACAATTGTTAGACAATAATTAGTTTTCAATAGTCAAAAGTTTTTTCTTCTAATAAATTAAGCTGTTTATTAATCGCAACAATTACTTAAAAATTAGCTTTATTCGTACTTCACATTATAATATCATAAGATTATGTAAGTAAGACAGAGACGTTGCGTTGGATATTTGGGAGGAAAATGTTTCACAATTCCGTTGCCTTACTTCCTTTCTTGAATTGCCAAACAGGCGTAAGTTGTTGATGAAGGATCGGAAAACCGATTTACTTCGGATGCAGTGAAGCACGTGTCGTTGCCATTTTGGGCGTTTTACCCCGTTCTAACGGTAAGCGATTTTCTCTATCCCAATCGTACGCTTTTTTCTATTTCTTAGGGGTTTTCGTACTGGGCCGTTTTAGTGTCGAGCCGTTTTTAGCACTGGGCCGATACTAGCTTTTTATTCCAATCCGACTTAGTGGTAGTAGTCTTGGCAGCCAGTGCTCGTCCGGTTAAACAACCTCCGGGCCGAAGAACGGAGAACGATCCGACCGCCGCGGCAGTTGCCGCCGTTGCAGCTAAGTCCTGCCTTCCATTGTTGCTCAATTTTCCTTTCTTTCTCTGTTTTTCTTTCTTTCTTAATTTTAATATTAGTTACCGAATTTACTATATAATTATTAAAGTTTGACAGAATAATTGTAGACGTCGAGTTTAACACATTTGAATAGGCAGATTGGGGGCAGGAAAGGGTTTTTATGTAAACGAAACCTTTGGCCAGGGGCATCGGTAATCACATAGCATCATCTTATTTACTTATTTTGTTTTAAATTTCATTGAATACTGTGTAATTAATTTTTCATTTACATATTTTATTTTCCTTTCTTACAAATTTGTTCTTGTTTTCCTTGTTTTTACGTTCTGCCTAATTATTAAAGACTAGTGGACGCTATTTGCTTTTTTTTTATCGAATTTTTCCCTAACATCTCATCATTGCCCTCAACATAAATTAGCAAGTTTTAATTTTATGGTAAATAGATTATTAAATTTCCCTCTCAGTGCAGAACGCTTTCAGAAAGAAAAGAGAGTCATTAAGGAGATCGCTAATATTAACGGTTATTCTACGAAATTAGTTGATAAGTTAATTAATAAATTCAAGGCTAAGAAATTAATTAAGGACACTTGTACCTTACAAAATGAGGTAGAAAAACCGAAAATGTTAGCTTTACCTTACGAACCAAGGATTACTCGTGGTCTAAATAAAATCTTTAAAAACGTTGATATCAATCTAATACATAAATCAGGTAACAAGCTTCGAGCAGTTCTTGGTAATCGGAAGGATAAAGTAGCAATAACCGATAAGTCAGGAATTTATGCTACAAGTTGTAAAGATTGTTCGTCGAAGTATATTGGCCAAACCAAAAGATCTATCTTAACTAGATTTAAAGAACATATGGCACATTTAAAATTTGGTAGAATTGAAAAATCGAGTGTTGCCCAACATGCTTTCGACAATGATCATAGGATAAGCGTAGATAATTTGGAATTATTAAGAAATGTGCATAATTGTTATAAGCTCGATGCATTTGAAAGCATAGAAATATTTAAATGTGGCCGCCTCACTATGAATGCCGATAAAGGGCCTATCCCAGATAGCTGTTTATTTAATTTAATTAATTCTAAATAATTCCAGGCCTTTGTTTACATATTTCTTAAGTATTTTCAAATTGTCGCCTTTGCATTGTAATCGGTTATTACCGCGAATCATTACGGTTTCCTCATCTTAATGACATTTACGGGGAGTTCGACTATTGTAAACAATTAACAAGGAGCTCATTAGTCCTTATTCGTTGTATTACTCACCGGAACTTATATAAAGTACGTTGCTTAGATTTATAATTCACATTTGATCATCTCCTGATGATGCTAACTTGGTTAGCGAAACGCGCGTCGAGAGACATGCAATATTTGTTTGGTGATAGTGGAAATTTGTGCATTGACTTTGTCAGTGTGTTTGCTTTGTTACACCAAAGGTTCCAAACCAATTTTCTGAATTAATAATAATAATAATAATAATAATAATAATAATACGTTTATTTCCCCCAAATTGTACATATAAATTATACAACAAAATTACAATGGGAGAAAAAGGATCGCATTTGATTAGAAATCGATCTTCCATGGGACCCGTACACAAACAAATTAAGTAAGACAGAAACAGGATAATCCCACCCAGCAGTCACCAGTCACTCTAATCTAAAGCCGCGTACACATCTGAGCACGAACGCTAACGAGGCAAGCCGAAGGTGAACGAGCGTACATATGTGGACGTGTAGCCGAGGAGAGGAAACTGGCTCGCGTGCGGGCCGAGGCAGCCCGAACGCCATCCGCCGGGAGCCGGTACTTCAAAGAGAATTCGGTTCGCCGTGGACGGCGTTTTTGATTCGTCCGGACACGACGACCAACTAATTCCATGAACAGAAGCCCGCTATACCAAATGTGTAAAATCGCTGATGTTTATTATACAGACATTTTTTGAGCATAAAGTAAAGTACGATCTATTTTTTGTGATTTTCATTTTTGTTTTTGTTTATTGAATATCTTATGTTTATTTTATTTTATAATGATGTACTCTTTGTTTTCATTGTACTCTGGTTGAAGTGTACACGACTTACGTATACGAATGCAATTGGTTATTAAACTGTTGGGCACAATAAAGATATTTATTATTATTTATTATTATTGGTGGCCGACCGAACATTTAGTTTCGGTTTCACCGAAACTCAGTGTTCGTGGATTTTTGCGCTCCGTTCGGGAGATTTCGTGTCTCGTAGACGTCAGGATCAGCAAGTTAATATTACATAAATAAATATCTACAGCTCTAGCAATATAAGTTGGCGAAGGGTGGGAGTGAGTTCGCGCAGATAGAGGAGGGATAGATTGCCTATCATTCGTCCTGCAACGTTCCCGTATCAGTGGCGTACCTGAAGGTTCCTAATTGTTAATTAAATTTATATTTGAAAATACAAACAATTTCTTTTTAAACAAAATTGCTTTTTAATTTACGAGTGATCGTAATGTGATTATTTTTAAAACAATTTGTCCTAATCCGTAATTATAATATACAGGTAATTTGATTTAGGAACTTATATGTCGTTAAGAGAGTTATCTGAAAGTACAATAATTATCAGTTAATATTAATGAAAAGTTACTGGAGTTACGAAATGAAAGAATTAAAAAAGTTAAACTAATCACTGTCATCGAAGTATAGTTCATCATCACTATCTTCATCTAAATTAATAATAAGCTGTTTACAGCGTTCGTCAACCAGGATGACATACTCACAGCGTTTCTGCCAGTACTCCATAGATATTCTTGAAAACTCTTCCTCTGTTAATTTCTTTACATCTTCTAATTTGAATGTGACGTTTCTTGCTCCCACATTATTCTTAATCTATGCCCATACCATCTCAATAGGATTGAGGTCTGGGTGATATGGAGGCAACCTTAAAACAGTACGCCCCTTCTGTTCCAAATATTCATCAAATTTATAAGTAACATAGCGCTCTTTATGTTACTTGATTATATGATATAATTGTGGTTGCAACATATTGGTGTCAAAGGGAATCCTCTTAGCTGTCAACCATTGAACCATTTCTATTTTCCTACTGACAGATGTAGGTGCTTTGTTTGCTTGAAAATTATGGTAGGGAGCATTATCTATGACAACCACAGATTTGGAATTAGTTTCTCATTTACCCACTTTCCGTAATTTTCGGCGTTCATATCGTCGTGGTAGTCACCACTTTTTGAGCCAGATTTAAATATTAGTAAGCACTCTGGAAGAAAACCCATACTACCGTCCGCGTGTATTATAATTAGTCTTTGCCCTTTAGATATATTTTTACAAGACCTTTTGCACTTCTATCGCTCCAATTTTTCGATGAAATATGACCACTATGAATATATGTTTCGTCAATATACACTATGGGATTTTTGTTTTGTCTAAAAAAATTTTATTTTCTGTAAATAATCTATTCTTCGTGCCCTAATATCTATTCGTTCGATTAATATTCTTCTGTTATTTTGTGTACACCTAAATTTGAATCCCATATCTTTCACAATTTTTCGCAGCTAAGTTTCTGATCCCTCCCATTCTAGTTCTTTACTCGTCTTCTTATGTAAACCTCCTATAGTAACACGACAGTCTTCTGTACGGTTAAAATTATAAATTATGTGTCGCAGTTCGCTAATTTTGTATTCCGACAACTGTGTAACAGAGCAACGCCGTTGTCGCTTTTTTCCTGGATTGCGAAATTTATTTTCTCCGGGAGTACTTTTGGCTTTGCCTTCCTGAACAATTCGCTCGATACTTCTTATATATATACCGATTGCATTCGAAACACATTCTTTTATATCTGATAAGAACTGTTGTGCCGTTTTTAAACCAAGAAAATAATTATACACATTAAAAACTATTTCCTGCGCTTGACTATATATCACTTTTCCTTCACCTACGGAACTCATATTGATACAATGGTAATTCCTATACACTATCTGAATCAGACAGGTGAGAGGTACGTGTGCTAAATACGTTTACGGCGCATCCCCACCGCTCGCCAACTTATATTGCGAGAGCTGTACTTTTCTTACAAACCGTAATTGTTCTGTTTTCTTTTCATTTAACACAAATGAACTATATAACATGTAAAACACACACTAGATTATAGCATACAATTGAAATTTTAACATACATATATGTATATACGCCCTCATGATGTTTCGTTCTAAAATACATTCTGTTTTATTAAACTGATCTAACAATGATTGCATTGTCCTTGTATCTAATTACAATTATATTTCATTCCTAAACATATTGGACACCTCTTTGAATAAAATATGTAGTTTGGTCAATGTGCTAGTCAGTTATATCAACTGAACGTGAATATCACAGAATATATATTGATGCTTTATGATAGGGTGCGGCAGCAAAAGGGTTAAAGGCTATATTTGTTCTTATTTACTATACATAAATAATGAAAATGGTAAACAGATTCTGTAAATAAATTCCATATATAAACTGCATTCTAATTTTTAAAAGATAACATTATCATAAATGGAATGCAAAGGAAATAAGATATATTATCACTTAATGCATCCTACAATTTCTGACTTACTTTGTTGTAGCTGAAGTAAATTCAGACCATACATCATTTGCCATATTAGATTTAGAGATATGTGCTGGTGAACTTGCAGGCGAACTACCTGGTGGTGCTGGCAATTTGCTAGTAGATCCTGGCGGAGGTGGCAACAATCCTGAACCCCCACCACTTCTTAATTTTGATTTTACTATAGTTGATTCAGAACCATCCTTCTTCTAACGTAAAACGAAAATCAAAAATATTGCATATCACATTGGTAATTTACTTACAGTTATTTTCATATTTATTTTGATGGTTTCACCTTCCTTAAATTTCAAATCTAGTTCTGGTTGATTGGATTCATTTGTGATTTGCTTTTCTTTGTTTTTCCATTTGAAATGATCTTGTAAAGCAACATTTAGATCAAACGAATCTGATCTATCTCCAAAGCCTATCCCAATAAAAGCAGATCTTCCTAAAATATTATAAGTCGAATGCAGTCAAACATTATAACATTTTTACCATTGTCATCTTGAATTCGAAGTACAAAGTATCTAGATGAATCACTAACTGATTCTATTGCGGGTCCCGGATATGTTTCAATTGGACATTTTGCAAATAGTTCACCTGTTGTTTTGTCTTCTAATTTGATGTAACAATCATCACTTTTTGCAATCAATCTTAAACGACCAATCCAGGTAGGTTCTGCCAAATTCCAGTCTGCTGCCCTACAAGTTACAATTTTATTAATATTTTAAACAAGATAGATTGTAAATATTATGATTTTTATATATTTTTGTTGATGTATGATAAATAGAAGAATTGTAAATACATAAGTATATATTTTATAAATTCAAATAAATACCTATAACCACGATTCGTCGTTCTTGGAGGTATACTGAAAACAAACACTTCTTGTTTAACCAGTAATACACTTTCATACACATCCATGTTCTTCCACTTGCACTAAGCTAACTGTGCTATGCTGAGCTATTTCAATTCGGAAGTCTGTACCAGTCTGTACCAATCATAAAAATTAGGACACAATACAAAACTTACAACCTAACAAATTACTATTACTGACTATTACTACTGCTGCCAACATAAGGTTGGGGGAAATCATAGGATAATCCAACTAGTACGAAGTCAGAGAGAAATTAAATTCGAAACAAAATGTTACTACAGTTAGTAACAGTCATAAATCTAATTTGTTAAATCATTTGACGTGGTTGTTTGATCAAGTGTTATCATAGTTGTTGATAATAAAATTGAATTTTTACGTTAATGAATTAAGCATAACTAAGGATTTCAAATACAAATCGGTAAATGATTGCAATAAGAAGTTTACTACTTTTCTATGATTATTAATTTAAGAATGAAATGTGGAACTTTGTTATAAAATATATAAATATTCTTTACAGATAGAAACACATATATAATACTTACTTATGATGGATGACGAGTTACTTATTTCAAAAAAGAGAAGTGTTATTTCGCAAGCATGGACTAGATTATCTCAGGTAAGGCAATTTGAACAATTAAAAAGAAGTTGGCTAGTATAATATAAGAACCAATATCAGTTATAGTTACCTGTGTGTCTGTACTGTATCTTATGAATGGATAGAGAAAATTTCTCTGTAGTGGAATATATAGTAAAACTAGGTGAACCGGCAAACTTCGTTTTGCCCAACATTTCTTTTTGACTTTTCTTTTTCTTAAACCTTCGCATACCAATTACGAACACACCCACATAAGGAAGTATCCACCTTGGTCCTGTTGTTTTCAAGTTTTAAGCATCCGATCAAACAGCATTCCATTTTTATGTATACAGATGGGATATGCTTGTTAATTAATTCATATTTCTTTATACATGTATTATAAATACTTAATATTTTACTGTTGATACAATTACATGCAATGATCTATACATACATATATGTAAATTATATTTCCAACAGTTTCATTATAACAACACTCATGTGGAAATGTAAGCATTATAAAAATGAGATTATGATTGTTAAAATCTTTGTTTGAATATAAATTCTATAATATTGTTGAATTTAATATATGTTATAGTGTATGTTTTTATTGTAGTGATATATTAATGATGTGGGGTTTTAGATAATTCCTATAACTGAAACTACTTTAGAAGAATAAATGTATTTCATAGCATTATATGAAGGTGCCTGCAAGGACTGTGATGTAATTCACTGACACTATATCACATCGATAAACTCATCACGCAATTGTTTCATAATAAAATCAGTGAGACGTGTTTCGCTAGCTCGATGCATTATCGTGGTTGTGTTAATGCTTGCTTCGAGCTAGCAAAACACGTGTCACCGATTTTATTATGAAACAATTATATAGTGAGGAGTTTAGCAATGTGATATAGTGTCAATAGCATTATACAATATTTTTGTTACCTTCAAGTCAAAAAGTTGATGCAATTTGAGTTTTTCTCCTATAAAAAAGGACACATAGATCAGGAAAATACATATCTAGCTTATATCCTGTTACGAATGGATTTAGAATTCCGAGTGCAAGGATTCCTTCTAAATGATCTTTCATTTTAGAGTCATTGTCCAGTTTCAAGTACACTGTATTATTGGAACGTTTATTGTTTAAGAAAATATGGCATAGAGCTAAATGCTAACTTCCAGGACTAGAGTAGCAAATTCTGGAGCTCGTGAGAATATGAAGGGAGAAAGGAAAAAAAGAAATAATGGGATTAAAAGATGAAGAAGGAGAAATACCAGTTAAAAAGCCAGATATACTTACTACATATTTGGAGAGACTATTATAAAGAAGGATTTAAACAAGCTCGCAAAGAAAATGATCCGGTTATAACTTCAGACCAAGAGTCAGAAAATGAAGGAATGGAAGGAATAGCTGAGGAGGAACTACATGCAAAAAGTGGGAGGAGAAGATAGCATAGAGTCTTAGATGTTGAAATAGAAGCAAGAGGAAGGAATAAGTTGGCAGCATAGAATTAACAAAAAGTCTGGGAAAGAACGAATTCCAAAGTACTAGGATAATAACTTAGTCTAACTGATCTATAGAAGGAGGATCATATGCAATGTGAGAATTATGCAGTGATATAATTATCATAACATTAATTTTGATTAAAATAATAGAGCAGGCTGCCTTTATCACTAATAAACAGAAATGGTAATATTGTAGTAGTGAGAAATTTAATAGAGGGAGCAATCGATAGGGGAGAACAACTTTTGTAGACTAAAATAGACTGGAATAAAATCAGCATTTAATAGTATACAAAGAGAAATTATTTGGAAAAGTCTAAAAGATTGAGACATAAGTAAGAAATTAATTGGAGTTAAATGGAAAATGCTCAAATAAGATTAAAATTACGATGGATATTAAAGGTGATAACTTAAGTCCATTGTTGATTATAATAGTATGGACAGACATTAAATAAATGAGGGGAAGAATTAAATCAATGACAGTCAGATATAGAAATTTAAGCCCCACTAAATTGGATACCCTTTTATATGTATATGACATTATACTGATAGAGGAAACACAAGGAAAAATGCAAAAGCTAGTAGACATGGATAGAAAAGAAAAACAGACTTAAGATGGAGACAAACACTAATCAAACCAAATATGATAATAAATAAAGACCAATATTGTGACTATCAAAAAGAAATAAAACATATTTGGGGAAGTGTGATAACAAATGATGGAGAAATAGATCTTGAAATTGCAAAAGAAGACAAAAAGAATTAAATACAGTACCGTCACAAAGTTTGGAAGCAAGTACAAATTTCTTCGAAACATGTAACAGTAAATTCCCTGTTCTAAATAAAAGTATATGAAAACATTATCAATAAGTATTTTTTACAAGTTTGAAGTATTGCAAAAGAAATTAGATTTAAATCGGTTTATTGCTTTATAATGTTAAAATAATGAGGTTGTCTATGTTAACAGGTGGAGTGGTATAATAACGAGGATGTGTCAGATACTATAGGGTATTCAAGTAATAGTCAGACTGTACTGTAAACAATTTCTATCGTTATCTCCGGCAAGTTATCCCTGCAAATAGTTTTAGCTTGAAATCAGTGTGCAAGTTTGAAATTTGTGTGAAAATTAAATAAAATATTGGAAAAAACGCCGAAGCGCAACCAAATAACTTTAAAAAAAGCATTCAGCTATTTTCGAAATGAAGGATATTCAGAAAGGGCTATCGCTACTAGAGTAGGAATTTCTCCGAAAAGCGTTCATTACACCTTAGCGAGAATAAGAGAAACGGGGCACTTTACAATAATAGCAGCCGAGGATAGAGGATAGATTCACTGTAACGTCAGCTAAACGGTATAGACTACTTACGGCACCAGATATCACCAGGCACCTTAATTTCAGGCGAGAAACGAAGGTGTCTGTCACTACTATAAAAAAGCGCTTGCTCGCCGCGGGTTTGAGAGCATAAAGATAAAAGATTGACATAGGCAAGAAAACATGCAAACTGGACAATAGGTGAGTGGAAAACCGTGTTATGAACCGACGAATCGAAATTCAAACTATTTGGTACTAACGCAGAGTTTTCGTTCGCCGTGGACCAGGTAAACACCTTCATGAAGCTTACCTAATACCTTCTGTGAAACATGTGGTAGAAACGTGATGGTTTGGGGTTGCTTCGGTGGTGTAAGAACGAGCGATTTGGTGAAAATAACCGGAATAATGCGGAAAGAACGGTATTTAGATATTTTAAAAACTAACGCTTTGCTATCTGGAAGTCATATTATGGGGTCAATCGTTCATTTTCCAATACGACAACGATCCAAAACAGAAAGCTAGGGTACGTAAAAACTTTCTAGAGGAGAAAGAAGCAGCAGGTGAGATAATAATAATGGTCGGTCTCCTCAGAGTCCTCCCTTGTCGCCTATTGAGCTTTGGTGGAATCAACTTCATCGAAAAGCTAAAGAAAGATAATCGCAAAATGCTTAACAGGTGTAGGCTTATTTATAGGAAACATGGCAGCAAATTCATGCTAGTATTTAGAAAAGTTAGTTGGCAGAATGTCCAGAATTTGCGAAGCTGTAATACGGGCTAGGGAGGACATCGATGAAAGTAATTTATAAATTAATTGACATTAAATATTACTTGTATTTCTTATTGTTCTTATATATTCTTTATAAATTTCAAAAAGACTCGCCAAAAACCTGATATTGTTGGTAAAACTGGTTACTGCTTCTAAACTTATTGCTAGTGACGGTAGTGTATATATCACATTAAATGAACCTGTCCTTAGCAAATATAAGATAGATATCGATACAAACATCTTGGTTTATAACACTTTTGCACTGCCAACAATATATGCATGTGAATCTTGGGTGCCCCTAAAACAATATGAAAGGAATGTTGATGCTATAGAGATCAAATATCTTAGGACAATTATAAGAAAAACGAAATATGGCAAATAGGCAACTGCCATACATTAAGAATGGATAAAGATAGAGTGATGAAAAGGTTACTAATGACCGGGAAAACAAAGAAACGAAGGAGAGGTAGACCAAGGGTGTAATCGTTGGACCCGATTAAAGACCTGCGCACAAAAAGGAGTAACTTGTATGACCGAAGAAGGTGGAGTGAATGCAAAATGAATACCACAAGGAGTAGTAAAGGAAAAAAATTCATTTCATGTTGTCACTGTCATGCGTTTTTCCAGTCTTGTCAAATCGTCTCGAAATAAAGAAAAAAAAATTGGCTGTATGTGCAAGGAAAAACGTGATGAGAAAAATCGGATATTGAAATCGTAAATAAAATGAATTCGATACCACCTTCAAATGGACCAGGAACTATACCCAACCAATGTACTACACAAACGGTACCGTACAGGCTGTTGCAATGAACATAGATATACCAAACTCTCCAATAAATAATACCATACAGGATTTCCCAAGAAACAACATATGTGGAATTCAATAAGCCATAACGTATGAGAAAAATGCATTATACGTGTACCCAGTTCTGACCAAAAGTGCATTGGAGCTGTAACCCGCCTGTGTCGTTAAAGTGCGTTTCTTTCTGGTCTCGTCTTGTTTTTGTAACAAGCTATTAATATTATTAGAAAGTTTTAATTTTCAGTTTGCCAGTGGTCTATAGATCGCTATATATATATAATATATATAATTTCAAAGTGAAGTATGCGCAAATTGCTCATATAGCAAGCGCCAACGAGTTAAAAATACAATTTTACTGAAGATGCTTTTGATATTAAAATACATGTGAAACATTACCAAATGAAGTACATAAAAAGACACAACTTAAGATATATGAGGTACTTAATACTAAATCAATATTGCAAATAATTTTAGAATATGAAGAAGGAAAGTCCGGTCCTGGAGTGTTTGACGGTGTTTGTGTTGTCGGTCTGCTCCGTGTTTATACCCAAGTTTTTGGAGGATTGTGATCTTTTAATTGGTAACACAGTGATAAATATAAAAACAAGGTGAAAGTGATTATCTGGGAATCAAAATAACAGGTAAAATTAAACAATTTATTCCAATATCATTGATAAAAGCCAGACTTCCGACGGGTCGACCGGGGCTCGGCTTTTTGCGCGGTGATAAGAAAAGGAAACAGAAAAATACATATCCGTAGAGAACAGGGGCGGAGTGGGAAATTGTATATATCATGGATACGGAGGAATACAGCTCAGAAGATAAGAAGAGAAAAGGAAAAGGAGAAGAGAATGAAGAGAACAGCGAAAATATTTTCAAGAAAAGTAAGATCGCCTATGAAGTCCCAGAAAAAGCTGGAAGAAAACATTGGAGTAATGATGAAGATGATTGAGGAAATGGGAGCGAAGATGAACAATTTATGAATAGAAATAAAAGAGATGTGGGAGGAACAGAGAGAATATAGAAAAGAAATGTCAGAGTTAAGAAAAGAAAATGTGGAACACAAAAGGGAAAATAAATTCATTAAGGGGGTAGTAATGGATATGGAAGACAGACTAGAACGAGTAGAGAATGAGAAAAAACGGAATAATGTAGTGATTCAGGGTCGAAGAATAGATACAGAAAATAGGGAAAAACTAAAAAACGCAATGGAAAATATCATAGATAAAGAGTTACAGATAAGAGTACGGATAAAACAAGCCATAAAATTAGGTGAAAAAACCTGTCTAGTTCATTTAGACAGGACAGAGGATAAGGTGGAGATAATGAAAAACAAAAAGAAATTAAGAAAAAAAAAATAGGGGAAGGATTTTTATTAACGATGATCTATCTAAGCGGGACAGGAAAATACAGGATCAAATTAGATTTAGAGCTAAAACTGAGAGGGGAAACGGAAAACAAACAAAAATTGGGTTCAGGAAGTTGTACATCGGGAATGAGGAATGGAGATGGGATAGAGAGAAGGATAAGTTGACACAGATACAGAGATCAAAAAACTAGAAGGCGTGAACGAGCAGGGAATAGAGAAGACGTACCTGGCAATGAGAGCGAATACAGAACAAATTCGAACACAAGAATGGATGGATGTAGGCATGGAAAATAGGCACAACAAGGTAGAGACAGAGGAATGCTAACACGATGACGACCACAGCTATGAATAAGGAAAATGGAAAGATACGCGTTGGAACGTAGAACATAACTTCCCTAATGGGAGAAGGGAAAAGAAGCTGAAATAGGAACTCAACACAGATTGCTAACGGCAGAACTCCAAGAACAAATTAACACAGAACAACAAATAGCTGAGTATCATAAAATAGCAATCAGCAAATTAAGAAACGAGAAGAAAAGAGCAGAATACCAACAGAAAACGAACGATTTACTAGAGAGACATGACAAGGAAGAAATGACACTAGAAGAGACGTGGAGAATTTTCAAGGAAATTATTTATAATTCTGCACTAGAAGTATGTGGTCAAATCAGATACAGGAAAAACAGAAAAGAACAAAATGATGGACTAAGGAAATACAAAAGGAAATCAAAAGAAAAAAGATGCGTGGAGAAAATACGTTTTAACAAAGGAACAGCAATACAAAGAACAATATGTTAAAATAAGAAACGAAGTTAAGAAGAGAATCAAAGAAGCGGAAAGCAAAAGCTGGGAAGATTTTCGAAATGATATAAATCAGGAATACAAAACAAATAACAGGAAATTTTGGAACCTAATAAGGTCAATGAATGGAAAGAAAAAGAAAGAAATAAAACCAATTAGGAATACCGCGAGTGAACTAAAAACAAGAACAGAAGATATACTTCAAATATGGGAAGAATTCTTCACAAAAAATTCACAGATACAGGAGATCATATAGATTTATTACCAGAATCAGGAACACGAAATGAATATAATGAAGAGATAGATATGGAAGAAGTAGAGAAAGCCCTGAAAAGAATAAAAACAGGAAAAGCCTGCGGTGCGGATAATATAGAACCGGAAATGGTAAAATGGCTCGGGCAGGTGGGAAGGGAGTGGATCCTTGACATCTTTTGTAAGGCATGGCGAACGAACACAATTCCTGCGGATTGGGAAAACAACCTCATCACCGCATATATAAGAAACACGATCAAAGTCAGTGCGAAAACTATAGGTCAATATGCCTATCGACAGTATGTTTTAAGGTCTGTACCAAAATAATAGCGGAACGACTTACACATTTAATAGGAGACAAACTGGGAGAAGAACAAGCAGCCTATAGAAAAGGGAAACAAACGAACGATAATATCCACACAATTAAAAACATCATAGAACGTAAAATTGAGACGGGAGGAAATCTACTTCAATTTCATAGTCTTGCGAGCAGCCTTCGATAGATAGTAGATAGAGGGAGTATAGATATCTGTCTAAAGAAACTAGAGGTTCCAAGAAAGATGCGCCAAATAATCAATAATCTCTACCGTCAGGTTAGGGGATAGTACAAGTGAATGGAAGAAGATCAGCAGATTTTGAAATGCAAGTGGGAATAAAACAAGGAGACAGCTTAAGTCCATTAGTATTTATTATAGTAATGGACAGAATCCTGCAAAATACGAGGAAACGCTCCGAAACTGGGAAGACACTGATAGGATATAACAGACTGGAACCTGTAGCTGTGGATGCATTACTGTACGCCGATGATCTGGCACTAATAGCTGACAGTTATGTGAAAATGAAAAAAACTAACAAAAATATGGACAGAAGAAATAGAAAAGATGAAGATGGAAATAAACGTAGAAAAAAGCAAGCTAATGGTGATGAATAATAAAGAGCCAACCAGTAATCTAATAATTAAAATAAACGATAAACAAGAAGAAATTGTGGACGCATACGAATATTTAGGTACTATTATATCGAAGGATGGAAAAATTGATCTAGACATAGCAAAAAGAGGACGGAAAGCCACAAACATATACTACGCTCTGAATCAAATCATCTTTGGAAAAAAGAAATAGAACCCAAGATCAAACAGATAGTATACAATGCAGTAGTAGCCCCACGACAATGTACGCAAGTCTTGGACAATACAGCAAAAACACGAAAGCAAAATAACAGCTATGGAAATGAAATTTTTGAGAAAGATCGTGGGGAAAACAAAAATGGACAGAATAGAAAACGAACAGATAAGAAATATGATAAATCAAGAAGATATACTAAAAAGAATTGAAAAATGTCAACTGAATTGGTACGGCCACATAATTAGAATGGAACAAAAGAGTTTAACAAAGAAAATAATAGAAGCCGAAAATAACAGGAGAAGAAAAAAGGGAAGACCAAGGAAAAAATGGATTGATAGAGTAAACGAATTAGGACGAAAGCGAGGGAAGACCATAGAAGAAATGAGGAAAATGAGTACGGACCGGACACGATGGAAAGAATGGATTAAATCGTCGTAAGATCCAGAAATAATCCGACGCTGAAAGGCATAAGGATTGGCGAGAAGAAGAAGAAGAAGAAGAAGAAGAAGGAATGCAATAAAAGCAAGCTGTATTAGTGTATTAAATAATTATATATAAATATAACTGTAATATTGACTACAGCTCTAGAGTCAGCTGTGCTTGGCGTAGCGCTCTGACCGTCCACATTTTTCGAGCACTACATGTAACGTATAGGGTCGTCTCCACACGTGTTTAAAAACGTACGCGCACATTCGACTCGACGTTGGCGTTGGAGAGCGGAAAGAAGATGCGGTACCTATCTTGCACTAATCTTATTCATATCAAAATGGTCAGGGAGAATTCGGCGAATACTTGTTTCAGAATTACTGTTAATTCCTTCACGTTCAAACGGCGTTCTTCTACTATTTCTTTAATTATTGCAATTTTTTAAGGCGGTATCACTTCAATTGGCCGACCGGGGCGCTCATCATCTTCAAGGGATTCTTGCCACAAACGGAAATACTTTGCCCATTTTTTTACAGCGGAATATGAAGGAAATATATCGCCTAAATGCCGTCTACATTTTGTTTATTGCACAGCACTCTGTTTTCGTTAGCTGTGACATTTTTATGCACTAATGACGTTGTCTGGCTGGCTACTGAAAACTACCACTCTGCGACCCATAATATATATATATATATATATATAGTGTAGCCCTAACGCATACGCAACTATGACGCACCGGAGTTTGAAACACTCTTAAACCTGCATAAGCTCGTCAGGCCGAGAGTCTATGGCCCGTACTTCGTACATTTAGTTTAACATGTCAAATGCCTTCGTGTGTCAGAGTTATTCATTGATTTAACTCTGATACAAGACTTCTTCAGAGACTATCAGAAGTGAATTCGCAGGGCGCTAACGTTGAGGACGTATGCTGGAGAGAAAAATATTTTTATTGGATATATTAACGGTTGTCCGAAAATAATCTCAAAAGAAAAGCCAGACATCACTCAACATCCAACTTTTTTGATTCCTTAATTACTCCATTGTGTTTAGGATAGAATCCGTTTACGTGGAGGTAACGCAGATACATCATAACCTTCGATGCATTTTTAGTTACGCTAATGGACCATACGAATTCCTGACTGAAGGCTGGGGTATGTTGGGAATCACACTCTCACTGCCTCCAAAAGTATTGTGGATGTGTTTGCCAAGTATGACCAGTGCATATACACTGTGCCTGTAAATGGCGGTACGTCAATGATGTTGGTACTATAGATTTTTATTTTCTACAGTTGATGAAATCCATTGCCACTTTGGTTTAGTTGGTATACCTCGATTTCTAATAGACATATAACCAAAGCTTTATTAAATGGAAACACTATTGATGAGTAGAAAATAAGTTTATTTATAGCAGTTATTGATAATGTTCTGGACTTCTCAGTGTTCACAAGTCTTGACTTACAATACAATTTCCATTAAATTGTTCCTAATAATTTGTGGTAGTACACGCAATATAAGCAGTGGCTCCGTCTTCTTGGAAATAGCCCCTTGTTATTTCATCGTCATGCAGCTTATTATAGCTTATTAATAGATTCTGTCTGAATAACATGGCAACCCAAATGTCAGCTTTTGGTGCATGTAAACATTTTCTACAAAATTGTGAAGGTTTTCCGTAGCCCACGTTCGGTAATTCTATTTACATAACCAGATAAATGGAAACATGCTTCATCGGTAAAGAGGATTGAATTCAACAAATCATTATTATTCAGTTGCTCCTTAAACCATTGACAGTACACTACTCGTTGATAATGATGAGGATAGAATTGTTACAAGCGAAACTCGATACGGATAGATCTGTAAATCTTTATGTAATACTTTTGCGCAACTAGCTCTACTAATGCCGTAAAAGATTGCATAATTAAGGAATGTGCTAATTTAAATACTGTGGCGCGCGTACCTGACTGTGTAGCTTTCATAGTGATTTGTGGAGGCTACAATTTATTCGTTCTTGATCATTGATAATAGATTCTGTTAATATTGTAGGTCTTTCAGTTGATTTACCCTTAAAAATACAATTTTCGGTCTCAAAATGCTTTATAATCTTACGTTTATGTAAAAACCTCATAGAGCCTCCACAGACAAATCAACGCAGGACTGCAAACTATACGACCAAATTCCATCCTAGTTTTAAGATGCACTTCGAAAGTGGGTCATGCAAAATTTCTGATTTCCCAGTGAAAAAGCAAAAAATAAAATAGTGATTATTGAAACACAAGTTACATATATTAAATTATTTGTTACATGCAACTCACAGACGATAGTTAATGAGCTCTGAAAAGAACCGTTTGAAATTTGAAGATATAAATATAAATAATAAGACTAAATAACAGCGACAACTGACAGCACGAATGACAACGCTATTAACGACCATTTAACGATGCGTCTATTCATTTGGCTCAGGCGCAGAGGTTCCACTACACTCATAAAATTGCAGGCATACCAATTTAATTGGCATACAAGTATTTACAAACACTGTGTAGTATCTCCCTTAAAGGCCCTGGAAACGACCAAATTTTTTGTCAAACTTTACGCTTTTGTCAAATTTTTTGATAGTATGCGGCTTTGCTTGACGATTCTGTCAAACAATCTACATTTTGTTGGTTTGAAAATGTAAAGTTTGACAATCAAATTTGTCAAACTTATTTGATCGTGTCCAGGGCCCTTTAGTGATGCACCAGTTTACAGGTCTATGCCGTCAATACTTTTTCGCGTTCCTCTAATAACTGAAGAGAAAAAGATAACACGATGTCCGACTGCGTTGTCTTACAGGCTGATCTGTTGAAACTGCTTTAATGTTGCAAAAACTTGTTGGATCTCAACTGGAAACGTGTAATGCAATGACTTTGAATATGCCCGAGATGACACTGTTTAAGCTTTAGGTGTTTTGTTTGAGGAAAGGTTGTCATTTACTTTGCGCTTTTGGGATTTATTCTAAGGATGTGTAAACAATTTTGAAGTACTTTAAAAGTGCTATTTCACACCATAGTCCGGTCAAGATTGGAGTACTGTTCCTGGTTTGGAATCCGTATTATAACGTTCATTCTCAATCTGTGGAGTGTTCGGAACGAAAATGTCTGAACTATCTATATTATCTACCTCTACGGCGTGGATACACATGTTGCAACAGCTTATTATCTGAATTTCATTTTTCTGCCCTGGCTAGCCCCAGAAAACAAGTAACAGTAACCTTCTACAAGTAAATTCATGGAACTACAGACAACCCACATTTTCTGTCAGCAGTACTGTTCTTTGTTCCTTGTCTGGGCGCAAAATTCGTGCCAGCAACAAGTCCATTGCAGTCCAACACTCACATTAGCATCAACACTCCACTCAGTCGACTATCCACTGCTGTAAACTCTACCAGATCGTATTGATATTTTTGTTTGTTACAATCAAGTTATAATAGTTTCAAGTTTGCAGTCAGTCACTAACTTGTCTTGTCATAATATGTCGTTTGCTTTACCCTGTAATTATCTTTTAGGTGTTGGTAAATAAATAGACAAATGAAAAAAATAGTTCTATGTGATATAATAACTAACTTTGTAATAATGTTTCGACTTTTTGAGTACTTGATTACTCATCATTTTTGCTCACTATTATTATTACCATTATATATGTAACTTTGCAAGTTTTTTAGCGTTTAATTTTCTAATTTTGCTTTAAACTCCAGTAGGTAATGAAATATTCTCTGTTGTATAGATTCACCAAAGTACTCTTGATAGATGGACTCCTTATACAAGATGGCGATGGTTCTGCGCCTTATCTTTGCTGTTTTCATTTGGATTAAGAATATTTATTAAACAGGTATTCATAAGATTTTGTTTTAGTGGTACCAAGGAGTGGTGGATAGGACAGTACCTTGGCAAATAACCAGATGGATATCCGCCGTAATTCTCATCGCACTATTTATGACTAGAGTGCTTTATGCACAGGTATATTTCTATATTTATTCATTAATTCACTTATATTTATTGCTCCCCTCTCCACCACTTTTACGATACTAAGTTATTTTAATGTAGATATAATTTTTCAAAGATGCAGTTAGGGAATGATCAACTGCTATAGCAAGTACCAAATAAGTTGGTGCATGAAGGGATATAAATATAACATACACGCATACTTTTGAATTAATCAAGGCAATTAGCAATTCATAGAGTAGATGTTTGTAACAAATATGCAACCTTCTTGTAATCATATTCTGTTTCGTGTGCAATGCTTGGCTTGCCGTTTAGTCAAATTTTATTATAAAAAATTCAATTTCGCCCAAAGATATGTATTTGAATTTTTGTTTAAATACATTAGCCGTTAGGCTACAACAGACGACTGTAGTCGCTCTATTTGACATGCAACGTACGGACATGGGCGTAGCTAGCGAGGGACAAGGGTCATCTTTATCTCTCTCTGGAATTGCAATTTCAGTGTTTTGTTCAGTATCATTTGTTTGTATCACGCGTGTGCATTTTCATAATAGCATAAAATTACAACATAAAATAAAATAAAAAAACAAAATAATAAATAGAAATGAGACTAAATGACATAAATAAAAGATTATAATGAGAATAATTAGTTTTGTTATATTTTCCTTTAATGTTTTGTTTTTTTTTTTTTTCGTTCTATTTTAATTGCATCTAGCAATTGTGCACTGCTATTTTTAACCACTTAGCAGTCCAATTATTTGAGCACAGAATGAGCGACTGCATATTCTTATTTTATTAACTTTCATTTGTTACAAAACTTTATATAAGCTTTTGCCTTTTATTTGTACATACTTTGGGAGTATAATTCTTTTTTGATCGAGCATTATTTACTACAAGGCGCCAAAGTCGAGTCCTCGAAAGACCCTCACACTGCGCTGAGATAATCTCAAAATTGGCATGTCTGAAACAGAAATTTTAAGAAGTATTTTAAAGAGGAAGGTAGTTTACATCGTAATTCACCACCTATTTATAAAAAATTAAAAAGGAAAACCAAATGGCGGCTTTATAAAAAAAAAAGAGATGTAAAAATCACGTTTTTTCTCCGTTTTTCCCTTGCCAAATTTTTTTGGCAATTTTTCTGCAATTTTCTGGTGAATTACGGTAGACGAGATCAAAATAAACAAATGAACCAAGAATGAAAAAATCTAGTGCGGAGAATAAGTCAGCGCAATTTGAAAAAATACTAATTTGAGTTTACGCGTTTAAAGTTTGCGATTTTCTGCTACCTTTTCCGTATGGGTTTTTACCCATTTTTAATGCTTCTGTGCACTTCGAAATTCGCACTGACCACATGAGAACAAGCCAACATTATAACGGCGTCAAGACGCAGGTTAGTTTAACAGAAGCAGGTAGAACAGGCGGTGTATAGGAGAGGGGAGAAGAGTAGCTGCCTAACTAGACAAACTGCCGGTAGAACGCCGAAAACGCGCGCGCATTTAAATTGCTACAACTCTCTTATTTTTTCCAATTTCACTACAAAATTTTAGGAGGTGATTTCTGAAGATATAAGGATTCATAAAATGTTATAAAAAATAAGAAATTTTTTTTTCAAAATTCTAACCGGCACTAGTACCTTAAGTAACAGTTGGGTATTTTTTAATTTGTTAACTTCTTACCTTTGTTTTCTAAATGTCACACGTCAATATGTAGATACCTGATTTTTTATCATTACAAGTTTTATTTTTATTTTTTATCTGTTTATGTAAATTGTTATTTGTGTTATAAGCAGTAGTGAATTTTAGGGTATATAGATACTTTGAAATTTCAATACTTGGTTTGCCTAAATAAGTCAAGGAAAGAATTTGGTAACTTTATTTGTTCTAACTGATGGATATACCATTGAAATGTTTTTTTGTTAGCATTTTAGTGTAACCATTATTAAAAGCAACGTGTTTAATTAAGTTCAATTCTTTTACAAAATTGTCTTGGGATAGTGGATAGTATACTAATCTGTGCAACAAGTTATGAACATAAACTAATTTATGTTGGACAGGATGATCTGAGGAATTGTGAATAGTAATATGTGTGAGAACCTTTCTAGAAAATCTGGCTTGTTATTGAGTTTAATAATAGTTAAATCCAAGAAGTTTATATTATAGAATAATATAGAATTATAATATAGAATTAATGAAATCGTAAAGAATATGTTATTAGTCTTGTGTTCCATCGAAGCACAGTAATATATCATCCACGTATCTGTGCCAGAAGACAATGTATTTCTTTAACGGATTATTGAAAATGATCTAAATGATCGACAAATATTTCTGCTAGAAGTGTGCTCAGGGGATTACCCATAATTAAGTCTTCCTCGCTAGAATAAAACTTCTCTTTAATTTGAAAATAATTCTGGTCTCACATAACCCGTAATAAGCAGACATCGGATTATATGTCTTTTGCATATCGATAAAGATCAATGGCACTAATTTTATTTTATTTACCCTAATTCGTATAGATCTAAAATTTTTGCTGTAATTACGGGATTAGTGTTGACCCTGTGTAATAATGTCTCGATTAGGTCTAACGCTTCGTTAGTTGGTACACTGAGGAATAAATTCTTTATGTCAAAATGTACTAATTTAGTATTATGTTGTAATTTAATTTTAATAATTTTACCGATTAAATTTAAAATTTTAAAATATCTCCTTCAAATATTTAGAAATTTTGGTTGTGGGCGGTGAGAAAGGAAACTACTGGTCTAATGGGGTAATTTAGTTGCGTAGTTTCACAAGAGCATATGATTTGGGGGCTTGGAATACATTAACACAAGTCTATATTTGTTTTTGTCATTAATTATGGTATTGACATTCTTGAGGGAGTAAGAACCTGTTGATAAGTATTCGTAGGGTATTTGTTAAGTACGATATAGGGTAAGTGCTCCAGTAGTCGGCAGTTCAAGACCTTCATTGTTTTTAAAACTATCGTTGTTCGTGTCTGAATTTGTTATCAAATTGCCGACCAGTTGTATCGATTCCTTAATTTGTATTGTTTTATGTTTAATAAGTCTTAAGAAATTCTTACATTTTTAAAAAATGAGTGCATTGCCTATGTTCGGCACCAACTTTCCACTTTTCGACATGCTATATTGTCTATAGCGGGCACATTATATTTTAGTCAAGAAAATAAGAAATAGAGATAGATTTAATCAAACTGTTATTTATTTAAAACAAAAGAATTTACACTCCTAAATGAAATGGGATCATTTATGAATAGAAACCAATTCATATTTAATAAAAATTCACAAAATAAAAATATGGTATTCAATACTGTTTTTGTACAAGTCAGACTGTGGGAATTCATGTTTTGTGCTTTTTAAAGGCAAAAGCTCTAAGAAACTTAAAAACTAGGTATTTTATACATCTTTGTACATTAGTAATACTTTTATACTTAAATATATAGTAGGTAGATAAATAAATTCAATAAAAATGGATAGGTTTTTACAAAAATGTATGTCTTTATAAACTTAAACATTTTGAGATTTGCATGTTTGGCATACAAAGTCTAAACTAATAACATCGTAGTATTTAAGATTTTTAAATTCAGTGCATTTAAGATACCATTGGGGATAATTATCACAGCCAACGTTATTTTTGGTCATCATCTTCAGCGTCGGTATCCAACTCTTCATCACAAGTACTACATATTTGCTTCTGCTTTCCCTTTTTAGGTTTCGTTTGCTTGTTTTCCTTTTCAATTTTTCTTTTTGGCGTTCTAATTTTCACTCTTTGACGGCTTCAGCTTTAGCGATCTTCTCATATTTTTTGTATATGATCCCTCCATGCTAGGGCAGAAATTGCACTTGGGGCCTTGATTTTGGTCTTTATTGGTGCGGAAATTGATGGTTTTCGAAAGATGGTGACATCGATGCTTCAGGGTTTTTTATTAATGTTGTTCAGCCTGTAGGGTTTGGAGTAACGAAATAATACATACTTATTTTATCTAAAGGAAAATGAGGAAAATTTGTTTGAACTACCTGTAACAGAAGAGCTAATAGGATTAAGTGAGGGATAGTCAGCAGTTGATTTGAGGATTGGGGATGAGCATATAGAAGTCCTTAATCATGAGTGTGATTGTTCTTTGTTTTTTGAAGAAGTTGGAGTCGAATAATAGGCCGCTTCCAAAATATTGTTTCTCATAAATTGTATATGTAGGTACCTGGCTGTACCGTAACATCAGTAATAATATCTAGGTTTTGGATGTTCCCTCCATTTTTTAAAGAACAAATCTCTTCAACAACTATATTTGTGTCAACTCCCCTTTCAATTAATTTTGGACTTATAAGATTGATGATCTTAATTGCGTTATCATAAGTCTTCTCACCTAACCTTTCATTATTTCCACCTTTTTCCATTGTTAACTCTTCCAAACGATTTCTTACCATTTAGAGTAATCAATGTTATCAGCGTTAAATGGATAAACACCACACTTTCTAAATCTGTTCTTTATCGTTTCTTCCATATTAAGATCAGAGGGAACCATATGAAGAAGGGGAGAAAAAGTTGCTTTTGATAGAACTTTACTGGTGTTTTCAGGCATAGTTTGCCATTTTCTTACGGTCTTTTTCCATTCCGATTTTAAAGATTTAAAAACGCTTACATCGGCAGGTTGCATTATGTGTTGTATTTGGAGGTAGCGCATCAAAATGATTTGATTGTTTTCGCAAAACTTGCTTAATTCCGTCATATGCGATTTGTGGCCATCTACAAACAGTAGAACCGGCCGTTGAACATTGTTTTCGTTGAGCCACGTATGGACACAATTTGCAACATACTCAAAAAATGTTTCACTTATCATCCATCCTGTTTCAGATTTCCCTAAAAACCATTTATCTGGAAGACTGCTTACAATGTCTTTCGGCACTCGCAAAAACGGAAATACAACCATTGGGTTCACTGTCTTACCGTTAGCGGAAAAAAACAAGTAAAACCGTGACCGTTTCCTTTTCGTTTCCTCTTTGTATGGAATATACGTTCCGATACCCCTTAGGTGCTAATACTTTTCCTGTTTTAGGACACATACAAAAGCTAGTTCCATCCCCATTAAAAATATGTGCTGGATCGTTTAAAATTTCAACAGCATTTTGTTCTTTTAAATAATTTGTTAACTCAGAAAACCATTTTCTTGTGTTTTCTTCTGTTATAACTGCTCTGCTCTTACTTGTTCCTTCAGTTTCTCTAAAAGATAAATTAGGATGTCGCTTTAAGAAACTGCAAAACCATTTTCTCCCGGGGCGATCGTTCGCAAATGGTGTAGATCGCTCGTCTTCCTTGATAATACTTAGTAAATATTGGAGATAGTTTCTGTCTTGATCCTAAGCAGTTCTGGACTTTTATCCACCACAAGAAGCGGTCGTCTAGGATTTCGGGAAACATGACTTTCAATAATATACACTCCCAGTCACGGTAGTTGGGACACCTCGTTAAATTTAGGATATTGTGCAATAAAAATTCAAAGTCTTACACAATACTGAGAATTCTACTGCGTAGTAATTATTACTGGTTAGTGGATCATACAGCATTATTAGGAATGCTGCACTAATGGAATTTACAATAGAACTTAATCTTAATTACAATAATCCCTAATAATCGCAATATAATAATTTGATAGTATTACCGAAAGAAATATTAGTTAGAATTACTTATCTTATATGATAGATCTCTACCACTAATAGGTCAATAAAACAAGGCTGGTTTGAACGATAGTTATATTTTCAGAACGTTTACAAACGTTTTCGGAATACCTTCTTCAGTGAAAATATAACTAGATAAATATATAAACAAACATTTGTTTTTTATTTGGGAACTATCAACAAAATAACTAATGACTAGGATTTCTTGATATAGAGGATGTGTAACCAACTTTTATATATATATATAAATTATAAAAACTAAATTAATGTGTAAACATACGAGGGCCATCCAGTAAATAAGTTTCCCTATTTTTTAACCAATAAACAACATTATTTACAATTATGCAGTTATTTTATTTTCATTATACAACTCATAGACTACTTCTCTACATAATCACCATTTCTGTCCAAACATTTTTGGTACCGTTGTAGCAATTTTTTGATACCACTGTTGTACCAAGCTGTGTCCTGTCTTCGTAGCCAGTGGTTCGCCTCCGCCTTCACTTCGTCATTATTCGCAAAGCGCTTGCCTGCAAGGTGCAACTTGAGTGCTGGAAAGAGATGGAAGTCGCTTGGGGCAAGATCCGGAGAATAAGGTGGATGTGTGAAAATTTCCCATTTGAAGTTTTTCAGCAACGTTTCGGTCGTTCGAGCTGCGTGGGGGCGAGCATTGTCATGTACCTCGCAGCGTTAACCGTAGTGCTTGGGGGCAGGTAGTCAACCGTGAAAAACGAATTACAGAACGGAGTTCGCACGTGGACACGTTCACCAGTGGTAGCTCCATGGCAACTGAAGCGCTACGGACTTGCGCGTACGAATAGCGTGATGTGGAAGGTCACGCGCTTCCAACGCATCCTAGTCACCATTTCTTACACTACTAACTAATTTTTACAACGTTTCGTTCGCAGAAAAAAAAAGGGAAACTTATTTACTGGATGGCCCTCGTACATGCAAATTAAGTAAAACCTTATATCAAAAAATCTTTGTCGAAACCTTAACAATTCTGTTCAAGGACTAGGGAAAACCCAAATTTAAAAACCTAGCCAAAGGTTTCCTTCTTAAGAAATGCAAATGTCATTTTAACAAATTGCTATATACATTACTTAAATTTTGAATATCGGTTCTGAAATTAATAGTTTTAGTGTCTTTTTGTATATTTATCATTTCATATATTAGTCTTTTTTTATAATTATTCTCTGTTTTTAATATAATTGTGTTTTCAAAATCAAAGTAATGCCCAAGATCTTTGTAATGCTTTGTTACAGCGGTCATTGCACCAAAATCATTATTTAAAGAATACTTATGGCTATACAACCTTTTCTTTAAATATTATTTCGTCTGACCGATGTAACAACCATCACAGTCTTTACAGTTTGTTTTATAAACTACATTACTTTGATTTTGTTTAATTATTTTAGATTTAGTATTAGTAAAAAGAATTAAGAAGAAGTAATTTGGAATGAAAGTAATGTTTATGTTGTTTTTATTAAACTCTTTTTTATTTTTTCGCTTAAACCTTTTTTATAAGGAATAGCGTTATAAGATTTATTGTTATTATTTTTAATTCCTCTATTGTATAATTTGTTAATTCTATTTTTTATTATTTTTCATAAAAACTATTTGGATCATTATTTTTATCTAAGATTTCTTTAACTTTGTTTAAATTCTTTTCCCTAAATTCAGGATTAGCTAATCTAACCGCTTGATCAACTAAACCGGTAACTACATTAATTTTATGTAATTTTGATGTTTCTGAAAAATAATTTAAATGTCTTCCTGTATTGGTAGACTTTATATGCCAATTTGTTTCTACAATGCCGTTATTATGCATGACTGTCACGTTCAGGAAACTCAATGAGTTATTAGATTCCCTCATATGTAAATTTTAATCTATTATGATAACTATTAAATGAATCTAATCAATACTATCCTTTCTTACGGAACAAAAACGGTCATCCACATAACGTTCTCTACGTGTACGCGCGAAGTGCAAGTGGGCGAATTTTGAAAGTATTAACAGTGAAACTGCCGCGTGGAAAACCGATCACTGTTGAAAAGCGATCGTCCGTGATCACACTCGATAAAGAAGGGTATTCTGTTCGACAAATTGGCGAAAAAGTGCATCTAGCAAAATCTAGTGTAGCCAATATTATGAAACTGTACCGTACAACGGGAAGTTTAAATGACCGTGATCGACCAGGTCCGTCTCATATTACGACCAACGTTGATGATCAGCGAATCGTTTTAATTAGTAAACGAAATAGAAGACTCACAGCACCACAAATAGCAGCAGAATTCAATCGCGATCGTGAAAACGCGGTGTCAGTGAGCACTATTCAACGTCGCTTGCGAGAGGCAAACCTATTCGGACGAATTGCTGTACGGAAACTGCTACTAAGGCGAACCAATCGTTTAAATACATCGATTACAGTGGGCCCAACGACATCGAGATTGGACGGTGGAGGAGTGGAAAAATGTGCTTTGGACCGACGAATCCAAGTTTGAAGTGTTTGGACAAAATAGAAGAGTTTATGTTCGGAGATCAAAGACAGAAAAAATGCTTCGCGAATGTCTAGCACCCACTGTAAAACATGGTGGTGCCTCAGTTATGATGTGGGGTTGTTTTTCGTACGCAGGAGTAGGAGATCTCGTTCGGATAGAAGGTATTATGAGAAAAGAACAGTACAGAAATATTCTAGAGCATAATGCTGTACCTTCTGGCCAGCGATTGATAGGGGAGAATCTCACCTTCATGCAAGATAATGATCCTAAACATACGGCGTTAGTATGTAGGGATTATTTGAATACACAACAAACACAAAATACCTTGCAAATAATGTCATGGCCTCCACAGAGTCCCGGTCTTAACCCGATCGAACTCTTGTGGGATGAGCTGGATAGACAGGTACGAAAAGTGGCTCCAACTTCGAAACAACACCTTTGGGAAGTTTTACAAGAACAACGGAACAGTTTACCACCCAACACACTTACAGAACTTAACGAAAGAATGCCCAGAGTTGTTCGAGCCGTATTGAATGCAAAAGGAGGATTCTTCGACGAGAAGAAAGTTTAATGATTGTATTTGATAAATATTATTATTTGCTATCATTTTGTCATAATAAACCAATATTTTGTTATATGTAACTGATTTTGTGTTTTATTTTTATTTTTGTGCAAGTTAAATACTTATATTGAAAAAATATTAACTGTCCCAACTTCCGTGACTGGAAGTGTACATCTAAATGATCATATTTCTATTGTTAATTCGTTTGGTGAATACTTCAGTTCGGTTTATACCACATCTATTAATTCAGAGTATGATGTATCAATTGATCCACGGATTGGAAACAGCTCGCATAACATAAATATGGGTCCTATCTCTGCTACAGTAATTGAATTTACCAAAAAACTTCACGATCAGGTTCCCGCTTTTTTGGTTAAGGACTGTAAATACATATTTGCGATTCCTTTGACAAAATTATTCAACTTAGCTCTTACATCGTTGACCTTCCCTGACATCTGGAAAGTGGCAAGGATTACTCCGATATACAAAAACGGTGATGTGGGTAATGTGGTGAACTACAGACCTGTCGCTATTCTTTCTAATTTCGCTAAGTTGTTGGAATTAATTATGAATTCACATATTTTTTCCTATAATGATTCATCATATTTCCCCTCATCAACATGGTTTTATGGCGAAACGATCGACCGTGTCAAACTTGGCTTGTTTTAAACAATTTGTGGCAAGCTCACTTAACGCTGGTGGCCAAGTAGACACCATTTATACTGACTTTTCTAAAGCATTCGACCGCATTGGTCATGCAGCATTTCTTAGAAAACTGATGGCTTTTGGATTTAGTGAAGATTTGGTTCGTTTTTTTAAGTCATACTTAACGAGTAGACCACAATATGTACCTCAGGGCTCAAATTTGGGTCCTTTGCTGTTCAATATTTTTATTAATGACATTACAACTGTAATTAACTCAAATAAGTTGCTGTTTGCCGACAATCTTAAAGTGTTCCGAGAAATCTCATCAGTATCGGACTGCCTTGGCCTCCAGGCTGACTTGGATAATATTGCTTTGTGGTGTGAATCTAATAATCTACCCCTAAATATATCTAAATGTAAGACAATATCATTTACGTGCAGGACCGTTCCGGTTTCTTTCCCTTATTGTATTGGTGAGAATCAGTTGGAGAGGTGTGCGTTAGTCAAGGACTTGGGTGTTTGGTTTGATCCTACACTTAATTTTAATCATCACATGGATGTAATTACTGCATCGGCTGGAAAAATGTTGGGTTTCATTATTAGGAATTGCAGATGTCTTAAAAATACTCACTGGAGAAGGAAGCACGAAAACTGGGTATGGAAATCAATGAAGCTAAAACAAAATATATGAAGATAGGAAGAACTGAAACCAATACGCGAGGCTGCCTGAGAACACAGAACCACAAATTTGAGGAAGTTTCATCGTTCAACTACTTAGTTGTAATAATGAACAGGAATGGGAAAGAGAGGGTGAGGCAATGAATATTAAAAGGACTACAAGCGTTTGGACGAAATAGGTCATTACTGAAAAACAAAACATTAACGAAGAAAACCAAGATCAAGATTTACAAGACTTTAATAAGGCCGATCATCACGTATGCAATGGAGAACAGCAATCACTAAAAGAGGACAAGAAGATCTAAAGATAGCAGAAAGAAAAGTAGAAAAGAGCAATATTAGGGCCGCACGTCACAGAACAGGGAGTAATAAGACCGAAAACTAACAAAGAAATAGAGGATCAACTTGGGGGAGAAAATATTATACGATACACTAAAGCTCAACGGCTCCATTGGGCAGGCCACATCATGAGCAGGAAACCAACGGATATGATAAGAAGGATAACCCAGTGGATTCCGATATGGCCCAGAGGTAAGGGACGACCAAGGAATAGATGGAGAGATGCCGTGGAGGAAGACGTAAAAGTGATGAAGATAACCGATTGGAGATCAAAAGCAAGGGACAGGAAAGAATGGAGGAAAATAATACAGGCCGCCAGGACTCATAGCAAGCTTTAAAACACAGGGAGCAAGAGGAGTAGTTCACCTCATCAAAAGAACTTCAAAAACGTCATAAGATGTTAGCCATAGCCCAACGGGCTGAAAGGCTTGATGATGATGAAGACAATATCATTTACATGCAGAACCGTTCCGGTTTCTTTCCCTTATTGTATTGGTGAGAATCAGTTGGAGAGGTGTGCGTTAGTCAAGGACTTGGGTGTTTGGTTTGATCCTACACTTAATTTTAATCATCACATGGATGTAATTACTGCACCGGCTAGAAAAATGTTGGGATTCATTATTAGGAATTGCAGATGTCTTAAAAATACTCAGGCTTTACAAGCTTTGTACTTTGCTCTGGTCAGATCTCGTGTAGAGTATGCGTCAGTAGTATGGTATCTTTTTTATTTAACACACAGACGAGATCTTGAATTAATTCAAAGAAGATTTTTTAAATTCCTAAGTTTTCAAATTGATAATGTTTATCCAGCTAGAAATATAGATCAGGCAAGTTTGTTGAATCGCTTTGAGATACAGTCACTTCAATTCCGAAGAATTACTTTTAGGGTTAAATATGTATATAATTTAATTCATGGTAACATTGACTGTCCTAATCTTTTGCAATTACTAAACTTTTATGTTCCACAATTTTATCTCATAATCCACCAACATTTTATTTACCACGATGTAGAACAAATATTGGATCTTCCACGGTTATATACTTGATGTGCTACAATTATAATATAATTTCGACTGTCTGTGATATCAACCATGACTCATTGCGGAATATTGTCAGCTGCGAGCGTCATTTCAATACATTTGTATAGGTTCTTCTGGAAATATTGTATTGTTGTAGGGTTATACCGGTTTGCTTATTGTAATTTCAGTAATTGTCCTGTAATTGAATTGTAATTTGTTGGACAATAAAAATTATTATTATTATAGTCTGAACTGTGTTCAAGGTCATCAATTTTAAGTGGAAAACCACATTTTGCCAAGTCGTGGCACCAATTTTCCAGGCGTTATCATCAGTATTTGTCAAAATAGTTGGTGGACCCATTATTCTAGGGCCCTCAAGAATGCATCCATGGATTCTGTCCTCTATCCTGTCGAACGAGGAACACCATACTTAACACTTGCACCTAGTATGGATATCCCACCTGTCTTTATTTCACTCAATGCGTCTTGTAGTGATTGTTGTGAATATTTGTGAATACATCGTTTGGTCGACATATTTTTTTATATCTGAAATTCCGAAAAACCGTTGTTTCTAGAAGTCTTAGCAAAATTTTGAAGTTTAAGTTTAATAAAACTAATAGTAAATACCACTACCGACTTTAGGACAACAAATGTCCTATTGTCGGCAGGTTGTGCAGAAGTCGTTATAAACCATGCCGACTACTGGGTAAACTTACTTTAAACTCATTTTTGCATATTCCGCGGCATGTATAGTGGTTAAAGAACGATTAGCTCAAATTTAAGTTAAATTAGAAAAAATACTTGTTTCCAGTAGTCGGCATAGCACTGCCAACTACTGAAACATTAAATTTTTTTGTTCCCAATGTCGGCATCGATTAAGTTAAGATGAAACAATATGTTTTTTAAAATTTTTTCACTTTTCTAGCGTTTATTGCAGTTTTCTATTAGAAACCATTTTCAATTAAGAATGACTTTATTTAACATGATTACTTACATTATAAATTCAGATCCTCCACTAATTTTTTACTAAGGAACAAGCACTACTGCGCGCGTTGACAGACGACACCGACTAAAGATAAAACACTGCAAAAACCACTTATTTAAGCTCAATTTTCTCTACACATTTAGAGAGTTGAGAGTATTAGTGAAGCTTATTTAAACTTATTTTAATATATAACTGCCGCTATTCTTATTTATTTGAGTTTAAATTTAAAAAATGCCGACTACTGGTACATGCCGAACTTAGGAACACTTACCCTAGTTGCCGGCGTTCTGTTCACATAATCTATTTCGTTTATCGCTATAACAGTTTTACCTTTGTCGGCCAAGGTAAAGATTACATTGTTCTCTATGGATTCCTTTTTAATAGATTATATTAAATTCTGTTCTGGGTTAAAAAATATAGTGTTATTATGTGTATTGAGATTTTAACGTAATAATTATCACGAATAGCATACGCAAGCTGACTTGAATATAACAATCAGTAGCGAAACAAACCTAAAGTGGGGCAGATTCCCAAGAACAGTCGGGAAGTATATAAATAAAAGGAAATACGTGTCGATCAGAATAGAGACATGATAATTTTCAACGTACATCGCATTGCGATATAATTCTCGAACGAAAGATTATAGAACAATGTAAAGATTACTTAAATTGTTTTTGACTATTGAATTCGAACCACTGATGTTTGTGATGAGGGAAACATTCTTTTTTGCCTTTCTATCCTTCAATGATAGTTTATGAAACGAAACAAAAATTGTTTTCGATTGTTTTTAACTATTGAATTCAAAAAATTGAAGTCAATAGGAATCAAAACCAGAACCTCGAGCGCCCCAGTCTCAACTCTATTTACGCGATTCGGTATTTACTCGTGTGGCGTGCACCCTAGGCAGAGTGAAAAAGTTAAATTCCAACAAATAGCAAATTATATATACCTGTATACTATCAGGGGACTGGCGTCTTGCCTCGCCATTGCTCGTAGATTTTGTGGTTTTAAGCAGGAACTCAGAACGGGTACTATTTTAATACCGGTATTATGTCATCAAAGCCCTACCGGTATCGTAATTATTACCGAAACCGAAATAAATACTGGTATTTTTTGGTTTTCGTTTAGTTTCAGGGCTGTTATTGAACATTAACTGTCAATGTGCAGTAACAGCTCTCAAGATGTTCCATAAGGACGTGGACGGGAAAAGCTACGACAACGACACGATTCTAACGGGGAATCTAGGAGTATAGCGAAGGAATTATTGTTTCAGTTAATGATGGAACAGATGAAAACACTGAAAAATTTATTTATAATATTAGGTCGGTACGTTGCGCTGCTCATACCCTCCAGTTAGCTGTTTCAGATGAAAAAGATAACAAAATCGCGACGATAATAAACGAAGCTAGAAAAGTTTGCAAAAAATTGCGATCATTAGGTGTGAAAAGCGTATTAAAAACAATGCAAAAGAAAAAGCCAATTATAGACTGTCCCATACGTTGGAACTCAATACTGGATATGTTAGAACGTCTTGTACAGTTAAGACCAATATTTACATTCCTGGACATGGATAGAATGTGAATATAGGTGTTCTCTAATCCCAGTATGTATTGCGACGAAAAGATTGCAGGAAGAACCACTTTTTATTGCAGATTTTTACAGAACTTGGTCACAATTCATGTTAGAAACTGATTGGCATGTCAATTAGCATAGACCACAGATTACCCACAGATACCCGACTTGCTAAATGCTAAGAAGTTATATTATATATATAGATATATATCTATTTCACACAACAAGACTTAAAGCTTTCGAAGAGGGCGCCAGATATCAACTAGCCGCGAAATTTTAAATTATTGGCGGGAATTTTAAATTAATATTAGATATGCTTATCGTCGATTTGAAGGTAAGACTCAAAATAAATTAACACGTAAAAATGAAATACATGCTAGCAAGTATTTATACAGCCTGTTTCAGAGTAAGCGCCTTATTTTTTTAGCCACACTGGGTACTACTTTCAAAATATTTGGCAGTAATATGTTTCAGGACATTCTCTACACGATGGTGATATCAGATTTTCAATTGGACGAATTATTTCAAAATGGCGACTTTCAACTTTTTTAATGGAATGCCATCATTTTTTATTATTGAGATCCTAAAAACATTCCATTTACGATAGTGTTTCGTTTTTCTTAAAAATTTATTTCTTTCTCTATCAAAACGCAAACTAACGTTTTAATCTAGTAGCGCATGAATGTTTTACACTCGATGTTATTTTTGTCCAAATATCAAGTAGCGGTAAACACAAAAGAAACAATTAAACTTTAATGTAGTAGTAAAACGTCAATCAACTTGCTTGTGCTTGTTAACAACAATTGTATTATTGAAGATTATAATTGTTAATTTCAAATTAATTGATACGCCGCTAAGTTATACGAGAGGCGAGTTAATTGATATGCTCCTAATATTTGGAAAAGCAGATGAAGATCCTTATGAAGCAGCTAGATTGTGCAGAAATAAATATCCAAACAGAAGGCACCCTGAACATCGAAAATTTACTAAATTATTGGAGAGAACGCGTGAAACGGGAACAGTGGATTATATCAAATCGGTACATGTAAACCCACATGCTTGCAATGACGGCAACGTGGCCATTAAAGTAATACCTTTAATGGAGTGCATCCAGCCAATTGGTGATGGCAGTGTCCAACCAGTGTGACTTTTGCCGAGCACATAATTCCACATCTCGACTTTGAAAGTGGGTGTGTTCCAAAAGTCCCCATGTTTGTAACTTCGGGGTGACGACGCAGCAGAGTGGCTTTCCGTCTGGTGGTACTCGGATACTTTCATGAAAGCTATCGAACAGCTCGTCGATATCATAAATGAAAGCAGCAGTCCCTAGTGCGAAAATTAAAAAATTATAGATAGTAGTATTATTCATACGTAGTAATTTTATTGCGTTCAACAAGTTTATTGATTGAAGTGTACAAAATAGGGATATAGGGGAAAATATATGTAAAAAATATATGTAGCGCTGAAAGTACTGCTAATAATAATAAGTGAAAGCTTACCTCTCTGGATCCAAAATCTTCCTTTCTTCTGGAACGGGTTTAGGTACTGCAGTACGATAGAGCTTCTTGCCCGAATCGGATATGGAGGAATCAAAATGATCAATGCACGATCTTAAATTCTGCGTCATTTTGGATTCCAAAATGCAGTACATCGAACCCCGTTTTTGTCGTAAAGAGATATATCATTATTATTACTTATCCCTCCTAAATTGACAATTAAATAGGTGAGTGGAGAAACAGTATTTTTAGATAGTTCACTGATTCAATATATTCATCAATATATTTATTTTCATTAACAATGTCTTCCATTTTATTGTTGTTTTGTAAACAATCTAGAATTTTGATTATTAAAGATACATAATTTTAGAACTGTTTCTTTCATTTAAAGTTATCTATACAAACCAATACGTATCCCTCAAAATTCCTCGGAAAGTAGCACATCCTTGCAACCTCCGTAAAACTCTTCCTACACAAAACAGATTTATCTCTCATTTCGACCATAAAAACGGTAGAAAACACCGAATTACAAAATTCAAAAACAACGTACACCGACGCTGATTCCACGCCAACGTATTAATAGCAGTAAGTACGATTGTGGTCGATTCTTAACGAATCCCCAAGTCACAATAGATGTGTCTTGTTGCAATCTAAATGGCATGGTGTCAATGTTTACAAATTATTTTATTCTGAAATGTACATTTGCCGCAAACATATTTTTCGCACTTCGAACAGATTTTTGTTGTCTTATAACCTTTACAAAATCTTATTTGACAAGTTTTTCGAATCTGAACTTATGGACGCTGTTGGTAAAAGTATTTTTTCTCCAGATTTTTCATACGTTTCGCCGAGCTCTGAAGCTAACTGGAATAGAAATTCCTGCCTCGAAATATTTTCACCTGTCGTTTCTTTGTACAAAACCCAGGCCTTTATTCCAGCTAGGTCCAAAATGTTGAAAAATACCTGAAGTGGCCACCTACAACTTTTCGACTTTACACTGTATTTCCTTGCCATCTGATCTGCCACATCTACACCAAATTTTGTACTATTATAAAATCTAATAGTTTCCGGTAAACGTTTGTTGCTTTTTTCTATTTCTATTGATTCATAGGAACTTAGGACAAGCTTTGGTTTTGGCTTACCTTTATACACCGTAAGAGTAATGTAATTTGATTTGTACAATTTGCTTGAAAATCTAGCCATTTTATCTTTCTTTTCTTTAGCTAACTTTGGTAACTCTCTTTTGTTCCCACGAATTGTTCTAAGAATAGTTCTTTTTGCTAGTAAATCTTGGCTAATGATAGACTCGTGAAAAAATTATCTGTTGTTACGCTCCTTCCGCATCCTGTGAAACGAGCCATCAGTTTTAGAACAATGAACTCCCCAAGTGGAGTTGAACATTCTCTCCTTTCATCCTTTCCCAAATAGGGACAACCATTTATTATATACTTGTTATTGACGTCACACGCCAACCAGAACTTTATTCCAAATTTGTTTGGTTTGTTTGGCATATACTGTGTAAATCTTCACCTAGTCTTCGACGGAAACAACTACTCATTAACAGCAATATATGTACCAGATTTATAACAATTTTGTGAATTCTCAATAAATTGATCCCATATTGTAGGTATCACAGCAAACTTATTGGTTTGTAAATGCTGGCTTCTTTCGCTCTTCTTATCAAATCGTATGAACTTCATAATTTCGGTAAAGTCGTTTCGGCTCATTGTTTTCGAAAAAAGAGCGGGTCCCCAATTTTTATTCCACAAATATGAGACATCCAAATTTTTAAATGCATATAGTTTTGTTGCACTTAGCTCCCAATTAGTCCCCAACACCCTGAATGCTTCTTCTTCTGTACATTCTATAGTATGATCCATTATACGCTGATCAATGATGAGAGAAAATGCCGTCTCCATTTGTCCTTTCAGTAAATATTAGATTAGATCAGATTAGATTACTTCAGGTAATACATACAATACAATACATTACAGATCTATTGTGGTCCTCACGCCTCCTTAGAGTACGTTCTCTAGCTTTATTCCTTTAATTAGACTTATTAGCTTTGAGAGCGGTTCTTCCACATATAGTCTCGCCTCGGGATATTCGTCTCCCATGTGTGACAGCCACGTCCTTGCCAGTTTCTCGCATTGGCACAATACATGGATCGCGGTTTCTTTCTCAATTTGACAGAATATACATATCGTTTCCTCCGTCAAGCTCATTTTATTCATGTGCTTGTTGAGCCTGCAGTGCCCTGTTAGTAGGCCCACTATCCTTCTGACGGACTTTCTGTCCCTGCGTAGTAGGTCCTTTGTAAACTTCGGCATTTGCTCTCCAAGGAACTGTTTCGCCGATCTCTCGTCTGGGGAGTTCCTACACCTTTCCCGAGATTTATCCTCGGTCCACTTTCTTATGGTCGATTTGATTCTTGTTTTTATAATGCCAAAGGAGGGCTCCGGTCCTATGAATTCCATCGACGAGGCCTCTCGCGCCAGTTCGTCAGCTTTTTCATTTCCCCGGTAGCCCTCGTGGCCCTGAATCCAAGCTATCGTTACTTTTGCGCGACTGCCGAGTTCATTCAGAGCACACACACAATCCCATACAAGCCTTAAATCGACCTGTACCGAATCCAATGCCTTCAGCACCGCTTGTCTATCGGAGAAAATGGCCACCGTGCGATTGGAACCACGCTGCTTATTAATTTCTCCGACGCAAAGATGTACCGCGGCTATTTCCGCCTGAAAGACCGTAGTATCTTTACTTAAACTCATCTAGGCCATCGTTCTTTCTTTGAGTCCGTATATTCCTGCCCCGACACCTTTTTCTGTCTTAGAGCCGTCCGTGTGCCAGGTAGACTGCGCCTTTATGACTGGACCTTGTTTCCATTCCTCTCTATCTGGTATAACTATTTTATAATTTTCTTAAAGTTGAATTTGTGAACCATGGCGTCCGTCGGCATCCAAGTGAGGGGATCTGCCTTGAGTTCTTCAATCAACTTGTGGTTTTCAGTGCCATGGACTTGATTTATAGGGGTTTGCCCTTGCATCAGTCTGTAGGCTACTGACCTTGCTACTCCTTGTATATGGATATCTAAGGGTGGCAGATTCAAAATCACCTCCAGTGCGTCTGTATGAGTTGTTCTCATTGCTCCCATGGCACTTATACATGCAAGTCTTTGTACCCCGCCTAGTAGCCTGACAGCTCCCTTTTGCCTTGTTTTTGGCCACCAAACAACTGCTCCATACGTTACCATGGGTCTAATTACCCTTGTATATAACCATAGAGTCATGTTAGGACTAAGGCCCAAATTTTTCCCACACATTCGCCTACATCTGCCAAGGGCAATTGTGGCTTTATTGGTGGTTTTTGTATATGAGAGTTCCACGTTAGTCTTTGATCAAACAGTACTCCCAGCCTCTTTTAAAATTGGAATTTCTACCCTATCTAGTACTGGCGGCCGTAAGCCTTCCAGCGCCTTCTTTTTGGTGAAAGCAACTATTTTTTGAGCGTTAATAGATAACTGCTCTTGCCTGCACCAGTTGTGTAGTATGTTAATAGCGGTTTGTGTTCTTTCTGAGATGACACTTGTGAATCGTCCTCGCACGACGATCGCTAGGTCATCTGCGTAGGCAATAGAAGCCCTGGTTGGACAATAAATAAAGGAGATCATTCACTACAATGGCCCACAGAAGGGGAGAGAGAACTCCCCCTTGTGGACAGCCTCCCCCGCCCTGGCTTCGATGGTAGCTTCGCCTATCGAGGATATTATCCTTTTCTCTAGACCAGCTCTTATCCATCTGCTTATAACGGGTGCGACTCCTTTTCTTTCTAAGGCCCCCACAATTGAGTTTGTAGTAGCATTATTGAATGCTCCTTCAATGTCTAGGAAAGTGGCTACCGCTATTTCTTTGTCTTCGATCTACTTTGACAGTATCCTATTCAGATCGTCCAACGCTGAGTCCGTTGACCTTCCCGGTTGGTAAGCGTATTGCCTTTTACTTAAAGGCTGCTCTGCTAGGAGTGCCTCCCTGATGTATCTGTCTACCAATCTCTCCAACGTTTTCTGCAGGAAAGATGATAGGCTGATTGGTCTGTATGACTTTGGTATTTGGTCTGCCACTCTACCCACTTTGGGTAGGTATATGACCCTCACTTTTTGCCATACCGTCGGTATATACCCCCATGCCACACAAGCTTTGAAGATCTCACACAGGTATGGTATTGTAATGAATAAGGACAAAAGCAGCCTAAGAACTTAACAAATAGGAAATTAGCATACATATGATGTAACAAGTAGGAAATTAGCATACATATGATATATATATATAAATATATCCACCCCGGGAGATTTGAATGGTTGGAACCTGCTTAAAGCCCATCTCACTCTGTTTGATCTGGTGATCTCTGTGCCCAGTTTCCAGTCCGGCTGGACTGGTCTCCTTAGCCTTTCCCCAAGATCGTCTATTCCTTTAGAGTGTGTTAGAATTGATGAAGCCAGAAAGTGAACTTTTACTAGTTCTTTAATACTTTCCTCATGCGTTGCAATATAGGTTCCATCAGTTTTTCTGACTAGTTGCCACCTCAGTTACAGAATTCCCTTCCTTGGCAAGGACTCTATGGATTCTAGCACACGTGGGGATTTTATTCACCTCCCTGCAGAGCTTCCTCCAAGAGTTCCCCTTCGCCTTGCGAATTTCCTTGTTGTACTGAGTAAGTTCTGTCCTATGTACATCCCAGTTGTGGTTGTGTTTAGCCTTGTTGAATAGCCTTCGAACTTCCGTTCTGAGCCTTATTATTGCACCAAGCTGTTTTATACCCTCTTTGGTGTTTTGTTCTTTCTGGACAGTTTTCCAGATACGCAGCCCTGATGGCTTTATTAATCTGTTCCACTGCTAAATCTAGACCCTCCGTCCCCGGACCGGAGGCACCCCACCCTCGAGAGTCTCGCTAAGGGACCTTTTATAGCTCTCCCAGTCCGTCTCCCTTGGGTTTCTGTGCCTCGTTTCCATGAGGGAGGTGTCTAGATCAAACCTAATCTGCCTTTCAGTTAATATTATGCACTGGTATCCTACCAGGTTTGGGGCTTATTTCTTTCCAGACTGTTCCATCAGCAGCAGTTTCGATACGTTGATCCTCTGAATCTGTCTCACTTTCGAATGTCAATAAAACTCTCTTTCTTTTCTGTCCTCGACGCTTATTTATAATATTCTCCCCTTCACTATCGCTCTCTGACTCCAATTCACTTGTTGTAAATAGCTCTTCATCCGTTTCCATGTTTTCTTCAGTTCCAGAAATTTCTTGTTCTGAACACTCTTCTTCTATGTCCGTTACATTTCTTAGGTACTTTGTAATTTTGAAACGCTTTGACATTTTTAGGGTACATATCTACAACAGAATGTTACACTATGTAAGGAATACAAAATTTGCATTCAAGTTTTGATACTTTACCTTATCTCCTTCAAATAAGCAATTGTAAAAAAAATTTGCATAAGAAACGCAAGTGCCCTACTTGAGAGTACTCAATACTATTGTTGTCTGCTCTATTCAATCGAAACCGACTCTGAGGTACATTGCTCGCTCGAAGAGTGAAACTGTTCTGGTGTGGTGTTTCGCTCTTCGAATGTTTTTTTGCTAACCATGGCTCGACTATCAGCATCGTTATGTGCGGTTTTACTCTTCGAAGTTCCATTCTTCGAGCGAGCACTGAACTGTGAAGTATTGTCTCATATCGACGGTCGGTCATATTGACCGACGCGGTAGGTAGGACACACGATAAATTTTTCTTGGAAAAGAGAAAAATTACTAGAAGTACAGAGTGAAAAATATATGCATATTCTAAGAATTGCCATATAGTTCGATAACGGTACTATAGCGTTTAAAGTGTGTAATTCTTATAAAAGTTTTAAAACGGTCAATTTGACCGCTACTGGTAGGTTTAGTGTTAAATGTTTTTTGTACCTAATTTTAATAGAGCGATTAGGTTTGCCCATGTAAAAACTATGACACTCTGGTAACCTATAAACTCCGGGTTTGGGTATATTTTTGAATTTGATCTTTGTTTTTAAAAAGCAAATGAAATAATTTAGTTTAATTTTTGTATCCACAACTTCTTGGCTTTTTCTATAGTTCTTGTTGCTGCTGGGGATTTCGATTAGGTCTTGATGGCGATGTATTTCGGAACGTTTTGAGCGGATAGATTCTTGGTTACACCAAACAATCTGGCTAACTATTGTCTGTTTCTTTATTAGCTTATGGCATTGTTTGATTTGGATTGCTCTACTTGCATTTTTCAAAAAATTGATTGTAATAGCCGTTACTTCGTGATATTGATGGACAGAAAAAGTGGTACTTACTCTCTTGTTTTCTATATACCGAATATTGTCTCTATGTTGCTCATACGTATTGTTAGCGTTTGATAATGACAATATGTATGTCAAAACTATAGTCACGTTGTGTTACAATAAATAAGTGATATAAAACAAACTACTATTTTTTGTGTTTATCAATATCATTAACTATCACGAAGTAACGGCTACCATAATCAATTTTTTAAAATTATGTATTAGTTGAATGAGAGTAGGACACTATAATAAAAAAACGAAGGATTAAATTTCATGATTTTTCATGCTTTTTCACTTTTTATCCTTCAGAATCCCATCTATTCCTTCCCATCAATTATAATTTTTCGATATCCTACCTTCACATTTTTCGGTTCTTCCTCTCGTTCTCCGCTAATTGTTTCAGCTACTTTTGAGTATCGCGTTCTTCCTTTATTAATTCGTTATTTATATAGACTCTTTCTTGTAGGTTTTTCAGTTTGTTTTTATTTTTCATAACAGCTTCTTTATCTTGTATATTTTCTATGTCAGTTTTGTAAATCTTTTTCCATATTTTTGTCACATCTTTGATCTTGGTTTTTGTAATCGTATCATTCTCGATAAAGCTTTCCATTACTATTTACAGGTCTAATTTATTTTCCGATTCGATTTGTACTCCCGATATCACCAAATTGTAAAGACATATATATACATATATGTATATGTAAACACTCAGAACATCATATGAACCACTAACCAAATTTCAAAAGAGAAAGAAATGTAGAATGGAGGCAACGTGTAGTCTCGAGTTCTCCTACTTTAAAAGGATTCTAATTTTGGCTTTCGTTTTTGCCCTGGAGTGACTTAAAACGTATCTAAAACCGGTAAAAGATCGGTTTCCATGCCCAATGTTTAAGTACGCTAGTTCCTTTATCAACTTGTTACAAGTGTGTCAAGTGCATCATTGCCTTATGCCCGTTTATTCCTCGATGCCTATATCGCACGGTGTGTGTATATCGCGGTTGTTTTTCAAATCTCGATCCCATTGTAAGGGAAGATAATGACGGTTACTAACTAGTCGCTGTTTTGATGAGATTACATTGATGATCGGAGATTGGCTAAATCTCGATGCTCTCATGCGCGTCATTCCTTCCTAATTAGTTTTTTTAAGTTTAATTTCTTAAAAATTTTTTTATTAATAACAAAGATATAAGGACACAATAATGAAACTCTACATGTCAGTGATTGTCGTTATAATTACATCTGTAGCTAGAAATTATTTATTATTTCGAAAGCGGTTTAAAAAAATACTATAATATAATGTGATTGAAATGGAGTAAATATAAATGTTTATTGTAGATACTGCTATAATAAAAGTACATTTTTCATTAATTATTTATATAACGTTTCAAGTAATACTGTAATATAATCTGATAGATCTATCGATAAATTAAAAATACAAGTATTCTATCACGTACACCATTATCATAATGCATATACAGAGTTAGTTAAAAGTATTGTTACGTCGTGTATTGGCACCCCCGTTTCCTATTGTCATAGTCATAAATCTCCCGACGGTGTTCCAAAAATCCCGGTTAAAAATTGGTTGACGGTAGTAAAAAAAGGGGAAAATCCAATAAAAACAAAAAGACCATTAACGTTGACAAGTCTTTAATATATAGGCAGAACGGATAAAAAAACAAATTCTTACGAAAGGAAATCCGCAACTAATGAACTAATTATATAAAATAAGTAAAATAACAAAAATTAGTAATGATTCCAGGGAATCTACGTTATTAAATAATCTACAAATGCCCCTGGTCAAGGGTATCGTTTACAGTAAAAAAACCAACTAATTAAATATTCTACCCCCAATCTGCCTATTTAAATGTGTTATCTGGACTCGACATCTACAATTTTATCTTCTTCTGTTAAACTGTAAATGATTTAAATTGAAAATTTAATGACTCTAATAATAAATAAAAAAATGAAAGAAAAGAAAACAGCAAAGTTTGTGTAGGGATTCAGCTGCGATTTCCGCCCGCGATTGGCGGCGGTGTGGGATCGTCTCTCCGTTCTTCCTTGGTGAACTTAGAACGGCCCGGACGAGCACCGGCCAGGATTGATACAGCCAAGGCTGTTACTACCACTAAGACGGATTGGAATAAAAACGGTCCCAAAACTAGTAACGGCCCAATGCTAAAAAACGGTCCATTTACTCAAACCCCTAAGGAAACAAAAAATTCTAAGAATACGATTAGGATAGAATGAACCTCTTACCGTAACACCCAAAATAGCTACGGATGTCACACGTGCTCAATGAATCCGAAGTAAATCTGTTTTCCGATCCTTCATCAAAACCCCACGCCGGTTTAGCGATCGAACAATGATGCTAAGGCAACGGAACTGTGAAGTATTTTCCCTAATATCCAACAAACTTCAGGAGTAACAATGTGTTAGACTCTCAGGGAGATCAAGGTGAAAAGGTCTAAATTTTGCTAATATCGTTTATTGCAGCTACAGAATTTTCGCCCTCAGATTAAGGGCAACCTCAGTGTACTGAAGAGGAAAGAATTTCTTAGGTTAAAAAAGTTATTTAAAAATGGTATTAAACTTGCGGCAACCGTGATATTAGATCCCCACAAATTACTTGGAAAATCTATAGTGAAAACAACAAAAGCAATGAACTTTAAAACCCTTAAATTTAAAAATTGAAGGAAACTCTAACCTCACCGCGGCTGACAGACTGAAGTTATAAGTCACACGTGCTCGTGAGATAAAATGCGAGGGAAGGGCACATGACAGGAGACAGTCAATGATACCAACCAAAATAGCGAAGGGGCAGAATCTCCCTAATTAGGGGGTACAAAAAAATTATAAATTTAAAAATCAGAAAGTGCGATCAACAAAAATGCCGAGTGCCGATTCCGACGAGAAAAAACAAGATTGCACAGAGATCCGACCGTCACAATCACAGGACAAGGCACGGTGCCGGAGATAAGAAGTAAAGAAAAAGGAAAAATATATTTGAAAAAGTTATTTGAAGATGTATTTAAGTGAATTAAAAATGTCATAAAATCATGTAACAGGTAAACAATGTGGAAAGGACAATGAAATTCGGGAAGCCAGGAGTGGCCACTGAACGTATTGGCAAAGGAAGATCCCAGACCAGCTAGGTGTATAAAAGAGAAAAGAAAAACCAAGCGGATACCCTACCGGTTAAGGATGTCGCAGTAAATGGTGCTCAACCTTTTAACATCAGTTCTACAATTGATGGCGTTAAAAGTTTTTTAATGTAACACATTTCAAAGAAACGGCGTTTGTTTAAAAAGACGACCCCTATCTATGGCATGAGTAGACAAGGCCGTAGAGTTGTTCCCGAGTGTTATACTACTCTTATGGGATGATAAACGGGTTTTTAATTTCATTTTGGTTTGTACAATGTAGGTTGCTTGGCTATCTTTACAGTTGACTTCGTAAATGACATTGGTTTTATTCATGGTGTAGACTTCATCCTTCAGATTAGAGAAGAATCTTCTCGGCGTGTTGGACGAATGACAGGAGATAAACCAAATTCTGCTGTTGATTGAATAACGATTTCAACTTGCTGGACAATGAAGGAATAAATTCCAGACTTCTGTAAATTTTACCTACCGGTTCTTGAGGGGTAGATGTATTGAGGTTTCCATTGTTCCGATTGATGTTGTGGTGTACGTGTAAAATTTTGTTTATAGTTAATTTCGGATAAGAATTCATAGCTAGACGATCTCTGAATTTGTTTAGGTTCCTTCTTTGGAAATCTGGATGAACAATGTTGATGATTCTGTGTTTTAAAGCTAGTACCAAATTAATTTTATATTTAAAAGGTTGGGAAGAAAAGAAGTTCAGATATCTGCCCAACTAAGTTGGCTTTTGGTATCAGTCTAGTTTGAAGAAGTTGTGCTCATCTCTGATTACCTTCGTTTCCAGAAAGGGTATGGAATTATTATATTCTTTTTCTATTGTAAATTGAATTTTTTGGTGAAAACTATTAAAAATAAGTAAAAGGGAATCTAAACTTGCTGGTGGTGCCCTTATTAAAAGGTCGTCAACATACTGAACCAGTAACTGTCCATAACACACCGCAAAATCGTGTTCATAATTATTTCACTTAAAATGGAAGAGAGACTTGAGACCTCATAGGCATACCGTCGATCTCTTTGTAAACCTGTTTATTAGAAGTGAAAAAAGTAGATTTAAATATAAAATCAATAATGTCTAAGAGTAGATCTGACTTAATATCACAGACTCCAGATATTAAATTGAAATTATCAGAGATAATCTGTCTCACTAGAGTCAGCGGGATGCTAGTAAATAAGGACTGTCTCTTGTCATGTTCCTTTCCCTCGCATTTTATCTCACGAGCACGTGTGACTTTTTTAAAATATTTTTTTTTACACTGAGGATGTTCTTAATCTGAGGGCGAAAACTCTGCAGCTGCAATAAACGATATTAGCAAAATTTAGGTCCTTTCACCTTGACCTCCCCGAGAGTCTAACACGTTGTTACCCCTGAAGTTTGCAAGTTTCGTTGTACTCGTTACTTCTCCTGACGAATATCCAACAAAACGTGGAAGGTTTACATGGACAAACTCTTAGAAGAAAATACACTTCGCGAAACAACGTGGTTACTCTGCCTAGGTCTACGATCTTCTGACCTAACCCCGAATAATATAACGGAAAACGTCAAACGGGAAATGGATATTAATGCGGCATGTAGATTCACTCTATCGTGAAAATCAATGACCGATAACGTAAGGATATTGACCGCAAAATGACTCCTAAAGCCACGAACAAAGATTAAATAAAACGATAATTGTAACGAAAGAAACTACGCGAAGAAAAAAGAAAAAAAAAACGTAACAGTATGAAGACGGCAATTTATTGGCGTTAATATTCATTTTAGGAAATTATACTCAATAGAAAAGTTTTTTTATGAAATGTCTATTTACATTTTAGAACGCTTCAATTTTTTTCCTTCAAATATTTTTGAGTTACGCCTGTCCGCGTATTTTTTAAAATAGGAACTTGTTAATTTTACTCTCTCGTTTGATAGAGAATTTTTTCTATTTACAGTAGTATTTTTGTTTTTTTAATTTTATTTAATAATATTTTTACAAGAAAACATTGGTTCAAGTATTTAATAAATGTTAGATACATCTAACAGGGAGAAGGTAAGGTAATCGGATTTTTGTAATTTTTGATATTTATGGTACGTGTAGTTTGGACCTTCAATAAGAATATTTCGGAGTAGTTCGACGCATCGTACATAAATTACCGAGATCGATTTTGAAGTTTCACCTGCCAGCTAAATCCACTAGATATGATACATTTTTCAACTGGACGCGTGGCTTGGTCGGTAGCGTTCTAGTTCGGTACTCACGAGATCGCTAATTCGAGTCTCGTCGCGCGACATTTGGTTCTCCCTTCAAGACGCACCATGATTTTTTTATTCTCATCTCAAAAATTATGAACAAGCGAAATATTATAATAATTATATGCAGAAATATTCTTCAAGACCTTCATTAAAACTCACAATCGGTTGATAAACAATATTCATCCAAGTAGGCACATCTTTGGTAGACAAAAGTGAAGCGATAAACAAACTCGAGCCAGGTAACTTTATCAGTGATTATTGTTTACGTCAAATACAATTGTACAATATATTGCTGTTAATATTAGCAATGGCGAGTTTAAGTGGCCGTATCCAAATAGAAATCCAACTTCCAAATCCGTTGTTGGTAAAACTTTAAAACGCTTTGAACAAACGGGTAGCGTTAAAGATTTGCGAAGGAGTGGTAGACGTAGAACAGCGAAAACCAATGATAAAAACTGGATGTTTTATTGGATGTATCTGAAGATCCCCATTTATCAACCAACCAATTAGCAGCCAATCACAATATTTCACAATCATCGGTCGTTTCAATTTTAAAAAGTGAAAAGTATAAACCTTATAAGGTACAATTTTTACACGAGTTAACGGAAGATGATTTTGATAGTAGACTTCAATTTTGTGGGGAAATGTCAGATATAATCAATAATAATGAAAATTTCGTCAACAATATTCTTTTCTCTGACGAAGCTAGTTGTTGCCTTACCGATGCAGTAAACAGACATACCTGCATATACTGGTCATCTGAAAATCCTTTTTGGTTTATGGAGCACCATACGCAGTATCCCCAAAAAGTTAATGTTTGGGTTGACATTCTAGGGGTAATATTATCGATCCCTTTTTCATCAATGGCAATTTAACTTCGGCTGTATATTTGCAGTTATTGCAAAATGAAATTATACCTGCTTGTGCTACACTCTATCCACATGAAAATAACGAACGCCTTTCCAATAACAGTATCTGGTACCAGCAAGATGTCGCCCCACCGCATTATGGTTTCAATGTTCGTCAATATCTGGATAACGTTTTTCCAAACAGATGGATTGGGAGACACGGAAACATTGAGTGGCCAGCCCGTTCGCCTGATTTAAGTCTAACTTTTGCTTTAACTACTTGGGGTATATCTAAAAATAAAGTTTACAGAGATAAGCCCAATGACATCGACCATTTAAAAATCTGAATTACCAGGGCAATACAAGAAATTCCCGGTGAACTTCTAGAGAATTCTCTTCGGGGTTTTGTCAATCGATTGGGTCATTGACAAATTACAAATGGAGGAAAGTTTGAGCACTTAATTCAATTTACTTAGTTATTAATTTGTTTTTAATGATAAGATTCTAACCGATACCTTTATTGCAAATAATTTTGTCTTATTGTTAGATGTACCATCACGGACTTTGGTTATGTCCGGTCTTTTGAGGTGCAGCCTGTGCTCCTGTTATTGTATCGGTTTTAGCGTCAAGCAAATTTCGCACATACAAGGCCGGGTGTATAAAAATATAAATATATAATAGTAATAATAATATATAAAAGTTATAACGCTATTCTTTATAAAAAAAGGTTTAAGCGAATAAAAAATAATTTAATAAAAACAATGTAAATATCACTTTCATTCCAAATTATAGTAATAAAGCTCTTTTTACTAACACTAAATCTAAAATAAACAAACGAAATCAAGGTAATGTAGTTTATAAAATAAACTATGTTATATCAGTCAGACAAAGCGATATTTAAAGAACTGGTGGTATAAGCATAAACATTCTTTAAATGATGATTTTGGTGCAATAACCGATGTAACAAAACTTTACAAAGATTTAGGACCTTACTTTGATTTTGGAGACACAATTACTTTTAAAAAAGAAAATAATTATAAAAAAGATTAATGAAATAATAAATAAAAAAAAAAGATGTTAGGACTATTAATTTCAAAACCGATTATCAGAATTTAAGTAATGTATACAGTACCCGGGCTTTTCGTCTGAGTTTCACATAGTCCTTGAACAAAATTGTTGAGGTATCGACAAAGATTTTTTGATATAAGGGTTTTTTAGTTTTCACGGTTTGCTTAAATGTGCATTTGCACATTAAATATGTTGTAAAAAGTGTTTTACAGATCCTTTATTTCAAGAAATCCTAGTCGTTAGGAATTTTTGTTGATAGTTCCCAAATACAAACAAATGTTTGTTTCTACATATAGATAGTTATATTTTCACTGACGAAGGTTCTCCGAAAACGTTTTTTTAATGTTCTGCAACTATAATTATTACGTCCACTGTTGAGGGTAGAAGAGGTAGCAAGAGAGAGAAGAGGGAGAGAGGGGGTAATGGCGGGAGTGATATGGAAGAAGAAAGACGTAAGACGTAAGGTTGTAAGACGATAGACTTAACGCGATAAGTGTAGTAAAAAGACGTACATATAGTGTGTAAAAGACGTAAAGTGTAAGACGACGGTAAATGACGTAACCGTAGAAGACGAAAGGACTTGTATTTTTCTGTGTTAGTACTACTTTCTTTAATATAAAATAACAAATTATCTACGTGCTTCCATGACATAGGGATATGAACTTTAAGTAATCATTACATACGTGTTATTTTCACACAGGATACGTGACGTATATCTTCGTAATGAACTATGGTGGGTGTATACTAGAATTTAAGATCGATATTTGCCTATGATTCTAGACGGAGATTTCATCTATTATTGTGAGTGGCGAGTATAAACCTTAAGGTATCGCATAAGTATCTTTTTGCGGGCTATACGACAGCGGAGGAATCTCCTGTCATTTAACTATAATACGATATATATATATATATTTCGTGACCTTTTATACTTATCTTATATGATAGATCTCTACCACTAATAGGTCAATAAAACAAGTTTGTTGGTTTGCAAGTTGGTTTGAACGATAGTTATATTTTCAGAACGTTTACAAACGTTTTCGGAATACCTTCTTCAGTGAAAATATAACTAGATAAATATATAAACAAACATTTGTTTTTTATTTGGGAACTATCAACAAAATGACTAATGACTAGGATTTCTTGATATAGAGGATGTGTAACAAACTTTTATATATATATATATAAATTATAAAAACTAAATTAATGTGTAAACATACATGCAAATTAAGTAAAACCCTATATCAAAAAATCTTTGTCGAAACCTTAACAATTCTGTTCAAGGACTAGGGAAAACCCAAATTTAAAAACCTAGCCAAAGGTTTCCTTCTTAAGAAATGCAAATGTCATTTTAACAAATTGCATTAATTCCCCACTTACAATCTTTCCAAATTTTTATCTAAAATTTTAAGCAATATTGTAGGTAAAACTACATATAATGTGAAAAATTCATGGGAATTTGTAGATTCGGTTAGAAATCAAACAATTCCTAATAATTACGAATTAATCAGTTTAGATGTTGTTTCTTTATTTACTAATATTCCTGTGGATTTAGCACTAAAAATTTTAGATAAAAAATGGAATTCCATAAAAGATTTTACAGATCTTCCAAAGGAGGAATTCATTGCAGCTTCGAAACTTTGTTTAAATTCTACTTATTTTACATATCAAAATAAAATTTATAAACAAATTTTCGGTACTGCAATGGGTTCTCCATTATCAGCAGTTATCGCAAACCTGGTAATGGAGGACCTAGAGCAAACTTGTTTGGCAAAACTAAATTCTAGTGTAAGTTTTTACAGACGTTATGTGGATGACTGTTTTTGTTCCGTAAAAGGATAATATTGATGAGATATTAGATTCATTTAATAGTTATCATACTAGATTAAAATTTACATATGAGAGAGAATCTAATAACTCATTGAATTTCCTGAACGTGACAGTCATGCATAATAACGGCATTGTGAAAACAAATTGGCATATAAAGTCTACCAATACAGGAAGACATTTAAATTATTTTTCAGAAACATCAAAATTACATAAAATTAATGTAGTTACCGGTTTAGTTGATCAAGCAGTTAGATTAGCTAATCCTGAATTTAGGGAAAAGAATTTAAACAAAGTTAAAGAAATCTTAGATAAAAATAATTATCCAAATAGTTTTTATCAAAAAATAATAAAAAATAGAATTAACAAATTATATAATAGAGGAATTAAAAATAATAACAATAAATCTTATAACGCTATTCCTTATAAAAAAGGTTTAAGCGAAAAATAAAAAAGAGTTTAATAAAAACAACATAAACATTACTTTCATTCCAAATTATAGTAACAGATCTCTTTTTACTAATACTAAATCTAAAATAATTAAACAAAATCAAAGTAATGTAGTTTATAAAATAAACTGTAAAGACTGTGATGGTTGTTACATCGGTCAGACGAAACAATATTTAAAGAAAAGGTTGTATAGCCATAAGTATTCTTTAAATAATGATTTTGGTGCAATGACCGCTGTAACAAAGCATTACAAAGATCTTGGGCATTACTTTGATTTTGAAAACACAATTATATTAAAAACAGAGAATAATTATAAAAAAGGACTAATATATGAAATGATAAATATACAAAAAGACACTAAAACTATTAATTTCAGAACCGATATTCAAAATTTAAGTAATGTATATAGCAATTTGTTAAAATGACATTTGCATTTCTTAAGAAGGAAACCTTTGGCTAGGGTTTTAAATTTGGGTTTTCCCTAGTCCTTGAACAGAATTGTTAAGGTTTCGACAAAGATTTTTTGATATAGGGTTTTACTTAATTTGCATGTATGTTTACACATTAATTTAGTTTTTATAATTTATATATATATATAAAAGTTTGTTACACATCCTCTATATCAAGAAATCCTAGTCATTAGTCATTTTGTTGATAGTTCCCAAATAAAAAACAAATGTTTGTTTATATATTTATCTAGTTATATTTTCACTGAAGAAGGTATTCCGAAAACGTTTGTAAACGTTCTGAAAATATAACTATCGTTCAAACCAGCCTTGTTTTATTGACCTATTAGTGGTAGAGATCTATCATATAAGATAACTATAATACGATGACAACATTGGGAACAATACCACGTGTGCTTCATAATATAAACACTGCACCTGTTCAAGTGATTAAAACATTGTACAGACTTATTTTCGAACAAGAAGGTGATAGACTTAGTACAAAGAAAATGCGCGAATTTTCGGGGTTTGAATTTGAAAACGGCAGTAACATATATATTAAGAAAATTAAATTTATTCGCGATAATTTTACCGTGAGTGACTTAACTTTAATTTCGTGTATCATCCGTATAGATTATAATACTACATCGGATACACCAGCTAAGGTGATTTGTGCAAGTTTGATGGACTTAAACTCTTTAATGTGTGCGATAGAAAATGGGAACCACGATGAATGTGAAGAAGATGACGAAAAGGACGAGGACGCTGAAAAGCAAGAAAAACAGGATAACAATAACACTGTTGCTGAAACTGCATGTGATATATCGACGAGTTCCGGAAATTATGCACAAAGTATTCAATTTTCTATGAACTTAAGACACCTTGAGAATTCTATTCGCTGTTTTGATGAAAGCAGCGTGTATCCTATTGAGAAGTGGGTATTTGCTAAAAAATCGCTACGAGGCTTGGCTAAACTATTCATACAAGATGAATCTAAAATAACTTCTTGGAGTTCTGTTAAGAAAACACTGTTAGAAGAATTTTCATCAAAATTCAACAGTGGACATCATCAGCTGTTAGCACAACGAAAATGAAAAGGAATGAGAGTGTATAAGAATATTTTCTTGTTATGAAGGAATTAGCTAGTCGTGGCTCTGTAGCAACAGACGCTTTATTACAGTATGTCATTGATGGTATTCAAGATGATACCTCAAATAGACTACTTTTGTATGGTACCTCAGATATCACTGAATTCAAAAAGAAACTTAAAGTATACGGTGACATAAAACACAAGACAACAAAAGGTTCAGCAATCAGTGCCGAAGTAAAGACAGATACGAAAGAAAAAATAAATCGAAATTGGAAAAACAACAGCGGTGTTTCAATTGCGGAATTATAGGGCACAAATCCAGTCATTGCGAATCTAAAACTCTTGGAACAAAGTGCTTTAAATGCAATAATTTTGGCCACCAAAGTTTTGACTGTAAAAGCAGGAATGAGAAAAATCAGAATCCACGAGCAAGTGTCCATAGTATTGAAAAGTCTCATAATACGTTATGCAAGATGGTCAAGATCAATGGTGTTCCGGTAATTTTACTAGTTGACACAGGAAGTCAAGTAAACATTCTTAGAGAAGATATTCTAGAAGTTCTTGGTTCGCCTACTCTATATAAGACGTCAATAACATTGAATGGATTTGGTATGTCGAGCGTAGAGACCAAGGGATTTTTCTAGATCATGGTTCAAGTTGATGATCGATATTTCTGTACTTTTCACGTCGTACATGCTAATGTTATGCCTATGGAAGGTGTATTAGGCAATGAACTACTAACCCAAGCAGATTTTCTCATCACTGAAGATGGAGTTCAAGTAACGAAGAAAAGTGGAGTATTTTTCGCCAAAATCGACGTTCAAGAAGAAGAATTAGACATTGATACGGAAGCGAGTGACAGCACGAAACGAAGCGCGAGATTTAATCTCTTTGTACAGACCAAAACAAGGTCAAAAATACGAACGTAGAAATGAAAATCATTGTAAAGAACGAAACACCCATGACGTGTAGCCCAAGACGTTTACCATTTGCAGAAAGGGAAATTGTGGATCAGCAAGTTGGGGAGTGGCTAGAAGATGGTAAAATATTCCCTTTGCCAGAGAAAACCAAAGCCGTAACACGTTTTCCCGAACCGACGACCATTAAACAAGTGCAAAGTTATTTAGGACCCACTGGATACTTCCGAAAGTTTATTCCGTTCTATTCGATTATAGCCAAACCTTTAAGTGACTTACTGAAGAAGGAAGTTCGATTTCAATTTGGAGGTAAGGAACGCGAAGCTTTTGAAGAATTAAAGCAGATGTTAACCCGTAAACCTGTATTGAATATATACAGACAAGGTGCAGAATTGGAGTTGCACACCGATGCTACTCAAGACGGTTACGGAGTAATTTTACTTCAAAAATCAGTAGCAGACAATTGGTTCCATCCGATTTATTATATGAGCCGAAAGACGACTGATGCCGAAAAGAAATATACTAGTTACGAACTAGAAATTCTTGCAGTAATTGAAGCCTTAAAGAAATTTCGAGTTTACTTACTTGGAACACGGTTCAAGATCATCACAGATTGTCTCGATAAGAAAGATTTGACCACAAAAGTGGCTCGATGGATTATGCTCCTAGAAGAATACGAATTTACCATCGAACATCGTACCGGGTCAAGAATGAAGCATGTAAAAATCCGCTGATGATAGTCTCAGCAGATAACATCATTAACAAAATACGATTTGCTCAACAAACGGATAGTGCTCTGAAACCAATACGAGAAATACTGAAGGAGGGGCCCTATGAAGACTACATTTTGAAAAGTGACGAATCAGCGTTATCGAAAAGTTAATGTTTGGTGCGGAATGTTAATTAATAAAATTATTGGGCCCTACTTTTTGACGAAAATTTGAATCAACATAGTTATTTAAGTATGCTACGAAATTTTTGATTCCATCACTAGAAGACGTGAATTTGGAGAACATTTATTATCAACAAGATAGATGTCCAGCCCACAGCACGTTATTAGTTCGCGCATGGTTAGACCAGCAATTTCCTGAGAGGTGGATTGGCCGTTATGGTTCAATGCATTGGCCTGCCAGATCGCCAGATTTGTCTCCCATGGACTTCTTTTTCTGGGGACACCTTAAACAAAAAGTATATGAAGAACCTGTAGGAAATAATGTAGAAATTTTAAAACAACGAATAACTGCAGCGGTTAGAGAAGTTAACTTGGAAACTTTGAGGAAGGTTTATATGGAATTCAGGAATAGAGCGGAAAAGTGTGCAGAAAAGGAGGAGATTATGTAGAATGACAATTTATAATAAATAAAATTTATTTATTTATTTCTTATTGATACTTGATTAGAATGTAGATTAGTTACAATAAAAAAATAATTTTATTATTTTTCCAGATTTCTAGAAATAAATTTTAGATTATCGAAACGTTATTGCTACTTTCAAAGCAGGCAAAAATATCATGAAGAATAAATTTTTTCATGAATTAATATTAAAAATTCCCTTTTGTATACCCCATCGCTTTACACACTGTATATATACAATATTCAATATTCTTCAAATTTCCATGTATTTTAGGATTTATGGTGAAAAAACGAAAAATTTCAAATGTCTTTTTGTTGTAATAACTTTTGTTCTAGTAGATACATAATTTCTTTTCACATTTTCTTAAGGTACTTTTATGTAGAATTTAAATATCGACTTGGATTTTTTTGTACTTTTCGTTTTTTGGTTTTGATCCCTAATTTATTTTTTTCTTATGGAACGTCAAGTCGGCTTTGAAATAATTGAACGTGTTTTTTCAATCTCTTTACAATGATTATGCACTATCTATTTTTAAACATATTAAAGAAAATCGAAAGATATGTATTTTATTAAACAGTCCAACGAAAAGTAGGCGTGGTATACAAGAGAGCAACAAATAATAGAAAACAAAGATAGTCAAACAGGTAATATAAACGGAGATAATTATCTAATTATAAAAGATGTTCAAACAATTGCCCATTCCGTTCTAAACATAATTGTGCCCATCGTATTGTTGTCGTAATCGCATTACGTAGCTGTTGGCGCGTAATGCTATCAAATGCTGCAAGAACAACTTCACGTAGATCTTCGACATTATTAAATGTTTTCACGCACACCCGATTTTTTACGTAACCTCAAACAAAAATCCAAGGGCGTCATGTCTGGAGATCTAGGTGGTCATAAAATCGGTCCTCGATTACCAATCCACAAATTTGGAAAACGATTATTAAAGTATTTGGTGATTATATTTTAATTGTGGGGTGGGGCGCCATCTTGTTGGAAGCTGATGTTAATATTTTCAATCAATGGTAAATCATCAAGTCTATTTTCCAAATCACTTTATAGTATATGCAAATACCTTGCACTATTTAGTGTTTCGTTAACAAAGTATGGACCCAATAAGTTTAGTGCCTAAAATACCACACCAGACATTAAAACCAAATCACACTTGATGTCGACTTTCCTTTAGAACGTGAAGATTCTCTCTGTCCCAAAAGTGAACATTATGTCTATTAAGAAGACCGTTATTTGTGAATCTGCTTTCGTCAGACCATAAAATCGTAGCAGGAAAATTATCATTATTCTCACATTGGTTAACATACCATTGGCAAAATTGTACTCTTCTCTCCTGATCTTCATCTCTAAGTCCCTGCAGAATGGTGTACTTATATGGGTGATATTTGTGACGCTTTGAAATTCTTTGTGTTGTACGAAATAGCAGTATTGTGCTCAATTTTTCTAACAAATGTTGGAGGATTTTCAATAACAGATTGTAATACATTTAATGCTACATCATTCACTAATTGCGGGTTTCTGTTAGGTTTGGAAAACGAACCATCTTCCTTTAAATTAACTACCAAATTTCTATACGTACGAAGACTGGGCTGCCTCCTTTCAGGATACAGCCTCGAGTACATCAGTTCAGTTTCTACACTGTTTTTATGACAAAGGATGTAACAACTCAACATATGAAATGTTTCAGTATTAGTAAATGAAGCCATTGCTGATACACAAATATTCCGAAAAAATAATTTCTAAGTGACATTAGACTACTATGTTTTCATGTTTCACGGCCTACTTTTCGTTAGACTAATAAAAAATAAAATCAATAAAATACATTTTTTTCAGTTTTCTTTAATATTTTTAAAAATAGATAGTGCATGTGATATATCATTGTAAAGAGGATGAAAAACACGTTCAATTATTTCAAAGCCGACTTGTTCCATAAGAAAAATTTAAATTAGGGATCAAAACTAAAAACGAAAAGTGCAAAACAAAATCCAAGTCGATATTTAAATTCTACATAAAAAGTATCTTAAGAAAATGTGAAAAGAAATTATGTATCTACTAGAACAAAAAGTTATTACAAGAAAAAGAAATTTGACATTTTTCGTTTTTTCACCATAAATCCTAAAATACATGAAAATTTAAAAAATTGAAGAATGTTGTATAATTTCATAAGTCCTTAGGAACAATTTGTCTAATTTAACCAAACTTGTATCGTTTGCAATAAGCGAGATCCCCATGTTGGAAATGTTATCTGGGACACATTGTATTTATATATAATAATATATATACCAAAAGATTGTTTCTAGAAATGTACCATATCAAGATAACAGCAAATAATATCAATTTTAAGATTGACGCTAATCAACTTAGTAATATCTATTGTAAGTTTATGGATCCTCCCACATTAGTTTTCTTTCTGCTTTTTGATTCAACTCCTCTTGATTGTCTTTTGTATATCACTACACCAAAAAAATGTTTGTATTATTGCACCATCTTGGAAGAGTCAGCCTGTATATATTTTCAGATATACATTCTTTATAAAACACAGTCTTTTTCTGTTATTTTGTCGCCTGTTTTTTATTCTCATTAGTACGGCGATCCTTTGCAAGTAGATAAAGTTTACATATTCCTTGTCAGAATTAAATAGATTCTCAGCCCGTACATGTTATTAAAAAATTTTAAAAACTTTTTCAATTAGCTGCAATATGCCATTATTTGGCTATTTTTTACATTTACAAGAATTTTATTAGTTATGGACCCTGTTGCCTCCAGTTGTGAGTATTTTCATTTGTTTATTTAGTTTTCCTTGCTGACTTGTAGATTTTAGTAATCTCATGATTAAGTTGAGAATTTTGAACAAAGGAGTTCCTTTCTTCATTCTCTGAAGACCACTACAGACCGCTGACGCGATTAATCCTCTCAAATTATATATATATATATATATATATATATATATATATATACTTAATTAAAATGATGTAAATGTTAAGGAATAAGAAATAACAAGAATTTATTTGAGTAGTCTACTACAGTCCGTAATTTGAAAAATTTTCGAAGTCATTCTCAGTGTAACTAGAACTTTCACTAACAGAAGCTGTTATAATCAAATCATGATTATTAATTCTGTTACCACATCAACTCGAATCTCGTTATGCAAGTCATTGTCTTCAGTTTGAACAAAATGTTGGCAGCACTTCATCCAGTCTTGAACAGTAAATTAATGAACATTCTTCTTCTATCAGAGTCTTCACAGCGTATCATTTAAATAAAACATTTTTCTTTGCTACATTGTTTTTAACTTGAGCCCATATCATCGCATTCTTTCGTTCAGATTCAAATTCGGATTGTAGGGTGGGAGCCTGAAAGCCACATGCCTATTCATTTGGAGCAGACTTGTTACGTTTTTTTAGCTCTGTATATTTTGATCCCTGTATATTTCCATTTTAGCGAGTTTTATTTGTTAAACGCATAAGATAGCCATCGAACCTTTGTTTTTCTTTGTACGAATGTACTTGGAGCCTATGCGCGAAATTTTTGATAGTAATAATTTAATACAGCTGTGACTTGTGCAAATTCGGCGAGAAAGATATATTTTTCCTTGTCAACCAGTCAATCATATCTGTTTTCAATGAGTTGACAACAGGTGCTATCTGTATTTGTATATTATGATAGAGTGCACTAAATTAACACAATTCGGGCGGAGATTTAGAATCAGACTAAGAATTAAATTCCTTTCGTGTATTTTTGTCTTCCATTTCTTTTAATATGAAATTACATTTTAAATGCACATACACTCACAAAGATACACGCTACGTAAATCGACTGCAAACCACGCTATTATTCCAAAAAATGACGTAGCAGCTTTCTAGGAATTCTGACTCAATAAATATGGGCTGTACATAAAACTGCCATTTTCTTGCATAAGCCTAGTTGCCACGTTTCAATCCGAATTTATGGTGATCATACTGATTACTATATTGTAAATAACAAAATGACCGAAAACTATTCAAATCAACCGCAAACATTATCTGTAGTTAATACTGTGTTGAGAACTGGACATTTGAATCGCCATCAACGTCGTAAGAGACGTGTAACATACTATTATTATAGTATATGATGCTTTAACACACGATAAATACAGAATGTAAAAAAGGGATTGCGATGAAACTTACAGCAGAATGTTAAATGATAATTAACACTGTCAGTTATTGAAGGAGAAACAGATAATTTCAAAAGCATGCTGCTGCGAAGGTTTATCAATAGCTGTTTCAGCTCCACCCGGTCATCGACAACGATATGTTGTGACACTTGTTCCTCATTAAAATGGTATTGTTGCTGGAACAAAATTAACATTTTTAGAAATAAGCAGCATTATCGTTGTGTATTATTTTGGTAATAACCTTAAATATAAACAACAAGTATTTATTCAACGAGTCTTAAAAAGTAAGTAAGTAAAAAAACACGACACAAAACTAAATAATACGTACAACTTTTCTAAACCGGCGCTGATATATGACAGCATAGGCAGAAACATTAACATTTGAACATTTTTGTGTGCTACTAACTCCATTCCTAAACTTGAAAGTGAGTATTGAAACATATCGCTTCAAAATTCTGCGGTAAGTAGTTTTTTTTTCGGTAAATTATTTAGAACCGCTCTGTAGTTGATGTATAACAAAACCTGAAATGGAAACGTTCGAAGTAATTGATAGAAAGAAATGGGAAAAGTAGGAGATGGATATTATCACCGCAATTAAAAGAAAATGGAGGGCTTGTTCTTCCGGACAGTTTGAATCATTGCATACCAATGCGATTATGACAAAATATCGTAGTAAGAAATTGACAGTTTTTTTATTAATATGAAACCAAATGACACGTGTATAATAAATGAGAACTAAGAGGAAAGATCGGATATCGACAAGAGTGAACAACACAGATATCATTGGGAAGCAGCAGCTTCTTAAAACCTAGCAAGCGGTTGAATACTCTCCAGGTAATATTTTTCGTCTAAAGAAATGAAGAACATTAGACAACGATAATGGCAAAGAATTATTAACACTAAGGAAAAATGTTATTGAAAAAATGAATTAAAAGGTATAAAAATGGCAGAATTAGATATGGCAAGGATTAAACCTGAATAGTAAATTACTGTTTCAAATATCTCTATAGAAAAGTTGTACAAATAAATAAAATTACGTTTTGCTTATATTTCATTGAAATATTCTATTAATTAATGCCATCCTAGCAGAATTGTTCCTTGGCTCATTGTCGAACATGAATTATAGGGGCAATATGACGACTATAGTGCGTAATCCTTCGTATTATCCTACAAACCGATCCTTTGTTTATGTTTACTTAGCCTCCTAGTAAACTACGAAATGATTCGATAGCATAAAATCTAAAAGTAACGGAAAGTTGTAATTCGAGTGCTACTAAATTTTCCGTAATTTCATTAACTATGGTTTAGATTTGAATTTCGAAAGGCGGTGCCTCCATCTTAAATTTTTATCATCATACACTTAAGTCAATAGATTATTTTTGTCACGATATGTTCTGGGCCTGCGACTCAGATGACATTGTAATCCTAAAGAATATAGATTCTTTTGTATGATATTTAAATAAATGTAACAGACAAGTTGACAAAAGTAGTTACTATTTTAAAATTAAAAATAAACATACCGAACAAATCATATAATGGACAAATATGAATATGAATGACACAGTATGGGGCTTTTGAATCAACTGTTGCAGTTTACCGCTCAGTTAAATCTTTATCAACAATGCCAATCGAACGGAAGAAGACGAACAGAGTCTAGGTAACCCTAGAAGAGGGTAGTTAGTTTTAGAGCGTTCTAGAAGGGCTATGTAGACTATACAATAAAAATTTCTAAGAATTTCAAAACAGTCGATTAGATAGCTTTATAACTAGCGATATTAGCGACCCCTAGTATGATTTATATGACAATGAATTAAAGTGTTGTAATTAATACTTGAGTATTGTGTTGGATTTGATAAAGAAATGTGGTCGAATATACTGCAGAATTATTTTTTCTAAATTACTACTAGGTATATATTACGTTACATATAGTTAAAACCGCTTATTTGAAAAGTTCAAATTACAATCGTTCAATTAAACATTTATACAAATACAGAAGTATTGTAAGCACATTCTACCAAATAACATGTGTGTATATAATTTTGTTTGTCCCCTCCGAAATTTTACGTTACACATTATGTGTATTTATGTTCTGTCTTGGTGTATTTTTTGTTGTAAGAATATCACGTATAAAATAAAAGATATATAGAATAATAAAATACGAAAAATTTATTGCACAGAGGAAAAATATTACATTTGTTATCCTTAATTTCAGGGATGGTACATTGTAACATATGCACTTGGAATTTATCATTTAAACTTATTTATTGCATTTCTTACTCCAAAAATTGATCCAGGAATGGATTTTGATGGTAAGTATTATCAGAGATTTTCTCTAAATTAAAATAATAATTATCTGTAATGTTAGTTCCAATTTAGTTCTCTTATTTATTTATTATTATTTAGCTCTTATTTTAGTGCTAGCCACCGCAAGTCATATTTGCCGAATAATAATTGTAAGACGGGTTTAGACAAGAAATATATATCGACAAACATACTAGAAAAAAACTACGGGTGAATTTTGGAAACTAGATCGTTATTTTTGGTAAACTAATGGTCTGATATTTATTAACTACTAAATAATTTGTACAAAATATGTAGGCGGTAACTGCCTTCTTTACAAATTGTTTCTCTGTTAATTCATGTACATTTGCCACAAATCTGTTAAACTCTATCCTAAGATCATACGCACTCTTGATTTAAGTTAGCTCTATAGAAAAACATCGGTGGACTTATCAGGGTCCCTTTAATTAAGGTGATTTCCGACCTTGGCAGAGAATATTACTTTTCACTCTTGAGATTTCTCTTTACCGTAGATGTTGAAATACATAATTGCATACTGAATATTATTTTCTCATATGCAACGCGGCGGCGCCGTACAATATAGTCTGGATTCAATGTTTGAGGAAGTACATAGCGTGTGTCGAGTGTGATCGAGTGGAATTGCATGCGTAACCTTCTTATTATTGAAGATGGAGTTTTGGTTAAGTGGGATATGTTTTGCAGCTTTACATGCTGATTTAAAATCTATCCGAAAAAGTTAAAAATGTCGAACCCGTCAGAAGTTATCAAAAAGAAAAACAGAAAACTGTCATTTTCTTGTATACCAAATATCTTCCTAAGTATAAGAGATACGAAAAAGGTTTCATATGAAACTGTTTTTGATAAAACCAATTTCAAATCGAACAAAAATTCACGGTGGCCGCCTTTGAACTCCTCGTATCAACTTCCTTAAGCTAAATGGCCGCCATGTTGGATTTTTAGGTTACTGGATAGAATTTATTATTCTTGCTTCAACGATATAAGATAACGTCTGATTGAATAAAAATACATTTTTTACATTTTCATAAATCCAAACAAAAACAAACAAAATTTATTTAAAGTAACAAAAATTAATCGTAGTAATCATGAAATGTTCAAAATACTGGCCATTGTTAGCTAAACATAGTTGACACCGTTTGACTACACTTCGGGTTACTTTATGCAACGTATTTCGATTAATACTACACGCTTCTAGCACTGCATCGCGCAGTTTGTGGACATTATTGTAGTTGTAATTACTTCCAGATACTTTATTCTTTAACGTAGCCCACAGAAAAAGTTGGCTATCGAACATCGGTATTGGTAGTAATAACTGTGTTCTCAAACCGGTGAATTAAATAATCTACCACGTTTCTTGAATTGTGGCCTGGGCAACCATTTTGGTGGTACCATAATCCAATTCTGTCTGCCAAAGGTAGGTCATCTATTAAATCTTCTAAGGACATTTGCAGAATTTCTAAACAACGTTGAGCAGTTAAAGTTCCATTGGGTCCAATTAAATGACTTGCCATTGTACCCCGGAATGCATTAAATCCCAATCGAACTTTTTTTTAGACGTGAACCAATAGTGTTCATTGTCTAGATTAAACAGTCCACTGTAAAGTAGAACTATTATTTCCAGTGCTCTTGCGGATAAACCACCTACAAAATCCTACTCTGTGATCATAATAAAGTTTGGGTAATACGCAACTTGTAGGGGTGAAACTTGAGCCTTCTTAAAAGAAATTTTGTTTGGATTTATGTAAGCCCACTTGCTTAAGATGTAAAAATGTTACTGCTATTTCATATTCATCATACGTTATCTTACATCGTTGCAAAGTGAATATAGTATTCTTTTTCCAGTAACTTCAAAATTCAATATGGCCGCCATTTAACTTAAGGGAGTTGATGCAACTACTTCAAGGGCAGCCCCTTGAATTTTTGCTTAAATTTGTCTTGTTGAAAGTAGTAACTTTTATATGAAACTTTTTCGTATCTCTCATACTTACGGAGATATTTGATATACAAGAGAAATTTTCTTTTTTTTTAATAACTTCTTACGAGTTTGACATCTTTAACTTTTTCAACCAGCTTTTAAATCAGCATATAACGCTGCAAAACTCCATCTTCAATAATAACTCGATGTGGGACAGTATATTGAAATTTCTCTTATTATAATTAGAGACCGGACTATATGTTCGATATTTGACTAATATATATATATTAGGGTGTCCCTTATATGGGCAATTTTTTTCTTGATATCGGAATGCATACCCCTAATTATTTTTAAACTGCTAAGCCTTACTTACATATGAAATTTTATTCACCTACGATGATGTTAACCCGTGCCGACAGGGCCACAAAGTTTTTGTAAATAGTCGTTTTTGAGCATCTCTTGATATGTACTCAGATCATCGCAATTATGTACATCCTAGGTAAATAATTAAGTAAAGACAACTATAAAATAACTTTATATTTATTAAAGAGATGGAATGACACAATTATTTTGGAAATTTTCTTTTCAATGTTCCTTTTTACAATCTGGATATAATTTTCTATGTTCTTGAACACAGCGCAAAAGAAACTACTTCTGTTCTGTTCTGAAAGTCCTGCATAAGTTTGACAGCTCTTTCAGCAATATCATTCACCGTCTTCAGAGAAAGAACCTTTCGTCGAGCTTCCACAAAATCAGCGATTTCTTCCCATGAAGAAACGCTTTCCTGAAGAAAACTATTATTAATTTTTAAACGAGAAAACAAGTTTTTGCTCTTCACGGACACGAAATTATCCAAGGTTTTGCCTGAAGCGAAAAATAAAATTAATTTAAAAGAAAAATAATAGAAGATAAATTAAATTTTAGACAAAAATATATAACGACTTACCGTACAATGAGACAAATATCTCTTCCTTTGATGGAACAAATCTCTTCCCAAAGTCGGATAAACTCTCTCTTTGTAAGTTTGCTACAATATTCATCTTAGTTTGTTCATCGACTTCATTATCAAAAAGTGATAAAACGGCAATTTCCTCAGATAAATACCATAAGTGTCGGCAGAACTTGCTCAGAGCTGCTTTGGAAATTAATTTGTCGACTCTTTCATAGTCTTTTAACGTCTTCAAAAAGCGCAAATCTTGGTTCGGTGCCTTCACTGCTGAACTGCATCCAAGCCAGGGCTTTACGTAAGCTGTCACAATAAATAAGCAAACGTCTTGCAGTGCTAGTTTGTCTTCAACGCTCATTTTGAACTGAGACTGCAGCAAACATATTTTTAAAGAGTAAATAGCCCTTGCCATCCATCTTGCTTGATGCATTGCACCAGGAGATCTGATTTTAAATTGTTTCTCTTCATCTCCTCCCAAAAAATGATAGATAATTCAATCAGTTCTCGATAATCATCTCGTACAAAAGATTTTTGGAGTTCATTTACATAAAACGCCAGCAGTTCGCTAATAAACGCGTCACCAAAATGCTGTTTGATAGAATCAGGGTACGTTTCGATGGTACTACAATTAAAACTTTTCCAGTTTTCTCTAAATTTTTAAACAGGGGAACATCGGGACTGCTAGTTACTTGGGGGTATTTTGTCTCAAATACAATTTTGAGGACCAGTTCGTAAACATGGTGGCGACAAGGAAAGAATAGCAACTCTTTTTCTAGTTTTTGTTCCAGAAAAACACAAGCTCCATTCAATCGACCTGTATTCGACACTGTCGTGTCACAACACATTTGTACCTTGTCATTAAGGCTCCAATCGTAAAGCGCGTTTGAAACAGCCTTGGCTTGAGCTTTACCAGAAGAACTCTCAAGTTTTGGCACAGCAAGAAGTTGTTCCTTATCTCCGAATGAAATGAGGATCGGCAGACGCTCTTCCTTGGAACTCCTTACATCTAAGTTAGGTAATAATTTACCATCCCAATGAACCGTGACTACTTCGGGCACGTTATTCTTAAAATCCGATTTTATAGATTCTGCTCTTTTCTTTCTCGTTTGTGTTCGTATGCGTTGAATGGAAGATTTATTAATAAGATATTCGTCACAACTAAGACCTAGTGCTTCTAGTGCCGCTTGAAGAATATAAACAGAATCTCTTATGCTCAGCTGGCATCTATCTAACGCTGCAACTAACTTTGGTGAAATGAAATCCTTTCTTCCTCGTTTTGTTGTAGTTACAGACTGACATGCTGTAGGCAAAATTTCTTTCAGGCTTTCGTCAGAGCTTGAAGATTGATAGTCTAGTTCTTGCGACGGTAATAAGTCGTGTGAAACTGAAGATATTGATGCAATCTCTGAAGACATTTGCCTTAGTCTTTTGTTCTGTTCTACTGATTTTGTTTGCCTTGCTCTTTCTTCTCTTTCAGCTAACTTTTTGTCTATACCCGCTAAACAACCCACACGCCCTGGCTCTCTTTGTTTCTGTAAGAATATCTTATCTTCCCCTATTTTCATTCTTTCGAGGGCATCGGCGTGCGCGATATCAAACAAGTTATCCAAATCCATTTGGAAATCCTCCTCGCGGCGTTTATAAACATCCAGAGGTTTCTTACAATTTTGTTGCAGCTCTCTCCAAACTTTATAGAGATCGACAAGTTTCTTTACACAGTTAGGTAGTGGTTTTGTAGGTATTCTTGCCTTTTCCCAAAATATAATACACTCCCGAATCACAAGATTTGCGCTTTCACTAACAGTCAATTTTACTTCGCGAATGTTAAAAAATAAAACTGCAAGAACTTGTCGATTCGACGGTAATTTTGCACCCGTTATTTGGTGATTTACGTTTCCCACTAAGAAAATATTATTTTTAGCACTTCTTAATTCCACTGACATCTTCGAATGATAAAACAATACGTGCTAATTACTAGACAAACTAAGTACAACTGACAGATAGAGCGCGTGCGCGCCACATTTCGTGCTCAGCTTGTATGAACACGTTTCGGCGCTAGTCGGCACGGGTTGCAGTGCTCGAAATATGCTAAAATTTAGTTTGTAAGTATTTTAGGGGCAAATGAACAAAACTAAGGCCTATGCGTTACAAAATAAATACTTTGAAAAATAAGGGACACCCTAATATATATATATATATATATGTATATATATATATATGTACATATTTAAGACATATATATATATATATATGTACATATTTAAGACATATATATATATATATGTCTTAAATATGAGCAAAATATGTTGAAAATATTCCTAAAATATGTAAAATGTGTTTCAAAAATATTTTCAGAATGTCGAATATATGTATTTTGGAAAAGAAACAAACATTAAGAAAATTTAAACACGTTTTATTAAATAGATACCTATCACTTACATTTCTACATTAAACAGTACATTCCTTACTGTAAAAACAATTCACAATCAAATATTCTCCAATATTTTCAATAGTTAAATTATGTCACCTATCCGTTAGTAATTTGTACGTTGATAAACTTCCTTCGACGTTAACTGATGTGACTGGTACATATTTTAAAACATTAACAACTTCCGGATTTAATTCGGTTTCAACGTCAAAATCGCCACGGAGAATTTGGTTTGCTTGTTGCAACAAATTTAAATTGCGATTTCTTTTTAAAATTATCATTAATTTTTGTATTTATTAATTGTCCTATTTTTCCAGGAACTTTGTTTTTTCTTAAATTCATCAATCAAATGAACAGATTCTTGTAACGGGAGTGCCTCAGTTTCAAGAATAACAATAGTTTTATGACCAAAATCATAATTTCATTTAATGAAGCCAGGTTCATGATGCAGTGAATTATTTTCTAAAATTGTTTTGCACTTTGAAATTACCCCAATATTTTCTTCTTCAAAACTCAAACTCTTTAATACCGACAGACCTTTCTGCATAAAAATGGTAGCTTTCAACAATGTTCTCCATCTTGTGATTATTGATTCTTGTCGCAAAAGAGTATTAGGTAATTTTTTCTGTAACACTGAATCCTCAGAGAAGATTTTAAAATTCGTGACCTTTTATACTTATCTTATATGATAGATCTCTACCACTAATAGGTCAATAAAACAAGGCTGGTTTGAACGATAGTTATATTTTCAGAACGTTTACAAACGTTTTCGGAATACCTTCTTCAGTGAAAATATAACTAGATAAATATATAAACAAACATTTGCTTTTTATTTGGGAACTATCAACAAAATAACTAATGACTAGGATTTCTTGATATAGAGGATGTGTAACCAACTTTTATATATATATATAAATTATAAAAACTAAATTAATGTGTAAACATACATGCAAATTAAGTAAAACCTTATATCAAAAATCTTTGTCGAAACCTTAACAATTCTGTTCAAGGACTAGGGAAAACCCAAATTTAAAAACCTAGCCAAAGGTTTCCTTCTTAAGAAATGCAAATGTCATTTTAACAAATTGCTATATACATTACTTGAATTTTAAATATCGGTTCTGAAATTAATAGTTTTAGTGCCTTTCTGTATATTTATCATTTCATATATTAGTCTTTTTATAATTACTCCCTGTTTTTAATATAATTGTGTTTTCAAAATCAAAGTAATGCCCAAGATCTTTGTAATGCTTTGTTACAGCGGTCATTGCACCAAAATCATTATTTAAAGAATACTTATGGCTATACAACCTTTTTTAAATATTGTTTCGTCTGACCGATGTAACAACCATCACAGTCTTTACAGTTTATTTTATAAACTACATTACTCTGATTTTGTTTAATGTAGTTTATAAAATAAAGTGTAAGGACTGTGATGGTTGTTACATCGGTCAGACGAAACAATATTTAAAGAAAAGGTTGTATAGCCATAAGTATTCTTTAAATAATGATTTTGGTGCAATGACCGCTGTAACAAAGCATTACAAAGATCTTGGGCATTACTTTGATTTTGAAAATACAATTATATTAAAAACAGAGAATAATTATAAAAAGACTAATATATGAAATGATAAATATACAGAAAGACACTAAAACTATTAATTTCAGAACCGATATTCAAAATTTAAGTAATGTATATAGCAATTTGTTAAAATGACATTTGCATTTCTTAAGAAGGAAACCTTTGGCTAGGTTTTTAAATTTGGGTTTTCCCTAGTCCTTGAACAGAATTGTTAAGGTTTCGACAAAGATTTTTTGATATAAGGTTTTACTTAATTTGCATGTATGTTTACACATTAATTTAGTTTTTATAATTTATATATATATAAAAGTTTGTTACACATCCTCTATATCAAGAAATCCTAGTCATTAGTTATTTTGTTGATAGTTCCCAAATAAAAAGCAAATGTTTGTTTATATATTTATCTAGTTATATTTTCACTGAAGAAGGTATTCCGAAAACGTTGTAAACGTTTTGAAAATATAACTATCGTTCAAACCAGCCTTGTTTTATTGACCTATTAGTGGTAGTGATCTATCATAGAAGTTACGATTCTAATTAAACTATTAGCTATAGGAAATGAATTTCTAATATTTTCCGCCACTCTATTTAAACCGTGTGACGTGACGTCACGTGAATTAAATTGGAATACAAAACTTTTAGTTGTTGACCAGCTTTGACCATGTATGACCAGCGTACAGTGTCAGAAAACATGAGTACAATTTTATTAATTAAAACAATGGCAGGAAGGAAAGGAATTCATGAAAGTTTCATTAATAAACTTAATCATTGTCACATGGTTAGTTTTTTCAATTTGTTTACACGAAATCAAATAGGATTTACCAAGAGTATTGTTATTTAAGAGGTAGTCCTACCTTGTAATTCTTTTTGCCATTTTTTTCATTTACCTAAATGCTTAAATATTTATTGAAGAATGATATCTGAAAGTTTCTATTTGGAAGAATTTATAAAGTCGTTGAAATTTCAATTCGCCAAGTGAAGTCACTCTGCCGTTTTGTTGTGTTATGCGCTCGTCCTTGTGCATGGCAGCAAAAGTTCTAAAGGCTCGGTCAAACAGTCCGCGCAAACTCTGTGTTACGTGCTTTTGTTATATCACCATGGTCAAACAAATGGCGGTGACCCCAGCGGACCAACCGAATCCGCGGCGGACAATGCGTTTTCTAGTTGTCAGAATTCTCTTTGAAAACCGTAGTCCGCGACGGACTGCGAACATTTTGTCCGCGCGAAAGTAAAAAAATGGATACAATGCTTTGTTCATCCCGAGAATGGAAACAAGTATTCTCAGGCAGCAACGAGGAAAAAATAAGTAAGTAAAGTCGCAATCTCAAAAATCGTCACTTGCAAAAGCAAGCTGATGAGAACGTTGGCACCTCTGCAAAGAAGTTGAAGACATCGAGAGATAGTTACACCATTGACTACGACTGCACTTTTGGATATTGCATCTTGTCTTTCGCAACAGTATCTTCTGCGTTGTCCAAAATATTAGTGTGCCGTATGTGCCAAAAGCCAGTGAATTTTACCGAAGAAGGTAAACAGAGCCTTGGCTTCAATCTCGTTGTGAGTTGTGAGGATTGTGACCCTTCATATGTAAATAGTTGCCCAAGAATTCTCAATAAGGCGTGTGAAATCAATAATCGGATTACTCTTGCAATGCGCTTGTTAGGCATCGGTTAAAACGGCATTAAAAAATCTTGTGCATTCATGGATTTGCCGTACCCAGTATTTCAAAAAGTTACGGTGAAATTCTGAAAATTAATCACGATGCTTCCGAATCAATTTCTTCTTATTCTATGAAAAATGCTGCACAAGAAGAGAAAAGAAAATCAGTTGAAAAATATGGGAATGATTGTGTTACAGTCTCCAGTGATGGGTCATGGCGTCGACGTGGTTTCTCGTCACTTTTTGGAGTTACTTCGCTTATAGGATAGGTTGGAAAGATAGTCGACTTTGTGGCGAAAAGTAAATTTTGCAAAGCATGCCTTTACTGGAAGAATAGGGAAAACACTGCAGAATACGAAGGTTGGAAAGTATCTCACAAGATGGAGTATGACGCAAATCATGAGGGATCGGCTAAAAATGATTTTACCTATGCGAATTACGTAGGAGATTGCGACTATAAAATGTTCAAAGCTATTGTTGAGAAAAATCCTACTGTGAAGAAGAAAGAGTGCATAGATCACGTTCAAAAAAGAATGGGCAGTAGACGGTGAAATTTAGTGAAAAAGACCAAAGATTCGAGTGGAAGAGGAAAATTAACCGGCAAGTTAATTGATCAATTGACGATATATTATGGGCTCGCTATTCGAAGGCTCTGTCACTCGAATGGGGACATGAAAAAGCAATTTGGGTAACGCTTTACCACAAAATTTCAACAAACAAAAGCCCGAGCATCATTTATGTCCTGAGGGCTCAGAATCATGATGCACTTGGCAGTCACACAAGGCACTTGGAAGAAAAAGGCGACTAGGATCACAACCCTCCTATGCCAAATGAAGTATTCGAAGCAATTAAACCCATTTATGAAGAATTGAGCAACGATGAGTTGCTGACACGTTGTTTAGGCGGATTCACTCAAAATTCCAACGAAACCTTTAATGCACTTGCATGGTTCATGGCTCCAAAAGCAGTTTCAAGTGGTAAAACTGTACTCGACATTGCTGTTCATCTTGCGGTTATTTGTTTCAATCATGGTTTTCGTGGAATTGACAGTTATGGAGAAATTGGGCATTGTTATTGGATTGAATTGCAACAACTTTTGCTGCGAAGCCGACGCCACGAGCATCATTCTTTCCGAGCGATCACTTTCTGCAAAAGCAAAAAGATAGGAAAGCCTCACTCGCTTCAAGAAAAGGTGAGGAGTAAGAACATGTTAAATTAAAAGGTCAACTCTACGGTGCAGGCATTGCAGATTAGAGGTATATCAAAAACTACTATGCGATTTCGGTACATTAAACTTCAAACACGTTTTTCTCAATACCGTGTTTTTCGAGTTGGCCGTAACGATAGCGCCTACAATTCTCAACCGATTGACTTCAAATCTTAACTGTAGCTTCACGATCATATTATCTAGTGAACATCGTAGGATTTTTGCCATAAAAAAATTATGCATTTTATCGATAATTTACGACCGATTTTTCCTTCAAAAAGAGCATTTCGACATGAATATCGTCATATCTTTAAAAATTCAAATTTGAACAAAATCCTACGATGTTCACTCCATTTTTTGATATATTTTAAGAATCTTTTGAATTTTTATTCTAGGTGCAGAATTGCGAGCAAGACATGGATGGATGTCAGGATTTGGATATATTTTAGGAATCTTTTTGAATTTTTATTCTAGGTGCAGAATTGCGAGCAAGAGATGTACAGCCGTATCGACTATGTCGAAAAAACGTATCGAGTTGCAAGGGATGCAACGCCGTCATTTTGTATTTGAAAAATCCATAAAAAAATTGCTTTTGTATCTCAATACTAGTAGAAACATAAACGCCAAACGAAATTAAAATATATCAACCCGTTCCCCTCTGATAAAGCTAAGAAAATGACCCACGATTTTGTGCTCACAAGGTAGGATTACCCCTTAAACTACCTATTAATAAGTATCTGTGGTTTCATATACTATAAAATATGTGAAGCTGTTACAGTTTGCTTAATTTTATTAATTACGTCCTCATATACATTTGTAATATTTTTTCCTTAAAGTATTTTCGTCAGGTACAGTATTTCTGCAATGCTTTTGCAAAAACATTTTAAAATTTTATATTTTAAAGTTTTATAACTTATAAAGTGGGATATTAGAAGAAAGCAAAGCTATGGTTAATTCCGAATTAAGGTTGTTGGGTACCTTGTAGGGACGAGGTAAATCCGCTACGCGTCGCTAGTAGTTCAGTTTTACGTTTAATATTTGGAGTATCGCCCACCCTTTTACTATTGGTGTAATAAAAGTCGAAAAGGTCCGCGTATTTACAACCGAACGAATTTTCTGTAAATAACCAGTCAATTCGGAACAGTCCTAAAAGAGAACTTTTGAAAGGACTGAACTTTATTTGATGGTTTTTATCTTCGATTTTACTAGCAATAGCCAGCAACATAAATATGTAATATGTCATATATTCTACATTGCGAGCATTGCAACATGTTTATATTGTAAAACAAAAGATTTACCCTGATTTGTTCATTGCTATCTCATTTAGTTTTTTAGAAAAAGTCAATAATAACACAAAATTTGACGTTCTTGTGTCAACAGTTACAATAAATAAATGTATATAAAGTTCGTCTAATGATTCTTTTTACACACGTCATCTATTTTTATCCGTATGAATCAAATCGGTACTCCTAGTTCAAGTTAAGCACTGTATACATAATATATTGAAATAATCTGCACTTCTCTGACAGTCAATTGATTAACGTAGTAGTTTACATATAACTTCTGTCAGACATACGTATTTGAATATTCGATACCGATAAATAAGGATAGTTAGATTAACCGGCGATCTTTCGTTGTGTCATTCAACAGTGAAGTGTGTAAAAAGAATCATTAGACGAACTTTATATATATATATATATATATATATTTCGTGGCCTCTTTTATACTTATCTTATATGATAGATCACATATAACAACATAAATAAGGGTAAACCCTTTATTTTGCTACATGAAACATGTCTCAATGTTGAAAAAACAAAAAGAAAGTAAAAAAAATATGTGTGCAGTTTACACGCAGTAAAAGTAAAACAAATAAACCGCAAGAGAATGACACGAATGCAGTATCAGGAGTGGGAAAATTGTAGGCTATATTTATTACAATATTAGTATACCAAAGCTTCGTAATACGCAGGCGCACACACACGACACACGTACTAACACAGGTAAATGCAAAAATACACACAGAACGCTTCGACCAAAGCAAGTAGTGAAGGGAAAAAAGAATTGTTATTTTTTCCCATATTATATAATTATTTAATAATTTATTAAATATAGAAAATAAATATCACAAACTCATTTTCTATGGTAGATAATTTTTTGTATTTTGCGAAGAGACAACTGTTAACTCTAGAACAACACTAGTATAATACGTATTCAAAATAGGAAATAAAATCGTTGTAATGTAACGATTTGAATGAATTTGTATTTATTTTGAAAGATAATCAAGAATATAAATTAAATAACAGTATGACTTTATTTATAAAAATAAATGATATAATAAATTTATAACAAAAGGCATAACGAAACACAATACATAACAGTAATAACAATGCGCTGCTCTACCTTGAGCTTACTGCGGTGTTATGCTTCTAATTGTCAAACCACGCGGTATTCTTCCATCAATGACTTCTGGTAGAAAGCAATTTTTAAAAAATAAAACTATTTCTTTAGGCATTACATTTCATTCATTCATCCAAAATAGTTCATCCTTGTATATACGCTCCACGTGAAAATCATTATCTGTATAAATAATAAAATCACAAAATGACCGTTTCGTTATATTAAGCTGTCCTTGATTTTGATAATAGTAATCGTGGGTCTTCTTCAATGAAATTATGTCATTTTCAACATTGTAGCATTTGGCCTTACAATCTGCCTCTTCTAATTTCCCTTTGATTGATTGTAGACATTTAATTTCCAGAATGCCATCGTTACCAACTAAGCCATCTGGTGATGCCCCCAAAAGGGATATTCTTCACAAATGAAAAAACCACACTGATCAGCCAACACATTAAATGTTGGTTCATATTTTGTAAGAGCATCCTTTTCATGGATCCGTCCATAGAGCACTCTCTTCGTCTTCAGATCTTCTGTTTTATACAGTAATGTTCTCAAAAGACTTTGTGGGGGCATATTTCTTCTTTTTATTACTTTTCCGAAATTTGAAGCAGTCAAATAATCCATTCGTAGCTTTCTTCACAGAATATTGGTATGCTGTCCAACAGTGTCTCTTTCGATTATATGCCTTTTCTCTGGTGTAGATGCTCTGTTCTCTAATTTTCTGAGGAAATCGTTTGCTCTTTTCTCTATTTCCTCAAAAGAAATATCTGGTATAGCAGCATTTGGGCCATAGTCTTCATCTGGACCAGATATAGCCGGCTTAGAAAAAACTGATTTTTTTGTTTTCCTTTTTTTTTTGTAAACAAGTTCTTTTGGAACACATTTTTTTAGAAAGGTATTCGTCTTTCCTGGCCAGACATTCTCATGCCAGCCCGGTCCTACACCATGAGAAATAGCAGCCGCCTACGCTTTAGTGTTATATTGAATTGATTTAGAGAAATGAATTCTTTTTCCACCTGTACATTTTGTTACTAATGCCTTGTATCTATAATTCAGTTATTCAGTCAGATTATAAATGTCTACAATTGTGTCCTTACCTTTTTGCTTGATTGGTAGTTTCATTAGGCGCTACTATATCCGAGAGGCTCTAATATCTTGCGTATTTCAAGCCAAAAATTTAAGTCCAACTTGGGAGTAAGATCGTCATCATAATATCTTGTTCCATGGAAGTAGATGGTCCTTTAAAATTTTAACAACATTCATGTTTTTTTGGTTCTGTACCATTTCGTTGGTGATAGGAGCAAGTCGCACAAATTTTATTTCTGATGCCTAAATACAACGGTTTTTTTGTAAAAGCACCAATTATAATTCCCTGAAATCCATGTAATTATTGATAAAATTATATACATACATACTGCATATACACTTTGACTTACAACGCCCGAAGTTGCATTATACCCATGGCCATAACTTCGTTCCGCTATAACTGTAATATAGGGTATACCATCTGGAGTAACATTACCATTTTCTATAGCATTTCTCTTTCCTTCCTCCCCAGCCCTGTTCATTTCTTCCAAAAGGCAGGTTTGCCAAATCTAAAATACAATTCGTATTTCACATTTTTTAAATATGTATATATGTTGCTGCTTACCTGTTTCACCTTAACTACCTCTTTTGAAAACGTCTTTGATGATATAAAAGGTAAATCTAGGACGCTAAATAACTCTTCATATTGACTATAGCCAATGCCAGTAGGCAGTGATCCCCAGACGGCGGCATTATTTATATCCTTTCCATCTGGCTCAGAAGAAATTATGAAGCATTTCTTGCAATTATCACAATAAAAATGGAGTTTTGAAACTAAGCCAACTCTACTTTCCTTTAGAAACTTCATTCTTCCCATAGTACAAATAGTGGGATGCATTACGATCTTCTCATATTCTTTTAACACATGACTAATATCAAAAATTTGTCTTCCCGTTAAATCACCAAGGGCCTTGTATTCATTCTTCTGTCATTTCTACATCAGGCGAATGTAAGTCCAAACATTGTGGAAAAGCTTGACCAAAAAATGACACTAAATATTATAATATTTAGCAATAGCTAATCTAAAAATAATTATATTCAGTTTATACATATAATAAATTTAAGATTTCCGTTTTTAATTACTTAGTGCTATGAGCTTGAATATTTTCATGTAATAAATTAATATAAGTAATCTATCAAACTGAATTCTTGTGCCTATATAGAACCTATTAATATGTCATCAAACTATTTTTGGGAAAATAAGGAAATATTATTAAACAAACTCTTGAAAATATCAGCAATGTACTATGGAATTACCCATAACTATAACAAACATAGCAAATACTCAGGTACCACATATGTACGTATTTTCTACAGAATTCGGTATATAAAATCAATAATTAAATATTTTGCAAAAGAAAAGTGTTATAGAGCGTTTGCTGTATATACTTACTTGGGGTCGACGTAAATTGAGTCCCAAGTTTCTTAATTACCTCTTCATCTAGGTAAGTTGCGTCCCGTACCTTTCTGGAAAAATACGTAAATTGAGTCCCTGCTACCTGAATCATTCCTAACTGCATTTTAATGACGGGGTGTAATTACAGATAGTTATGCAGTTAACATTTCTACCATGTCCAATTTATAATTTAGTAGTATAGTAGTGGTAGTAGAGGCTACAGGTTTGTAAATTTTAATTTATAAATTCAGTGACCAAATATATTAGTGACATTAAACAAATATCATGGAAATTATAAAAAGTGAAAAGGGCAGAAGCCTTCTGGTACTACAAGGATTTAAATTTCGTTTCCATAAATCTTTGGCGAATGAAATTGAATGTTGGACGTGTCATAAACGTACGTGCAAATCGTTTTTGAAAGTGGGTATAAATCAAGAACTTTTGGAAAGTCCTTTTCCTCACAACCATGAAAAAATGGAAGATAACCAATTGCAACGCCAGAAGCTGAGTAATAACTTAAAGCGTAAAGCCGCCGACGATATTTGTGAAAGACCTGCCAAACTGATTCACTTGGCCCTGAAAGAAAGTGTAATCAAGTCACTTACACGTACGGATATATTGTTAATCTAGAGGAACCTGCAAAACGCCCGGCAATCGAATCATGTGCACCCAAAATCCATTGAAGAAACGCTTTCCGCGGTAGCAAATATGGATATCAAAACCAACGCCAATGAAAACTTTGTGTTCGTCAACGATTCCCAGGACAAAATAATTGGATTTGCGACGAGAGAGAGAAATTTAGAAGCACTATGTCGTGCAAGTTATGTTTATGTGAATGGTACGTTTAAAAGTTGCTCTAAATATTTTTATCAATTATTTACATTTCACGTTTTGAACAATGATTTGTATGTGCCCCTTGCGTTTTTTGCTTCTTCTACCCAACAAAACTGCAGAAACTTATACAAATTGTTTTAGAAACTTAGTGAATAACTGTTCAAGTATAGGACTGAGTTTTTCACCCATAAATGTTGCCGCGCAATTAGTGTTACCACACACAATAATTAAGGGGTGTCGTTTCCACTTAGGCGTAAAATTCAGTCTCTCGGTCTATCGCGGGATTACAAGTCCAAATCAGAGGTAGCAAATTTTTTGATTCTTTTTTGGACTTCCATTTTTGAACCCTGATGACGTACCAAAAGTCTTTACTGATTAATAATGGCTGTACTTCCTGATAGTCAGCAAGTTACTGAATTTTGTGATTACGTGTTGGAAACATATATATCGGAAGATGCACCGTTTCCTCTGCAAATGTGGGCTGAATTTTCCTCCTTCACTAACAGAACAACTAACGCTTGCGAATCGTTTCATGCTTGACTTAACAGACTCTTTAACAGTTCACACCCTAACATTTTTACATTTATTGAGGTCATAAAAGGAATACAAAGTGAGACGTACATTCAGCTTAGATGTAAGTCGAGCAAGAAATCCAGAAGTATCATTGAAAAAGAGATCTGCTTGCGAGAAACAATGACTAGTTTACGTAACAAACAAATTAGCCTATATCAGTTTGTGAAAAAGTATCGTTTAAATATCTTCCAATAGACATAAGCTAATTTCAGAAAAAATTACAAGTTTATTTCGTAATTTAGTAATAGGTATGTGTTACAATATTTCAATACACATGTTTCCATAACAATTCTCACTCTCTATGTTTGTATATATGTTGTATAGTAGTAATCTGAAAATAAACTGCTCTCCACTTTTAAATATTTTTATTGATATCAAAAGATAGCGTTCCACTACACAACCTGAGTCCGTTTATAGTACAGATAATCTATTTTGTCTGTATAGATTAATCGGGCCCAATTTACGTACCTTATTTCGGATTCCGGGACTCAACTTACATACCTAGGGCCGTATGTTGGGATTCAACGTACGTTCATCTCCGCAATCGGGACTCAATTTACGTTTTCCGATTTACTTGATGGGCGGATCAAGTCTGGGGTCGGATAGCATAAGGCGATATGCGCGTGACCCCTTGCTGCCTAATAAGAAAACGAGGGGATGCCAGGCGAGAACTCGCCGGCTCAACGCGATATTTTTAATTCATCACGAAATTTTAAAATCGCGATATCTCAGTAAATAATGATCCGATTGAGATGATTTTTGGCGGAAATTACTCGTAAATCTTCAGCGCTTCTGACGATATAAACAAATTGGTCAATTCTTTTCGATTTTTATACATAGATTATCCACGAAGTTTAGATAACTGCAAACTGAAAAACAATGGTGTAAATACTGTAATTAACAAAAAATATTCCTCGAACTCATGCCTCGTACTCCATAAACAATATTGCGAAAGCTCATATCGGCGGAAGAACATTTGCAACAACACCGAGAGTAACGAGACAACTCTCAGCCGAGTTCTCAACGCCGTTACGGTATTATGTTCGTTGAATTTGAATAATTATTATTCCGATTTTTTATTCTTTGAAACCGTAACAAAATAGTCTTTGCTCTTCGATATTGAACATGATATTTCGTTTGGAAGTTTAAAAGCAATTAACAATTTCCTACAAAAATGTAGAAACATAAATTTCTTGGAAAAGCCATTAATCCCTATTTAAGGGATATTTTATATTTATTTTATTATATTTAATGAAACATCGGTAACCGTACAATGGAGATTTCCCAGAAAATCGTCTACTATCTTTAACTGCTTAATAATGTATAATAATGTTGTAGAATTTTTAAGGAAGATTAAAATTCAATAGTAGTGGTTTTAAAATCATTGGAAAGGTAGTATTACCGTTCAAATTTGGCACCACTTGAGTCCCGTCACGTCCGGCGTCTTTTGACTCCAAACATCCCTTTATCACGAGCGCTCTAATGCGCAGCTGACCTGTATTGTTGCTGTTGGTTCTAACTAACTCTTCCGATTTTCTTATTCGAGCATTCTTTGTTTGTTGGCGTTAATATGCCAACAAAGTTGGTGAAGTTGCTGCGCTGTGGGCGCATGTACTGTTTCGCTTGTGTGTTTCCAAGTGTTACCGTTGCAGTACTCCGTGAGGAGAAATTCAGATCAAGTGACGCACACTGGGCTACAGTCCTCGGCACATCTGGGAGAAAATATTAGACGACACCATTTGACGCTTTCTGTAGGAACCCTATTCGAAATATCATTGCTTGAGGTAGACTAACTTTTCATTTGCTTTATTGTAAGTTTATTTCTTTTTAGGGACTGTTTTTGTAATATTAAGTATTGATCCTTAATTTTTTATTCTTTCGGAATGCATCCAATGCTAACAAGCCAAATAACAAATGTAAGGTATAACCACAGATAAGTAATAGAGATTTGCAATCCTTAGGGGCGAATGGCAGCGGCTAAGGCTACGGTTACTATGGATGCGAGTTCTGACGAGTTCGTCCGAAATCATCGTCAGAACAAGGCGGTTACATTGTGCGCGTTTTCTGATATTCTGATAGTACGATTCACCCGCCTAGCAAAGATGAACGAACTTGATGAATTTTATTTTATTTAAAGTCCGTTAATGAAGTTATTGTTGTTAAATGGTAGAAAAACAAAGCATGGCAACCAGTTATTTTCTAGAAGAGGCGTCTCATATCCTAAAAATACCTGTTTTCGTACACAATACTGATTAATTTATCGTAATCCATGGTGAAATAATCAAATCACTCGAAATTCAACCCACAAAAGCACCCAAAATAGACGCAGGTCGTACGAAAAAATCAAACATGTTTGAACGCTTAACTGGTTCTGACAACGTCATGCATGTTCTGACGTGTTCGTCGCTGCCAATGTGAACACTCTCGTTGGACAACAGGCGTTTTTTTATTCAGACGAATTCGTCAGAACTCGCATCCATAGTAACCGTAGCCTAATGTTGAAAATGTGAAACGAATTTGGGAAACGAAAGTTTACTATCCCATGGTATATAAAATCAAACCTGATCGTGAATTCATCATCAGTCGTCGCATCTTTCGCCGTCTCTCCTAGAAGGGGACATCAGAATGTGCTACCAATCGATATTAACGAAAGTAGTTGTAGGGGTTGGTAATTACCAACATAATTATGTCGAGTATTTTTGGGTAAACGAATACGACGCACTACTCAATCAATTTCGAGGAAATCAAATCTGAAAACTAATAACTTTGTGTTATAACTGTTATAAGAAATCGTTGAAATAAATTATTTGCGCAGTGGCAGTATGCATCTGTTGAATATATTTCCTAGACAGAAATGTAAACGAGAAAATGTATTTGTATTGTATAATAAATCAAACAACGTGTATTCCATCCAAATACATTGTTTGAGCAATAACAAAAAAACAAAGTATAGGAACTGTAGTATTCTTCTTTTACACATAGATACTGGTCCTTCTTAATTTGGTTTTATTTAACAATAACACTACCATTATACTTGACTCTATTCTATTCTAAAATACACTAACAAGGGGGACGTCAAGGTTGTGAATAACGGATTTTGATGTGTTTCGAATATGTTATAGAGGCACCTCCCACGAGTATCTTGCTGCCAGTTTTTGTGGCCATTCGCCCTAGTTCTCGAGAAAATTGCGAAAGTTTTCCTAACAGAATTTATATACCGTTAATCTTAATAACTTTGTAAAGAAGTGAGTATAGTGCAGTGGTTAAGTTCCAGGTATACTACGCTGGCGATCCGTGTTCAAATCCTGCTCTTGTAGTTTCTTTTTCTCAGTCTTATTGCATATGATAATAAGAAATATATTTAATTTCATGCAAAATATTTTTCACCATACTAACTTTATTAATAAAATTAATCGGAAGCAAATGTGCAGCATGGTGTGTATTTTAAATTCCACAATCAAATGTTATAATTAAGTCGTTTTATGACTAGTGACCATAATTTAAACTATTTTTATATTTTAAACTAAAATTGACTCGGGCGGAATTGCAAGGATTGACGGATATTTGGATATTTATTTTAAAGATATAGATAAAAGCGTATTGTAATGCTCCTTTTGCCTACAAAGCATCGACCCAGGACTTGATGTTTTTAAGCAACCTTTATTTTCATATTAAAATAAGTGAAAACATGTCAAAAGCAACATCAAAGAATTCTTGTGGGTATTTATGGTATCTCACCGAAGAAACAGTCGATTTGGTGTTTTTTTTTTGATGATTCAGTTTTTGTTTAGCAAAAAGTAAAAAATGGCCAAAGCATTTAAAGAAGAAGAGTCAAATAATTTTGATTCTAAACGCTTAAATGTTCTTTTTGAAGAAATAGCCGAATTTACCCACAAAGAACTACATGCATTATTTTGTGTCAAAAAACACCTTTAATTTTCTTAAGCGATTTAAAATATCGATCATTCTATTAATAAAATTAAGATGGCAAAAAATATTATTTTTGAACAATTTTACATGAAATTAAATGTATTTGTTAATATCATATGCAATGAGATTGAAAAAAACTACAAGAGCAGGATTTGAACACGGATCGCCAGCGTAGTACGCCTGGAACTTAACCACTGCACTACACTCACTTCTTTACAAACTTATTAAGATTAACGGTATATAAAGTCCATTAGGAAAACTTTCGCAATTTTCTCGAGAACTAGGCCGAATGGCTACGAAAGTTGGTAGCAAGATACTCGTGGGAGGTGCCTCTATAACATATTCGAGGCACATCAAAATCCGTTATTCACAACCTTGGCGTTCCCCTTGTAAGTACATATTATCACACGTTTCGTTTACTCCCGCCTAGTCTACATACATACTTCTACTTTATCGGCTTAATAATAATAGTAATAATAATAATAATAGTAAAAATCTGTTACAATACGTAGAATACAAACTAGCAACCAGTAGGTTACTGGTACTTATTCCTCCACATATTTTTCAAATTTGATTTTCTTGAAAATGCTTGGGTGGAGCGTCGTATCCATGTACCAAAGAATACTGGGCATAATTACCAATCGCTACAAGTTTCGTTAGAATTGATTGATATAACATCGCGATGTCTTCTTATTAGTCAATTCCGTTGAATCAACATCACCCTGAAGTAAATGAATCTACGAAACTAAAGCTTTACCAAAAGTGTATAACAAATGCCGTATACATTTATTAGTCCATTTATGAGTTTAATATATTTTACAAAAATGTAGAGTTCGCGTGTTTGTCCCCGACATCCTTAAGACGGATTTATTTGTTAATTTCGCTTCAAACACAATTCTTGTTCTGGAGAAAATCGCACTGCCTATGAATTTTAATGATTCAAAACTTATCAAACTATCTCGTTTTCCAATGCTTTCGACTTCACAACCTCTTGAAGTCGAAACACATATATAAAGCTATAAAAGCATTTCTCTGCATTCACCAAAATCTAGAAAAATAAACGTTGATACACCTGAACCTTCATCGTCACAGGAAGATGAAATTTTGTACGCGGTTACGGATTTTCCATCTCCAAAATCCAAAAAAGAAACACGCCTATCGCTCTCGATGACACGCCGGAAACGAAAAAAATTAGAAAAATGACATCTTCAAAAGCAGAGCAAACTACTACCACAGCGGCGACCACGTATAACAAAATTAGAATTGCTTAAAGAAAGGTATAGTTTACTCAATGAGATTGAAACCGCGAAGTTCATGTCTCCACATCCTAAAACAATTGCTCTAATGGAAAGACGTAGAGGAAAAGCTCGCTGCACGAAAGAAGAAAAAGGTTAGCAGTAGCCCTTTTTATGCGTCACCAGCTGCTTATAAAACTAGCTAACTAACTAAACTCGATTTAACGATAACATGTGATCAAAATGAATATCAGTAATTTTTTACATACATTGTTAAATATCAAATATATATATAATATATATATATATAACGGAATTTATTCACAGATAGACATGCAGACTGATTGCTTGGAATCCAATACCCACTTGACCTTGATAAGATATGACTTGAATTTTACTAGCGTTTACATTTCTATATAATAAACATATTTATTCTTAGTGGTAATCAAACGATTTCCTGAAAATCAGTGTAACGAGGCTGAGGTTAAAACAAGATACAAATTAAATAAATACATAAATAAATTTGTATAAATTACACTTACCACACCTTTCGGAAATAGCGCTGGATGTATCCTCAGTGGAAAACTACGGGGATTTAGTGTAACTAGCGATATCTGACCAACGTCCAAAACGAACATTGGGCATTACACACTGAACGGCCGCCCAAACTTTATTAGATATCACTGGTTACATGTAATTCCTCCAGTTTTCCACTGAGGATGGAAACTTAGTTGCCGAAATACGTATCTGGAATTATTTCCAAAAAGTGTGGTAAAGATAATTTTTATTTATTTCATATAAACGGTTCCTTGAGAAACTTCAAAAATTAATTTCTGGTTTCGTCTGATAGTAGCAATATATTTTCTCTTACAAATTTTATTTTGTTTTGTTTGAATTTTCTTGTTTCAATTTTATGCATAAGTTATGAAAAATCCTATATATGAGAATAGCAAAATAAATCACTGTAATACAAAAACCAAACATTTTGGGTAATGTTTTGAACATATAATATATGAAATGTTTATCTCTAACATTAATAAACTTCAGTTATACAAAACAAAGTATGTATAGGTAAGTAAAATTAAATAAGAGGAATCACATAAAATGACACATATGTATGTACAACGGGACCAAACTAAACTTGGACGATTGACAAGCGACGAACTAGTATCGGCAGAAATATTGCAAGCGAAATTGAACCTTATCCGCAATCCGCATTTATCATTGATAGTGATAAATGCATGGAACTGTTGAATCAATAGTTTGCTTATGATAGTTATGATAAAGGAGCTTCCCCTTTAAATTTCAGATTTTGTTTTGGAATTCGCTTAAATTATAAATCGTTCTTAAATAGTAATTTTAGGTTGAAAAGGGGAAGGGAAGGGGAAAGCAACCTAAACGAAATAAGTAATAATTTCTTCCGATATTGCACAACATCCTACAGCCGTACTTCCACCTTATTTAAATAATAATTACGAATAAGAATTAATGAACTATTCCGGAACTCTAGTTCAGCTACTTCTCCCGTACTTTTATAAAAAAAAATATTCGAATTCGTGCAACTCCCGCTTGCGCGACGATTTAAAAAGAAACGAAACTTGCAGTACGTTCTTTTTCTCATATTGCCTTAATATATGGCTTGTACGGATTGTGAATTTGTATTTTTGATTTTATTGTGAGTGATAAAAATTATTTTCGTTCTTTTCCTAAATAAAATTCATTGGAGAATACTGGGAAATATATATAGAGTCATATATTCCAATCTAGTTGATCTGTGGCTAATATTACTACAATTTAAATTTTATAATATATCGGCTACAGGTTGACTTCTCTAAAGCTCCATCACAATATTCTCCTTACAAAGCTGGATTCCTCTGGTTTCTCTCCTGCTCTGATTGGATTGATGTCATCATATTTTGACGACCGGACTGGCTACGTATTTTACAATGGATTTTCGTCCAACATTTTTCCAATCTCGGGCCTCTACTTTTTAATATCTTTATTAATGATTTACTAGACATATTAAATTCTGAATGTCTGAGGTATGCCGATGACCTTTAAATTTACAGCATCGTCCGAATACACCCTGACTGTATCAAACTCCAGGTCAATCTATCTCTAGTCGAGGAGTGGTGTACTCACAATAGAATCCTATTGAATATTTCGAAGTGTTGTCTTATTTCTTATAATCAATGCTCTACTTCTATGATTTACAATTACACTGCTAAGTCTGAATTGGTGACTAGAGTATCTGTGGTAAAAAATTTAGGTCTACTTTTTGATTCCAAACTCACCTTCGGTCAGCATGTCTCATCGATTTGTGCGTCAGCCTCAAAATTATTAGGGTTCCTTGTCAGACAATGTAGAGGCTTCAATTATATTTCTGCAATCAAAATGTTGTATTATACGTTGGTGGGCTTCAAGTTGGAGTATGCATCCTTAGTATGGTTTCCTTGTTACACATTCCAACTAATCTCAATTGAAAGAATCCAGAAGAAGTTCCTGAAATATCTCTCCTTCAGAGTAACTGGAGCGTATCCTGATCGAGGAGCGGACTACGATGGACTTGTGACCCAACATAATGTAGTATCTCTATCTTGTCGTCGTGAGACATACAGTGGTAGATTTTTATTAAATTTGTTATCAAAGAAAATCGATTGTCCAATGATAATGTCCTATATAGATTTCAATGTACCCGTCGTCGGCACTCGCTACTGCTCTACCTTTCGCTTGTCTAGAGCAAAAACAAATGAATTGGTGAAGTCGCGTGTCCACGTTATGTGTAAAAACTGAAAAGTTTTACTATGATGCTCTTTTTTAAATTTATATCTTTGGGTTTTGTGGACTTGCCTTAATTATCTGAGTTTGAGCCTATTTCGAGTTTAAATTTGTTGTTATAATCAGGAAATTGGGTTCTTTCTATTTTATTTACTTACTCTTTACTCTTATGTAATACTTCACTTAATCTTTGTTTTCTCTTCTACTTATTTTCAATATTGGTTGTCTTTTTTATAACTTGTAAAAATCAAAAAAGGGACTTTGTGAGTTTCAAAATTTTTTTAATAAAATTGTATTTGTATATTTTTTATTTGTTTTGTATATAAGTAGATACTAATCGTTCGTTTATCTTTAGTTTTCATCCACCTGATGAAGCCACTGTGTGGCGAAACAAATTTGTAGTGACAATTTTATTAAAAAATTTTTAAACTCAGTCTCTTTTTTGATTTTTACAAGTTATGATTATGGAGTTTCAACAAGTTATTCCCGCTTCGATTAATTACTGGTTGTCTTTTGGTTACATGTATATATATTAATGTCCGACCGAAACAGGATTTGCAGCCGAAACCGAAACCGAAACCGAACCTTCGGCCTCGGTCTCAGTTTCGGCCGTAACCGAAACCGAAACCGAAACTTATTTAAACATATTAAAATTTCAATTGTATGCTGAAATCTAGTGTATGTTTTACATGTTATATAGTTCATTTGTGTTAAATGAAATAAAAAAAAACAACAATTACGGTATGTAGGAAAAGGAGATATTTATGTATTTAGGTATTAACTTGCTGACTCTGACAATTACGAGACACGAACTCGCTCGAACGAAGCACGACAATTCACGAACACTGAGTTTCGGTGCGGCCGAAGTTTCGGCTGAGCTTTGGCCGAAACCGAAACTATGGCCGAAACTAGATTTTTGGCCGAAACTGGCCGAAACCGAAACCGAAACCGAATGTTCGGTCGGCCACTAATATATATATATATATATATATATATATATACATATATATATATATATATATATATACATATATATATATATATATATATATATATATATATATATACATATATATATATATATATGTACCTGATGAAGCGTACTATTAGATGCGAAATATCGGTATAAAAATAAATTTGAACATACTACTACTGAATGTATGATTGCTGAACTCCCCAATAACCTTCGTTTCACCTTTGTTCTCAACGGCAAAGACCCCTGATCTGCATATACATATATATACCTATATGATTTAAAAAATATTTCTAATTCTACCAGCTAAAGCAAGCAGGTAGGATATCAAAGGCATATATGGATGTATATGCCTTTGATTTAGCGCTTTTCAATACTTGCGTAACATAACGACCTATCTCCTTTAACAAGCCGCATTTATCCATATGGGCGAAATATTCTAAATAAGCCTCGAATTCGTACAGTTTACGACGAATCGTCAATGTTTAGTTGGGTCCCATTGTACATAAAACAATACTTTTAATTGCATTTGCATAGAAATATGTGAAAGGAAATAAATTATATTTGTAAGTCTATTCATTTTATTACGAACAAATATGTATATAATAGGTATGCGTTCAGTTCGAAAAAAGATTACATATTCTTTAACGCGTGCGCTACACCTGTATTAGCTAATAACGTGCTAAAAATATCTTTTTGTCCTTTTGTCGGCTGCACCCGACGATTACCGATACGTAAATATTGAAAGAAACGCCGTAAAGTTAGATAACCCGCTAGATTTCGTACTTTTACATTGGATTATAAATCTGTATTACTTATCTGTGATATAACCAACTTGGTTACACTGTTTCTATCCATGACGTGGATTAGTTATCTTTTTAAGATCAATAGTTTTCTAAATGTTTTGATTTTAGATTTGAGCGGGAACTCTTGCTCCTCTATATTTTTGTTTATCAGTTTAATTGCTCTCTGCCATTAAATCCATGTATGTCAACCACAGCGTTGGTATTTGCTTGTTACTTGCTTAGGTCATTTATCTTGCTCGATCGCGGAGTTGTGTGTAAGTTTGATATAACCCCATGAAGTCGCAACTACCTCCTCATCGTTAACAATTATTGACCATTTCGGATTATTTCCAGATTTTCAGGAAGGCTCACGGTGTTACTATTTCACCAGAGTGTTTCCCTAAATTAGCCAGCTATCGCACTGTGACGTTCTAACGAACCTCAATTTTTACTCCTCGTATAAATTTTGATGCGACACGCCACGAGTAGTAGCAGGCTATGGTTCTGTTTGTCGAAACGTTTCAGGTCATGTCAACGCAATTTTAAAACAAAATATACCTCATTAAATTTTGCGCAGGTGTACCATTCATGTAGACTTATAATTAGAGCAATAAGAATTTCACCGAGATATGTCAACTCGCCAATATTTATTTAGGTTAAAGTGATCATTCTTGTTAAATCATAACATAGCACAGCCCTTTTTTTGCAGTGTGACAAGCCCTTGCTGAGTGGATGATTTCTTAATTGCTGTACTTCACATTGTTTTCTTCATTATTATTTTACTCTTAAATCATTAAGCGAGTGAAAATATGTCGCAAATTAACAATTTTAATCATAATTGTTCTTTCATTTTGATCAAGCAACGTTGGGAAAAGAAAGTACCAAAATCTCCAGACAAACTTAAATTAGAAGACATCACCGCTGACCTATGAAGGAAACTGGTACCTCGGGTATATTTTACAGAAAAATGAGGAACTTGATGAAGTAAAAATAACTTTTCTTCGTCCATCCTATCCATCTCATGTAGATGGGCCAATCTATATCATTTTCATATCCAAGAAACGCTGATGTACCATGGATGACAGTAGTGGACGTTCTGATAAAAATGAATCCTGTGACTCTCACTGGAAGAAGTTATGTTCTACTTGAGAGTGATGTATGCGACACAAATATGGTTTTTCGAACTTCAAATGAAAAAAATATCCTCTTACTTCATGAAGAGTCTTAGTTTATTCTTATTAGTGGACACTTGCTTTAGGTTAATGTTTATAATTATTTTCAAGGAAATGTAAAAATCAGCTTTTTATGATATTCAGCTAATAAGATTGTATTAGTGAAAAATCAAGCTTCAGTTTTAATTTTTTGACAATGACAATGAAACCATTATGTTCCCAAATTTATATTTTACAACGTGATTTACAACAATACTAACTATTCATCAAATAAGTTTGAATACGTTAAAATATGAACTTTTTCAAAAAATTAAAATTGTCTGTTTTTTAAGATTGTGACAAAACATATATGGATTAGTGTACCGACTCTACAGTATGTTGTATACTGCAGGGAAAGGCATGGAAAATGCTTCAAAATGACACCTCTCGCAGCTCTCCAGCTCAATTGTGAGTGAGTCTGTCCCAAGTTGTGGCGCCTACCTTGAAATGCTGTGAATTTGGCTCCACTATTGTTAGTGCGAATTATTCGAGTTCAGGTTGCTTGTATTGTTAGTAGGCGAGAGGATTACTGTTGGCACGTCTATTTGCGTTCCGGGATATGTTCCTTTTTGTATATCGTATTAGAGGCACTGAAAAGAGCCGTTTTTTGTATCAGTAATAAAAATGTGCAATAAGAAATGACAATATGTTACATAGAACAACCCAAAAATAATACATGATAAGCATAAAATGTATTTAATTAAAAGAATCAAAATAATAAAAATTTTCTAACGCGTCAAGTTAATCTAATCTAAATCTACGTGTTTTTGATAGATTGGGCTGGTCATTAGCTACCCGAAATAAATTTAAATTATATATTTTTAGGTGGTCGTTATGGTCACATTTTAAAATGAATTTGGATATATCGTCCTTCAAATTTTCCCAAAAATAGTATCTTTTTATATTAGCATACATGCGGTTAATGCCCGCGTGTCTACCTGTTCGAAGTATATGAAAATCATTTAGGATTAATTGCAGCGTTTGCTTACAATCAATTCTCTTTGCCTTGCTTATAATGCAAATTTTAATATTCAAGTCTTTGAACATACGAAGCTATTTTGACAATCTGCTTATTAAATATTCATTTTCTTTCTCTTGAAAAATGCATAATTGTGGAATTATGTTTATTTATTATATATTCATATTTATAACATATGTCTTGCAAACATCTCTACTCTGCGTCGAAGGCAAGTGTTGATCGATTACTTTGCTTAATAAAAATTATCTGACACCCTACATAGTACATTGTGTTACCCGATTTTATTATATTTTTCTGAGAAAAGTTGCCCGCGTTATCATTTCATTGTCTAATTGTAAGTTCTACTGAATTTGAAGGTTGTTTTAACAATTCAACAATTCATTATTGAAACTCAACCTTGTTTCAACGTTCTGTTATGGTTCTGTTGTATATCCTTTCTTTTTCGTGATCTAGTCATAGCGAAATATTATGGGATATATACCTTTAAAATCGTTTGAGTCGATTTCAATTCTTGATAGAGCATCAGCTGCTACATTCTCGTTTCCCTTTATGTAATTTATTGTGAAATCAAATTCCTCGAGTAAGTCTGAATTCTGTTATTCTGTCTGTTATTCTGATTATTTATGCCACATAGATACACCAGAGGTCGGTGACCAGTAAAAATTTAGATTTTCCGTCCATATAAATACGGGCTAAAATGTTTTACGAACCAAACAGTGGCTAGACGCTCGTTTTCAATCGTGCTGTAATTTAGTTCTGAGTTATTTAACGCTCTACTTGCATAAACCACAGGCTTATCATCCGCATTGGAAAGAATTGCTCCAAATGCATAACCGGAGGCATCTGATTTATGAATAAATTTATTATTTGGTGAAAAGTATGGGTATTGTAATATGGGTGAGTTAACTAATGAATTCTTTAGTGTTTCAAATGCTTTTTGACAATTTTCATCCCACGAAAATTCAATCGATTTTCGCGTTAGTTTATTTAAAGGATTTGCGATTTGTGCGAAATTTGGCAATAATTACTAACAGCATCAAATCGTTTCGTTTCCTTCGCATTTGTAGGAGTTGGATTATTTTGAATGGCATCAATTTTGTTTGGGATCAGGAGAAATACCGTTCGAAAAGATTACATGACCTAAATACAAAATCTCTTTCCTCAGAAATTGACATTTTATCGGATTTAGTTTTAAATTAACTTGCCGTAGTCTATTAAAAACCTTTACCAAATTTTGTTTATGATGTTGCAAACTATTTCCAAATACAATTAAATAATCTAGATACACAAAACATGATTCAAAGTTTAGTCCAGGCATAGCTATTGTCATCACGCATTCCGCACTACAAAAAGAAAATTGGACAAACCGTTATCTTTTGAATAATATTGAAGATGCTTTTGATCATTTTTATTTAATTTTTATACATTACTTTGACTTATATTTTCCTAAAATTAAATTTTACTATAACAATAAACGGCACGGTAAGGAATGGGTAAACGATTATGTAAGAAGCTGTAGTGCGGACCTTAAGTCTATGTACAGGTTAAGTTGTCGTCATCCCGAATTGATTGATAGGTACAGGGAGGCAAAACGAGAACACACCACGCTTGTAGCCATGAATGCCAGAAGAACTTATTATCAAAATAAAATCGTAAATTCAAATAATGCGCAAAGAACAGCGTGGCAAATCATCTCAAACATGTCCGGAAAGAAAAGTCAGTACACAACATTTCTTTAAACTTTAATAACGAATTTATAAGTGATCCTAGTGAAGTTGTTAATTTGTTTAATAATTTTTTATCGAAACACCTATCGATATTGTCAATAAAGTGACAAATAAAACATAAAGTATATACAATACTAATATTTCTTCGCAAGTTTGTTTTTACTTCCCTATGCTGTGAATGAAATTGCAGCCATTCTTCAGAACGATATAAATGACAAATGGTCAAGTGGACCTGACGGGATTCCTGCTGGTCTTTTGAGGAGACTTGCAAATGTTGTTGCTGTTACTTTGCAATATTAGTTAACTTACCCCTAGGAACTGATGGTTTTCCCTCGAAGTTAAAATTAGGCAAAGTGGTTCCGATTTTTAAACGGGGTGATACTAATAATGTAAACAGCTATAGACAAATAGCTGTCAGTTCTGTCTTTTCCAACATTTTTGAATATGTTTAGTATATTATATAATATATTTAGTAATAGAGAAAAATTTGTGATGAATAGCGAAGTGCATCCACATAATCCATCGATAACCCACCGATCCACCGATATATACCGTATATACCGGGTGGGCATCTTTTTTAACGAAATCGATTTCTTAAGAGTATTGGTAACTGTTACTGGATTATTTTCTAATAGAAAAATATCAGCATATTTAGCGCAAAGTTTGTGAACAGAAGTTTTTTCTTCCTTATTTAAATCTTTAGTATTAATCAAATCTAATAGTTTGTTAACTCTGTTTAAAGAATTTTGATTACTTTCGAATTTATGTAATTCAAAGTTTGATAATTTAGTTGTTTCGGGTTGAAAGTGTCTGATATTTACTTCTTTGTCATTTGTATTTAATATACGAACGGGAATCATTTGGGATTGCGGCCTTGCTAATGCCTGCTGTGAAAACATCCGGGTCGTCTACTCAAAAATATTTCATAATTTCGCATTGTGAGGGAATTTTGGTAAAACAATTATATTGACATTCTAAAGGGATGATTTTATGGCTGCAATTCCAAAGAGAAAATGAAAATTTTTCAAAATCAATAGTTGCGCTATAATTTACAAATCTTATATGATAGAGATCTACCACTAATAGGTCAATAAAACAAGGCTGGTTTGAGCGATAGTTATATTTTCAGAGCGTTTACAAACGTTTTCGGAACACCTTCGTCAGTGAAAATATAACTAGATAAATATATAAACAAACTTTTGTTTTTTATTTGGGACTATCAACAAAATAACTAGTGACTAGGATTTCTTGATATAGAGGATGTATAACCAACTTTTATATATATATAAATTATAAAAACTAAATTAATGTGTAAACATACATGCAAATTAAGTAAAACCTTATATCAAAAAATCTTTGTCGAAACCTTAACAATTCTGTTCAAGGACTAGTGAAAACCAAATTTAAAAACCTAGCCAAAGGTTTCCTTCTTAAGAAATGCAAATGTCATTTTAACAAATTGCTATATACATTACTTAAATTTTGAATATCGGTCCTGAAATTAATAGTTTTAGTGTCTTTCTGTCTATTTATCATTTCATATATTAGTCTTTTTTATAATTATTCTCTGTTTTTAATATAATTGTATTTTCAAAATCAAAGTAATGCCCAAGATCTTTGTAATGTTTTGTTACAGCGGTCATTGCACCAAAATCATTATTTAAAGAATACTTATGGCTATACAACCTTTTCTTTAAATATTGTTTCGTCTGACCGATGTAACAACCATCACAGTCTTTACAGTTTATTTTATAAACTACATTACTCTGATTTTGTTTAATTATTTTGGATTTAGTATTAGTAAAAAGAGATCTGTTACTATAATTTGGAATGAAAGTAATGTTTATGTTGTTTTTATTAAATTCTTTTTTTATTTTTCGCTTAAACCTTTTTATAAGGAATAGCGCTATAACATTTATTGTTATTAATTTTAATTCCTCTATTATATAATTTGTTAATTCTATTTTTTATTATTTTTCATAAAAACTATTTGGATAATTATTTTTATCTAAGTTTTCTTTATTTTTGTAATTTGTCAAAATGTTAACCAACCTATGTCGTAAGTTAGGTTCTAAGTTTTCCTCATAATTTTGAACGATATTTTCTATATTACAAATAAAATCATCTATCGGTATGACATTAAAATCTATAGAAAACTTAGGACCTAGACTTAAAATTAATTTAACATTTTGACAAATCTCTTTATCAGTTAGGTTGATTATCCAATCTTCTTGTAAAATTGGATAATCAACCCCGCATTTTTTATTAAGTGGTTAAATTTATTAATATTGTTTTGTTTTATTTTATTAAAAGTTCTTTCATAGTTTATATTAGCTACATTAAAAAATTCATCCGAATCCTGTAACGACATTTGAATGACATTTCTAACATTAGAAATGTCATTCTCTAACATTTTAATTTTAATATAACATTCATTTATTGATAAAGCTAACGTCTTTTTACAGAATTCGGATTTAATTTTGTTGAACTTACGTTTTATTGAATCATTTTCAAAACCGATATTCATGGTCTTACTAATAAAATTTGGAAAGATCTTATGACACTTGCATTTCAAAAGGAAAATGCGTCTATTCTTTTGACGAGCCATTTTTTCTAGTAAGATCTTAAATCTTCTTTCATTATGTTGTAGAACAGGGCTCTCCGCATTTGGTTCCATGACAGTTTCTATTTTTGTAGATTCGGTTAGAAATCAAACAATTCCTAATAATTACGAATTAATCAGTTTAGATGTTGTTTCTTTATTTACTAATATTCCTGTGGATTTAGCACTAAAAATTTTAGATAAAAATGGAATTCCATAAAGATTTTACAGATCTTCCAAAGGAGGAATTCATTGCAGCTTCGAAACTTTGTTTAAATTCTACTTATTTTACATATCAAAATAAAATTTATAAACAAATTTTCGGTACTGCAATGGGTTCTCCATTATCAGCAGTTATCGCAAACCTGGTAATGGAGGACCTAGAGCAAACTTGTTTGGCAAAACTAAATTCTAGTGTAAGTTTTTACAGACGTTATGTGGATGACTGTTTTGTTCCGTAAGAAAGGATAATGTTGATGAGATATTAGATTCATTTAATAGTTATCATAATAGATTAAAATTTACATATGAGAGAGAATCTAATAACTCATTGATTTTCCTGAACGTGACAGTCATGCATAATAACGGCATTGTGAAAACAAATTGGCATATAAAGTCTACCAATACAGGAAGACATTTAAATTATTTTTCAGAAACATCAAAATTACATAAAATTAATGTAGTTACCGGTTTAGTTGATCAAGCGGTTAGATTAGCTAATCCTGAATTTAGGGAAAAGAATTTAAACAAAGTTAAAGAAATCTTAGATAAAAATAATTATCCAAATAGTTTTTATGAAAAATAATAAAAAATAGAATTAACAAATTATATAATAGAGGAATTAAAATTAATAACAATAAATGTTATAGCGCTATTCCTTATAAAAAAGGTTTAAGCGAAAAATAAAAAAGAATTTAATAAAAACAACATAAACATTACTTTCATTCCAAATTATAGTAACAGATCTCTTTTTACTAATACTAAATCCAAAATAATTGAACAAAATCAGAGTAATGTAGTTTATAAAATAAACTGTAAAGACTGTGATGGTTGTTACATCGGTCAGACGAAACAATATTTAAAGAAAAGGTTGTATAGCCATAAGTATTCTTTAAATAATGATTTTGGTGCAATGACCGCTGTAACAAAACATTACAAAGATCTTGGGCATTACTTTGATTTTGAAAACACAATTATATTAAAAACAGAGAATAATTATAAAAAAGACTAATATATGAAATGATAAATATACAGAAAGACACTAAAACTATTAATTTCAGGACCGATATTCAAAATTTAAGTAATGTATATAGCAATTTGTTAAAATGACATTTGCATTTCTTAAGAAGGAAATCTTTGGCTAGGTTTTTGAATTTGGTTTTCGCTAGTCCTTGAACAGAATTGTTAAGGTTTCGACAAAGATTTTTTGATATAAGGTTTTACTTAATTTGCATGTATGTTTACACATTAATTTAGTTTTTATAATTTATATATATATAAAAGTTGGTTATACATCCTCTATATCAAGAAATCCTAGTCACTAGTTATTTTGTTGATAGTCCCAAATAAAAAACAAAAGTTTGTTTATATATTTATCTAGTTATATTTTCACTGACGAAGGTGTTCCGAAAACGTTTGTAAACGTTCTGAAAATATAACTATCGCTCAAACCAGCCTTGTTTTATTGACCTATTAGTGGTAGATCTCTATCATATAAGATAAGTATAAAAGGTCACGAAATATATATATATATACATATAATTTACAAAGAAATCAGATCCAATAATTCCCTGCATACTACATTTCAAATCTTTCACAACCAAGAAGTCTTGCTGTACTATATGATCATCTAAAAATAACGACATATTAACTGAACCAAATGATGTTACCGAGCACGCAATTCCATTTATAGTTAACTTTCTACTTGTATGGATAAATTCGTGCCCTTCTAGACATTTTGAAAAATTTACACTAATTGTTTCACCTGTATCTAAAAGAAATAATAAGACATTCAATCCGTGTCGCATTTGAACATAATTCATGCCGCTCATGTTCAAAATTATGGCGTCTTCAGTCGCAAAAAACCGATTCTCCGCAACTGGGGTTTCTACAGATTTAGCGTAAAATGCATATACCGTGGTTAGGCGCGCGACCACGGTTAATTACTCGGTCTGTATCTTGAATGATTTTGACTTCTATTTACATTATGATGTATTTTTGGGCGTGTGTTCCTAAAATTTTGATTGTGACTATTAAAATTTGACGAGTTTCTAAAGTTTTGCGATCTCGAATTACAAGATGGATAATTTATATTGTAATGCGATCTATAATTACCTAGAGAATATTGGAAATTTTTCGATCTTTCGGGTTTATTAAAATAGTGTACATTATTTGAAGTAGACGGTTTATTTTTCTTCATCTTTGGCTGCACTAATTGCATCCTTAACAGTCACACAGTTTCTAGCTTTAAGGATTGTTCTCAAGTCTTGATTTCTTACACAATTGCAAAAAGAACTGACACCAATTTTTTCGTTTACGGGGCGCAAGGAATCTAATAAATTTTCATTGTCTCCCGCTTGTGCCAGTGTTAATTTGCTGAGCAACTGTTCAATTTAATGATCAAACTCGTCGATGGATTTATTGAATTGTTTGGATTAATGCAATTGATTTAACAAAGTGGTGACAGATTTTTTAGTTATAAAATAATCTCTTATATCTCTAACAAGTAACTCTACGGAATCATGATTTTTATTTAAACATACCTTAGCATTTTCTGATAGAGAGAACATAGAGTATTAAATGTTTTCTGTCATCGGGATTGTTAGGACTTCTCCGAACAATTACCTATTATTCGTCACATCCTAGATACTTAGAAATTTAATTTATTTTCAATGTTGTAACTTTCTCTCTTATCTTTCGAGTTGATACCTTCCGAGAAACTCGGACAGTTTACCATGCCATAACGTTAAAAGGGATTCAAAGTATTCGTGCGCGTTTCAGCTTCTTACTTGTTATTTGAAATTGTAATGTAAAGTTTAAGTTTTCTGTAGATATCGAACTCATCAACGTCTCGTACGTGTTCGATTTCTTTGTTTTTCTTTTGTATTTAATGATTAGTTGAAATAAAAAACGTAGTGAACTACAATTTTCACAAGAAGTGAAAACCCAGCTCAATATCGTACAGGGATAGAGTAATTTTGAGTACAATAATATAATAATACCACTACAATTCAATTAAATAGAAATCATATTGAAAAACTACATTGTAATTTAGATGAAAATTGACGAAATGTAAAAATTATAGGCAAATTCCTAGAACTTTGGAAACATCTGTTGTATATACACTTTGTCTATTTAGAAGTTTTACCTACGTCCTAATGTTTGGTCCATTTATCTTTGTATCTGTGACAAGCGCAAATTGTTCTTTCTTCACCGGCAGCAGTTGAGAAAGGTAGTCAATTGAATAGATTGTCTTTACTCGTACTACAAAATAATGGCGAAGGTAAAAACTTAAAGACAAAGTGTACACATTGTCTATTTAGAGTTTCTACCTGCGTCATCAATTTTTGTCCATATATCTTTATCTGTGAGGCAAGCGCAAATCGTGCTTCTTTTTCCACCTGCAGTACTTGAAAGATAGTCAAGGCAATGGATTGTCTTTACTCATACGACAAAACAATGACGTAGTCAAAACTTGAAGTATACAAAGGTGTATATGTATACATACAGTTCGTCTAATGGATCTCTTTACACACGTCATTGTTGAATGACACAAGCAACGATTGCCGGTTAATCTAACTATCCTTATTTAAGACTGGTATCGAATATTCAAATACGTATGTCTGATACAGAAGTTATATGTAAATTACTACGTTAATCAATTGACTGTCAGAGATGTGCAGATCATTTGTTAATATCAATAGTTAGTGTTTACAAAAAACCAAATTAAATAAAATATTGTGTACGACTTTATGGGCATGGAGGCAGGACAACAAAGGGTGGAACCTGTACTAACGTTAATACACGAATGTCTAACTATAATGCGTTCAAACAATTTATAAACTATTTCCGCAAAGTCGGCGATTCTGCTAGAGTTGAACGAAGCGTCTGCATCCGAGGTGTGCGTGCTCTCTCCCCGGTATGCTATGGTTGCGTCTTCGTTACTAGAGTATAAACCGAAAAGAAATAGAAAAAGAAGATTTAGAAAATAATTATAGATAATAAAATCTGAACATGAATTGTTGAGAGGGATTTCGGGAGGGCCATGACAAACAGAAAAAATAGCAAAAAATTCTTCTGTCAGGTTTTAAAATGATAAAATGAAACTGAATGTACAGTATGCCCCGGATTGACTGTACTATAGGCATAATTAATCAAAAATGTTAAAATCTTGTTTTACAATTTTACAATAGTGGAATACAAAAGAAATACTGATTTAGTCAAAGTGATCCAATGTTTGTCAAATTTTGCACAGTCATAGTTTTATATTCTGAGCAACTTTTATAAAGTAAAAATGTGCTTGAAATTCTATTCGGAATTATCCCTATAGTGAAGTCAATTCGGGGACAACAATGTGCTATGTGATACCTTTATTTAATATACAATTTATCATTAAATATCATCAACAGTATGGTAATGAGGTAAAATGTGATTTAGAGAATAATCCACAGTAATGTTAGTCAGATTCGAAGACAGTAGAGAGTTCATGGTGTCTAAGTAATATTTGTTATTATATAAAAGTGAAATAACTATTGTTAATAATTAATCCAATGACTATGAGGAAGGAGTCTTTTGCTAGTGTAGTGTGGTTTTATATGATTCCATTTTTCTTCTAGTTATGCAGAACCAAAGTCGTCGGTATATTAGGAAACAAAAAAACTACATCAAGAGACATATTGACGTAACCGGCTGGTAATTTAAAATTTTGGGTAAACTCTACAAACACAAAGCAGCCCGCTGTGTCATACATACTACTATTGTACAGCGATAATCATATTTTGGAAACTAATTTATACAGGGTTAGTTAAAAGTATGGAGACGGCGATTTATTGGCGATAATATTCATTTTAGGAAATTATAGTCCATACAAAAGTTTATGAAATTTCTATCTAAATTTTAGAAGGCTTCAATTCTATTTTTTTCAATTATTTTTGAGTTACGCCTGTCCGCGTAATTTTATTAAATGGAAACTTTTTACTCTACCATTCGATAGAGAATTTTTTAAATTTATCTAATAACATTTGTACAAGAAAACATTGATTCAAGTAAATAGTAAATGTTAGGTACATCTAACAAGGATAAGGTAAGGTAGGCGAATTTTTGTAATTTTTGATATTTATGGTACGTGTAGTTTGGACCTTGAATAAGAATATTTCGGAGTAGTTCGACGCATCGTACATAAATTACCGACATAATCGATTTTGAAGTTTCACCTGCCAACTAAATCCACTAGATATGATACATTTTTCAACTGGACGCGTGGCCTAGTCGGTAGCGCTCTAGTCCGGTACTTACGAGATGGCTGATTAGAGTCCCGTTGCGCGACGTTTTTCTCCCTTCAAAATGCACCATATAGAAGACAATTTGAACACTTAATTTAATTCACTTACAAGGGCAACGTTAAGGTTGTGAATAACGGATTTTGATGTGTTTCGAATATGTTATAGAGGCACCTCCCACGAGTATCTTGCTACCAACTTTCGTAGCCATTCGGCCTAGTTCTCGAGAAAATTGCGAAAGTTTTCCTAATGGACTTTATATACCGTTAATCTTAATAAGTTTGTAAAGAAGTGAGTGTAGTACAGTGATTAAGTTCCAGGCGTACTACGCTGGCGATCCGTGTTCAAATCCTGCTCTTGTAGTTTTTTTCGCAATCGCATTGGTTTTTGACACAAAATGATGTATGTAGTTCTTTGTGGGTAAATTCGGCTGTTTCTCCAAAAATAACATTTAAGCGTTAAGAATCAAAATTATTTTACTCTTTTTCTTTAAATGCTTCGGCCATTTTTTACTTTTTGCTCGACAGAAACTGAATCATCAAAAAATACGAAACTGGCTGCTTCTTCAGTGAGATACCATAAATGTCCACAAGAATTCTTTGATGTTGCTTTTGACATGTTTTCACTTATTTTAATATGAAAATAAAGGTTGCTTAAAAACATCAAGTCCTGGGTCGATGCTTTGTAGGCAGAAGGAGCATTACAATACGCTTTTATCTATATCTTTAAAATAAATATCCAAATATCCGTCAATCCTTGCAATTCCGCCCGAGTCAATTTTAGTTTAAAATATAAAAATAGTTTAAATTATGGTCACTAGTCATAAAACGACTTAATTATAACATTTGATTGTGGAATTTAAAATACACACCATGCTGCACATTTGCTTCCGATTAATTTTATTAATAAAGTTAGTATGGCAAAAAATGTTTTTGAACAATTTTGCATGAAATTAGATATATTTGTTAATATCATATGAAATGAGATTGAGAAAAAACTACAAGAGCAGGATTTGAACACGGATCGCCAGCGTGGTATGCCTGGAACTTAACCATTGCACTATACTCACCTCTTTACAAACTTATTAACATTAGCGGTATGTAAAGTCCGCTAGGAAAACTTTCGCAATTTTCTCGAGAACTAGGGCGAATGGGTACAAAAGCTGGTAGCAAGATACTCGTGGGAGATGCCTCTATAACATATTCGAAACACATCAAAATCCGTTATTCACAACCTTGACGTTCCCCTTGTTAGTTATTAATTTGTTTTTAATGATAAGATTGTAACCGATAACTTTATTACAAATAATTTTGTCTATCTTAAATGTACCTAACATTTATTAAATACTTGAACCGATGTTTTCTTATAAAAATGTTATTAAATAAATTTAAAAACAAAAATACTATTGCAAAGAGAAAAAATTCTCTATGGAACGGTATAGTAAAATTAACAAGATCCTGTTTAAAAAAATACGCGGACAGGCGTAACTCAAAAATAATTGAAGGAAGAAACATGAAGCGTTCTAAAATGTAGATAGAAATTTCATAAAAAACTTTTGTAGTGAACCAAATTTCCTAAAATCAATATTAACGACAATAAATCGCCGTGTCCATACTTTTAACTAACCCTGTATAATTCATATGTTGGGAAATTCATGCAATTGACAATCGGTCTGTAGCCTATGGGTGTTATGTGTATCTTGGCGAACCTTCATTTTATCTGATAAAAACACAAATTTTTGCATGAAAACGTAAAATACAGTAAAAACTCTCTTGTTAGCAAAAACGTCATCCGAGTTTGTTTTCAAAGTGCCAGATGTTTTTTAGAGATTTTATAAGGTACAAACCATTACAAGTGTCGGTTTTACACTGACTTCTTAACATTAGAGGTACTGAAATCTTATTGCAATTTAAGTATTATAGCATATTTTACTGTTACATACAGGATTGAGCTTTTGATTCTCATCGAATGCAGGGATAAGACGAAAACTCAGAAGGAAGTTTACGATTTGCTCAATGGAAAATATTCAGATCGATGTAATAGTGAGTCTACAATCAGTAAAATTGAGTCCCAATTTGAAGAAACTGGTGATGTCAAAGATATTCCAAAACCTTAACGTGAGTGAATAAAATGCTTTCGCATTCATCCACGTTAACGCCGAACCTCCAGCCCTTTAGGTAGTGTTCGATGTGATTTGCGTGCTCGGCTACGGTGCCACACGGATCGGTCTCGTCGTTTGCCGCTTTATAGACGGCCTTATCGTCCACCAATAGGGCGAGCTTTGTGTCGAGGTGAAGAGATATGTCGTTAATGTACACGAGAAACAGCCCGTGGCCGGTGCTTAATTTGCCCTGTATTCTCACCCTGAATGTTTATTCGGTCCCGCCCGTAAGTCGATTTGCGTTAGTTTATGTATAAATACATCCACCCATACTTTATCAAATGCTTTCGTAAGGTCCAGTGTTGCCATTACGGCAGTTTGATTTTCTTTAAACGCCCGGGGCGCGTCCGTGACGATTCGACTTACCTTTTGATTAATATTGTGTTTTGGATGAAAACCAAACTGATCATCTAAAAGCCGCCTTTCGACGTACTTTTGTAGGCAATTATGAATGATTGTCTCAGTCACTTTCAAGAGCGTACTCAGGAAGCTGATAACTATCTGTGGAGTTGACAGGGATCCCGAAAATTGTCGTTGAAAGTACCGCAATTGTAGAATAGCATTAACGATGTAGTAGATCTGTACTACAGCTTTTTTGGAAGGTCGAAGGCCGAATGGCCGACCAGATTTTTCCGGAGGTGGTTCGTCGTACTTGGTCGTTTTCGTCTGTGGCTAGAATATGCTCGATAGAGCTCGTAATAGCCGTTTGCTTGTCCGTTAGTTGGTCAAGTCCGATGTCGTAGACTTTAGCGAATTTTTCAGCAAGAGCTGACGGAATTTCTGGTGGTGGTGGTGGTAGCTCTCGTGGCGGTAGTGGTTGCGACAGTCCTGGAGCACACATTAGTTGGAACCCCCTGTGGACCAATCACAGAAAAGGGGTGTGACAGACTTATGCCGCCAAATTCAAATTTAGAAAATCAGAATCATGTCTATATGTATATGGTGTTGTCACTTGTTACCACTTCTCATTCCCGGCAAATTCGCTAACGATCTTGGCGTCTTGGCCTTTGGTTTGATACAGCTCGCAACGTGCTCGTAACTTTGCTAATTACTATTCTTTTACACAAAATATTATTATTTATTTAGTATTTAATATTTATACTTTAGATCGCCACAGGCGTGTTATATATGTATATACACCCTCTGTCCCAAAAGTAACCGCAATAGTTCGAAATAAAGCACGCAATGTATGTTATGTCCACAAAAATCATTGTATTTATTCGAAATATTCTCCATGTGCTACAATACATCGATTTGCACGGTCAACGAGTGCTTCAAACGACTTTTTCATGTCGATCTCTGGGATGGCCTTTAGGATGCCGGTCGTCGATCTTTGAATGGCGTCTACGGATGCATAACGAACTCCTTTCTGCTCCAAATGAAGACGAGGGAACAGGAAATAATCGCATGGGGACAGATGAGGCGAATACGGTGGGTGCTGTATCGAATATATTTCATTTTTCGCCAAAAAATCGGTGACAATCGTTGCTCGATGACACGGTGCGTTATCGTGCAGTAATCTCCAGCTGCCTGGCTCGCGATATTCGGGCCGAACACGACGAATGCGACCCAGCAAACGCCTCATAACATCGAGGTAATATGCACCATTAACCGTTGAGCCGTATGGAACGAACTCCTTATGGATAATTCCCTTCGAATCGTAGAATGAAATCAGCATTGACTTGATTTTCGACTTCTCCATTCGTGATTTTTTCGGATTTCCTTCTTCTGGTGACCTCCACTCTGCGCTTTGACGTTTGCTTTCTGGTTCGTATTGAAAGCACCACGTCTCGTCACCAGTCACAATCGTTTTCAAGAAGTTTTCATCTGCACGGGCTCGTGCAATAATGTCTTTGGAGTGTTCGATTCGAAGCGTTTTTTGGTCGTCGGTCAATTTGTGCGGAACAAACTTCGAATTGACTTTCTTCAAACCAAGGGTTTCAGTCAAAATGCGCTGAATAGTTGTTTTAGGGATGCCAAGCTCCATTTCCATAAATCTCACTGACGATTTCTTCGAAATTTTCACAAATTCGCGCACTTTTTCCACATTTGCCTCGGCCAAAGTTGTCGAAGGACGACCGGCTCTTTCGTCATCGTTAACATCTTCTCTGCCTTTACGAAATCGTCGATGCCACTCGAACACTTGCCTCTTCGACAAACAATCGTCGCCATAAACAATTTGCAGCATTTCATACGTCTCGGTTGCAGTTTTTCCAAGTTTAAAACAAAACTTAATATTGACTCGTTGTTCGTGACTCATTTTCTGACCGTTTACGAAAAACACTCTCACAGGATGCGTGATGTATCAGCTGACTATGCACCAAATGTCATGAAAATTTGTCAGGTTGGTAAGGAAGAGTCCCACTACAATAATCAATCAACTATCAAGAGATGACGCCACTGGTTTCTGATTTATAGACGCATTGCGGTTACTTTTGGGACAGAGGGTGTATATACTATTTACTACACTTTACTATACATTATTTGCAGTGCTTGCAGTTATTAAACGGAATTCAACATGAATTCACAGAAGTAATTTTATTGTAAATGTATTAAGTAAATTTTATATAAATACCTTATTTAATAGGGAGAACTGGGACAAGAAATTGTGGTGTGAGCTTTGTCAGAAGAAGTTTAGTTGTGTATCGGCAAAGAATACACACTTGAAGAATTTTCATAATAAAACGCCAGAAAATGGTAGACATCAGCATATCCGATGCCCATTATGTTCCAAAGAGCAGAGACAACCATTTGAGTTGAGTTATGAGAGTTTCAGAAAATTGGTTTGGAACCTTTCGTGTAACAAAGCAAACACACTGACAAAGTCAATGCACAAATTTCCACTATCACCAAACAAATATTGCATGTCTCTCGACGCGCGTTTCGCTAACCAAGTTAGCATCATCAGGAGATGATCAAATGTGAATTATAATCTAAGCAACGTACTTTATATAAGTTCGGGTGAGTAATACAACGAATAAGGACTAATGAGCTCCTTGTTAATTGTTTACAATAGTCGAACTCCCCGTAAATGTCATTAAGATGAGGAAACCGTAATGATTCGCAGTAATAACCGATTACAATGCAAAGGCCACAATTTGAAAATACTTAAGAAATATGCAAACAAAGGCCTGGAATTATTTAGAATTAATTAAATTAAATAAACAGCTATCTGGGATAGTCCCTTTATCGGCATTCATAGTGAGGCGGCCACATTTAAATATTTCTATGCTTTCAAATGCATCCAGCTTATAACAATTATGCACATTTCTTAATAATTCCAAACTATCTACGCTTATCCTATGATCATTGTCGAAAGCATGTTGGGCAACACTCGATTTTTCAATTCTACCAAATTTTAAATGTGCCATATGTTCTTTAAATCTAGTTAAGATAGATCTTTTTGTTTGGCCAATATACTTCGACGAACAATCTTTACAACTTATAGCATAAATTCCTGACTTATCGGTTATTGCTACTTTATCCTTCGGATTACCAAGAACTGCTCGAAGCTTGTTACCTGATTTATGTACTAGATTGATATCAACCTTTTTAAAAATTTTATTTAGACCACGAGTAATCCTTGTTAAAAAAAAACTCTCATCATTGCCCTCAACATAAATTAGCAAGTTTTAATTTTATGGTAAATAGATTATTAAATTTCCCTCTCAGTGCAGAACGCTTTCAGAAAGAAAAGAGAGTCATTAAGGAGATCGCTAATATTAACGGTTATTCTACGAAATTAGTTAATATCTTAATTAATAAATTCAAGGCTAAGAAATTAATTAAGGACACTTGTACCTTACAAAATGAGGTAGAAAAACCGAAAATGTCAGCTTTACCTTACGAACCAAGGATTACACCTGGTCTAAATAAAATTTTTAAAAAGGTTGATATCAATCTAGTACATAAATCAGGTAACAAGCTTCGAGCAGTTCTTGGTAATCCGAAGGATAAAGTAGCAATAACCGATAAGTCAGGAATTTATGCTATAAGTTGTAAAGATTGTTCGTCGAAGTATATTGGCCAAACAAAAAGATCTATCTTAACTAGATTTAAAGAACATATGGCACATTTAAAATTTGGTAGAATTGAAAAATCGAGTGTTGCCCAACATGCTTTCGACAATGATCATAGGATAAGCGTAGATAGTTTGGAATTATTAAGAAATGTGCATAATTGTTATAAGCTGGATGCATTTGAAAGCATAGAAATATTTAAATGTGGCCGCCTCACTATGAATGCCGATACAGGGCCTATCCCAGATAGCTGTTTATTTCATTTAATTAATTCTAAATAATTCCAGGCCTTTGTTTGCATATTTCTTAAGTATTTTCAAATTGCTGCCTTTGCATTGTAATCGGTTATTACTGCGAATCATTACGGTTTCCTCATCTTAATGACATTTACGGGGAGTTCGACTATTGTAAACAATTAACAAGGAGCTCATTAGTCCTTATTCGTTGTATTACTCACCCGAACTTATATAAAGTACGTTGCTTAGATTATAATTCACATTTGAGCATCTCCTGATGATGCTAACTTGGTTAGCGAAACGCGCGTCGAGAGACATGCAATATTTGTTTGGTGATAGTGGAAATTTGTGCATTGACTTTGTCAGTGTGTTTGTTATGAGAGTTTAACAAATCATTTGGAACAATTTCATGATGTATCAATTTATATTCCAGGAATGTTGTAGAATTTGAAACGTGGAAAAACTTTTACCTTTTTTTGCAATAATTATAGTAAATAGACTATTGTTTTATAAATAGTTTTGAAAGAAAGACAAAAGCACTGTACATGACAATCTATTTCATTTCCGCATTTCTTTGGTTAATATAATTTATTAATTGAAGAGCTGTGTTTAAACAAAATGTGAAAATGCAAATATATTTATATATAAAAGACAACAATAATACAAAATATTTCTTCACAAAATATTAAATTACAATTTTTACAATTTCACATAAACCAGAAAATTAAAGCTGCACTTATTTTAGTCTAAATAATGTATAATAAAACTTAACAGTGGACAGTAAAGAATTTTAGTCAGCTGCAAAAATAGACAAGTGATTTTTTTCTTCTGAAATTAATTGATATGGGAAAATTGATTATACTCATTTAGTAAAAGTAGTCAGAGTACCATACTTTAATAGTTACATATAGCATCCACATGTGAATCTTATACATAACATAACATTGGTTCATTCATCATTAGATCTTTATTTTTTAATATATAGAAAGATAATCAAAAAATTAAATTCATACGTGAAAAAGATGGCAAATAACGCATTGTAGCAGATTACGAAAATTCTCAGACAAAAAATATACAATGCAACAGATAAGCAAAATTTTCAAAAAAAGAATGTACAATCAAATTTAGCAGGACTTAATTTTTCCATCTTAAAATTAAGTCTTACAATCAAGTATTCTACTGTCTTTCTAGTCTATAAAAGTCTACAAAATACAGACGCTATCGCATATCTGCTTGAGCAAATTTTCAAATACAAAGAGAAATGTAATACACCATGAAAATACTCAATGAATCAATTAGCTATTACTCTGAAATTCATAACAATTACAAAAAATTCTTACTTAATTCTTAAGCCCTTTCTACCCCTTCCTGTGGTGTAAGGTAAAAAATTAAAGTTACATAAAATTAAATTAATAACAATTGGCTTTAAAATTTGAATGCTATAGCATTCATGTAGTTGTCCATTACAATGAAAATGAATGCTTTAGCATTCACTTCCGCGAACGTGTTAATCAAAAAATTAATTGAAAGCAATTCAGTATAACTAACAAAGTCTCTACACTATAGACATACATATACATACTTATACATATTTGTTACATTAAATCTAATTTTATTTCTTATTTGGGTAATACAATTGTTTTTCAATTTTTCTCTTTCTACATGTATTTGAATTCCTGTGTTGCCAATTATTTTTCAATTTTCTAAATTGATCACGTAATTCTTCAAAGGATTCTCTACTTGCAAATGCGAAAGCATTAATTGACGCGAATACGGTCTAAAAGTTTAAATTTTCAAGTATTTTTCAAGGTAAACAACCTTGCGTTCTTCTTCAAAATTTTGGTTGAAAGTTTGACCTACTTTCTTCTCCTCAATATGATGATTCAATTCTCCATGGTAATTACTTTGGCTAGTGGTGGGTTCATCGATATGCAAAGCATCTACATCATCGTCTTCCGGACTATTTAAGGAATCTAAAACAGAATCGCTCCTCTGTTTGAACAAAGCGACAGCATGAATGTGTTTACACATAACCATTTTAATGGCATAATCTTTTAAAAAATTTAAGACTTTCGGAAATGTCGAAAACAGATTTAACAACAAACGCCAAAACCATGTTGCTGATAACGAAATGGAACTAGAAGTGATGCTATCAGCAATAGAACAACCGAGGTGTTCGTTGCGGAAAAGGGCATTGTTGATGTCAAACGCTATAAGCAAAGATTCGGTAGCTAAAATTCTAAAAAAAAACAAATGTCATCCCTACAAGCCTACATTTGTACACACTATAAGACCAGGTGATAATGACAGACGATTGGAGTTTTGTGCCGACATTCAGGCAATATTAGCAGATAATCCTTTTGTGTCGAGACAAATTTTATTTTCCGATGAAGCAACATTTACATCGAAGGGAACTGTATCGAGTCAAAACTGCCGTTGGTGGACAGATGCCAACCCACATTTTACAATAAAAACTCGAAGTCAATATGCGTTCAAGACAAATGTATGGTGCGGAATCTACAAAAGTTATGTAATTGGACCTTTCTTTTTCACCAATCTTTGAATGCCGACCGGTATCTAAATTTTTTGCAAAGTGAAATTAGTAATTTTATCGACAATCTTCCATTGCTTCTGCAAGTAATTTAAAAATTCAGTTTCATCTTGTTCCTGTAAGTGATTAAAATAATTTTCTTTCAATGTCATGAATTTTTGTATGTTTGTTTCCTTCAAAATACTTCTCATAGTCTTTTTCATCTATTGTCATTTTTCTTTATTTTCGATCGTCCTTGTATGTTCCAATTCTTAATAATATGCCATGTGCAAAGTAAATATCGATGTTTCTGTATGGTATCTTCTGTGGTCATAACCTGCAACTAAGCATTATAGTACTTAGGGTCATCATCAGTCATTATATATAATTTAGTTTTCAATGCTGTAAAAATATCTTCTGAATTGCCTGATCCATCCTATTTGAAAGTAAAAACGCTACTGGAAAACCCATATTTTGCTCATCTCTGAGCAGAACTGTAGTTAAATCCCAATTTCTTCTGTTTGTCCCATGTGTTCCATCTATACAAATAATCTCCTTGAAATCCTTTAAATTTCTTTTCCATGACCGAATTCATATATCCCACTGCAAAATCTTCTACCTTCAATTCTGAGTGGCCTTCACCTAAATGTAATTAGTAAGTAAATAAAACCCCCACCACACTACATTCAGATAAATCCCAGTTTAGCTAAATACGATTACTAAATCAAACCGCCTCCATATTATACCCACTTATAACCTTAGTTTACCAACACCATACGCACTTACCAATCTGTTTAAATAAAAATGCATGCTTTTTCCCTTCTTTATTCCATTCTTCTATCTTTAACGCTGTCGCCACCATATCGTCTGCATCTCGTTGCTTATCAATATTATATTTTTAGTTAGATATGCAAAATCCCCTGGTGTTATTAAATTTATTCGTTCCAATTTACTATCTGTAATTATCCTTGCATCTTCAAGTACTCTGTCCGTTGTTACTCCCGCAGCCAGTTGTCCAACAATATATTCTTCTTGTACTTTTCATAACCGTTTAGTCCTTAATTTGCCATCATGTCCTACATGTGTTTCAACATATTTTACCATAACTAATCCTACCAATAGTACCACGTATTAGAATATAAACTACTTATGGACTTAATTTGTAATACTTGCCATCTTTACATACTTTAGCTGTCATTTTTTAGGGACACACTCCTGAAATACGATAGCTGCCACCACATTTCATACTACGCTTTTCACATGAACTAACATATCCTATAATAATGATGTAAGTAATATGGAAATTGTATACAAATAACTCTATTATAACCTTTAATATTACTTTGATTACAATAGTAGTATATACGCTCTTCACCGTTAGAACCCTTATTACGTCGACTACACATATAATCAATTTCTCTATTTTCAAGTCCTCTCCACGTTTCAAATTCTACAAGATTCCTGAAATATAAAATAGATTCATTGATACTTACGTCATGAAATTGTTCCAAATGTTTTGTTAAATTCTCATAACTTCCAAATGGTTCTCCCTGCTCTTTGGAACATAATGGGCATCGGATGTGCTGATGTCTACTGTTTTCTGGCGTTTTATTATGAAAATTCTGCAAGTGTGTATTCTTTGCCGATACACAACTAAACTTCTTCTGACAAAGCTGTGACAAACACGCCCGTGACGATCTAAAGTATAAATATTAAATACTGAATAAATAATAATATTTTGTATGAAAGCATAGTAATTATCAAAGTTACGAGCACGTTGCGAGCTGTATCAAACCAAAGGCCAAGACGCCAAGACCAGCCAAGACCGTTAGCGAATTGGGCGGGAATGAGAAGTGATGACAAGTGACAACACGATATACATACATATCATGATTCTGATTTTGTAAATTTGAATATGGCGGCATACCTCTGTCAGACCCCTTTTCTGTGATTGGTTCCAACTAATGTATGCTCAGTCCTGGGGCTGGTGCTCGAGGTGAGGGACCTCTGTGACAGCTGGTCGGTTTGGCGGCGGGTGTAGGAGAGGCGGTTGTCCAAGGCGGTCTGGCGTTGTTGGATTTGGTGCTGGTGGTTTTGGGCGCCTCTGCGTACGCCCTACACGCGACGGCGTTTGCGGGGTGATCGCCCCGCAGTTACAGCATTTTGCCGGCTCCTCCCTTGGCTTTTGACAGCCGTGCGTCAGGTGCCTCTCTGCGCATTTTAGACACCTGTATTCGGCTCTGCAGTCAGATGTCGCGTGTCCCCATTCTTGACGCCGATAGCATTAGATTATCTCCTTGTTGTTGCGGTACTTCTCCCAATAGATTCTGGTATTATCAGGATATCGATAATTAAACTGTTCAAGGCCTTCGTTGTGTTATTTGTAGACTTAGAATAATTATGCACTAAAAAACTTCAAAATATGCATTTAAGTATGCACCACGAATATCAGAAATATGCACCTAAATATGCATTCAGAAATTAAAGAATAAATATATTATATTTATTTTCCCCTCAAAAAAGAATAGCGAAAATTAAAGAAACTATAAGAACAAGTTATAATTACATTTAACTACATATAACATGGTATAACAAATGTTCAAAAATAAATTTGCTACGATTGTCGGTTAGAATATATTTGTATTCCGAAAAATTCTTTCGACATCACACGACACTATCGGTGCAAATTCGTAGTTTATAATGGCAATAACACTTAAATGTTCATTTTTTTCATTAAGGATTGTTTTATTTTGCGACACATCACCTATATTCTTTAGCTGTTGATACCCGGTGTTTTTTGACAGAACTATATTTAATTTGTTGACGAAACAGTTATCCTGGAGTTTCTATGAACGTTGAAGTAATCTTCTATAACTTCAATGCTATCTTTTAGAGGTAACCCTTTAGCTTCCAGTATAGAGATTGCAGTTGAAATGTACACCAGATTAACTCGAATAAAAATTAAATCTTCTCAAATACCTGTTTTTCTTAGAATACCTTGTGCTCCCTCAATGCTCTGAGCTTGTTCAGAATCGAATTCATGAAGAATTTTCTTAAGAATCTCAAAATGTTCAGCGTAATATATAGCAGCGTCGATCCAGGTTCCCTATCTTGTAATGATTGGCGAGGATGTAAGTGGAACTTCCTCTGCAATTTCCCGAAACCTGTGGACACGACTTGCTTTAAGAAAAATCTTTTTACAGACGGTATCAGCATATGAACGTTTGGATATAAAGTAGGAATTAATTCAGCCAATCGGTGCAAAGCATGTGCTGCTATACAGGTCACATGTATCATGTTTGGATAGAAACCGTGTAGGCCTCTCATAGCTTTACACATATATGTATAGTGCCGCATCACTACAAACCAGTAGTACTTTTTCGTATAAAATCCCAGATGGCCACAATAAACTCAGAGAATCGTTGAAAAAAGCAGCGACTGTTGAAGGATTCACTTTGTCCGACACTTTTAAAGCCAGCACATATGATTTACCTCTTTCTTCCTTAACTCCTAATATACCAAATACAAAGTTTGCTATGCCTGTCTGTTCCACATCAGTGGTTTCATCCAACGACACCCAAATAAAATGATCTTTTACTTTTTCCCTTAATTTGTTTAATGTTGTGTTATACAAATCGGAAAAATATTTTCGTAATGCTTTGTTTCGTATACTTTTCCATAAAATTGCAAAAAAATTCTTTATTTTAGCTAACGTAATATCAGCGCAAATAAAAGCCGTTCAGTTTTCAGTTTAATATTTAGAGTGCCGCCTACCTTTTTTCTATTGTTGCTATAAAAGTCGAAAACATCCGTCTATTTACAACCGAACGAATTTTCTGTAAATAACCAGTCAATTAGGAATTGTCCCAAAAGAAAACTTTCAAAAAGAATGAACTTTATTTGATGGTTTTCATCTACTTTGATTTTACTAGCAATAGGCGAAACATAAATATGTAATATATAATTTATTCTACATTGCGACATGTTCATATTGTGAAACGAAAATTTACCCCGATTTATTCATTGCTACCTCATTTAGTTTTTAGAAAAAGTAAGTAATAACACAAAATTTGACGTTCTTCTGTCAACATTTACAATAGGTTATAACGCAAATTGCATATAAAAAGAAAAGAATATCATGAATCTGCAATAATAGTTTTATTATAGCTTGCGTACGATTATTTTGCGTTATTGGTTTTCATGCGGACACGCACACTTTTATAAGATACAATAATCCGCTGCTTAAATTAATTCGAGTGTGAACGTTTTTGCCAGTACAACGTGAGTAGAAAGAGATGGCGGGTTCTGAACCACCCGCTCACCCGCCCTAAAAACGTAGCCACAACCCCGAGCACGTATACTGGAAGGTAGTTACAACCCCGGTTTGGAGGGTTAAAAATGGGCGACAACCCCCTCCCCGAAAAATTCAAAACTCCCGCCCCTCTGGTCGGTAAGGTAGATAACTGGGCAGTGACGGTAATACAGATTTCTGTATATAGTGTAGCTTTTGAGCGGAAGGTGTCGCTATTAGTCGGTAAGGTAGATACCTATGTAGTACCGGTAGTACAGGTGGCTGTATGTAGTGCCGCTTTTGGTCGAAAGGTGTCGTTGTTGCTCGGAAAGTGTGGTACAGGTAGCTGAAGGTAATAATAGAGCTAACAGGCCTGATTAGGAAATTAGCCTTGTCACCAGAAGATGGAGGATCAGGAGGCGTTGGTGGGAAAGGTTTTGTTCAGACGATAAGTAATACGTAATACTATGACGTTACAAACAGGTTTCAACGAGAATTTTGGATGCAGGCTAATGAAACGCGATTACAAATGAAATCACGGTTCACCAGACAATCTCTCTTATCCAAGTACTGACCGCACTCGACGCTGTTTGACTTAGGTGATCGCACGAGAGCCGCTATTACCAACGTGCCCATTGTTGCGGATAGTTCCTATATATTACGTAATATGGCGCAATACCATTACGTCACAAATAGGTTTAGACGAGAATTTTCTTTATTCGTGTCAATAATAACGTGAGCACGAATCAGATTGCAGCATTCCCGACAGGGTGGGGCTTACGATCAACACGAAATCGTAAAAAGTAAAACGTTCGCCAGATAATCGCACTTCAACTCCAGGCTCCAAGCGTATAACATTCTCCGGAATAATGAATCAAGAAGAACTGCGATCAGCACTCGATCAGCACATAAACGGATTAAAACGATTACGGTATCAAGTGAATCTTTACTGCACCACAAAAGATTTTCACCGAATAACGCTCAACAGTGAAAGAGATATTAGACAAAATACGAAGAACTATGGACAGCACCAATTTGATCATTGATCTTCGGATATTTCTACAACCATACGCACTGGAAGCTAGCACTCAATTAAACTACACAGAAGCTATAACTATATTATATTGAATAAAACACGTTCTTATAAGCATTATGAATTTTATTTCTAGAATAAGTAATAGTTACAATAAGTATACAGTACTAAAATAATGTGATATTAGTAATAACTAAGAACAGTGTAAGTATTACTACAACACACTATTTTTGTTTATCCAGCTGTTGTGAGAGTTGTCGAATCCCAGCCACTTAACGTAAATTCGATTTCCTTTTCTACGTAAAACTTTTTCAACAAGGTATACGTTTTCGTATTTGGCTCTTTGCAATTCCTGTTCGTAGAAGCTACCCAGAATCGGTCTTCCGCTTACGTCTTCGATGTGTTGGGGTTACCCGCCTTCCCTTTAGCGACTATGAATAGCTCCGCACTTCAGTTCGGCGTATATGATTTGGCAAAAACGCTCTTGCATTTACTAATACCAACAACGTCACCCACCTTATATCTCCTGTTTGGTGCAAACGTATCGATATTATTATAAAAGGTCGACATTAGATGGGTTTCGTTGACTGATGTAACATTACGAGGTTTCATCTTAATGGTTCGATATTTCGTATCGTTGCACTCGTCGGTAACTTGGGGTAAAATATCTATCCATTTATACGAACCCCTCAAACTGAATTTCTTATACAATTTGCTCTTGATTGTTCGAATAACCCGCTCGGCAATGGAAGCCTTCTTAACACTGTACGTGGAATAGTGGTTTATGGAGTAGGTTTTCATCAGCTCGTGGAACTGTCGGTTATAATACTCCTTCCCCGCATCTGTTTGCAAATTTTTTGGAGTCCGTTCTTGACGTAGAATTTTATGCATCGCGTCCCTGACTTCAATAGCACCCTTGCTCTTTAAAGGCTCGGTCCACAGAAATTTCGAGAAACAGTCGGTGACAATTAAAATATATTTATATCCGCGATTTTCCTTGCTATACGGCAAAAACTCTGCCAGGTCACTTTGCCATAAGTCATCTAGTCTTTTGATAAGTATACGTCGCCTGATAAAGTTTCTTCTAGCCGCTATGTGCAATTCGTCCACTACGGCTTTCTTAACTTTACTCATATCAATTTTTTATAACGTTAACAGTTTTATCGATAGCGTTAATAATTTTATTTATAGCCACTCCCCGCGCAACCGCATCCACTATCACACGTTGCACGAGCGTATCTAACTGTATTATTTCAGATTCTATCCTTTTATTTGTTTCCTTTATTTCCTAATACTTTATCCATACTATATCCATACTTTATCCATACTATTTATTTGTTTCCATAATATTTTTCTTATACTATCAACATATTTCGACATATAACTTTGATTAACACAATCCTGATCGTGGATGGGGTCTGCCACAAATCTAACGCGTTTTCCTCCTACATCTGCATCTCCTTCGGGCGTTAAGGGTAGGCCTAGAGGCCGCTTCAGGTTAATATGTTTAATCGTCGAACCGCAGAAGCGGCCGTAACGTCCAAACTTGTCAATACTCATCGCGGAAATGAAGAGAATTGACCAGGTGTCGATTATTTATTCTATAACGCCCGCGGCCTGGGATGCCTTCAGAAGTCGCAATCGGTCCAGCAATTCGTTTATATCGTTCCAATAAACATACTCGTAAAGTGCTTTCGATACAATCATTGACATGTGTCCTTTACGGGTCGAAGTCTCGGTGTAGTATGTTCGTTTGTAGCAAGATATCGCGATAATTATTTTCATCGATGTCATCATAACCGCTAGGCCGCTTCTTAAACAACTCGTACAAACCAAGAGTTCCTTTATACAATTTGTTTTCCACTTTTATATCGTCTCCTGTAAAATCCAATGTATTATACCCCATTTTAAATTGATTTGCGTGCGGATCTAAAGTAGGTCGAAAGGTGGTATCGTAGACGTTGCTCGTATCGCTTATGAGACCCCCTTGTAGGTTCGAGGTAAAACATTGAAAGCGTGCATATACCCGTACATGGGACTTTGCGGCTGCAGTAGCGGTCGCTGAACTGTTCGCTGAGGTGTCCCGAGCGAAGAAGCTGGTGGGTCCACGGTTACAGAGGATTCCAAATTATTTTTAACATCGTCCAACAAATGTTTCTTCACCTCCAGTAAAGGTTCTTTAACGGACCTTACTTCCCGTTTTACAGCAACATCGAGACTTTTTAACGGATCCGTAATGGGTTTAAACGTTTTTTGCATTCGTCGGCTTTCAGATGCCCCAGTTTTAGATGCAGATGCTTTCTTCTAATCGCCTTACCGGCTTTTATTATTCTTAATTTTAAATTACGCTCCGGTTTAGTGGAGATATTGTCAGACAATCCGATGTACGTGTAGCAATAACAACAGTCGGTATAGTTTTGAACGTAGTGAACGAGCTTGTACGTATTTATTCACGCAAATGTCGCGAGAAGCAGCACCAGATGAATTGCATCAGACATCCTGATTCGTTTATAAGTAGATATACCAATCAAAATTCTTTCTATACCGACCCTTATTTAAATCTCTATCTCTAGCACCAGGAAACCGTATCTCTCTTTCCAACACTCCACCTTACACCAACTTAAATTGATCGGAAGACATATCGGTCTCCACCTGGTCATCGTATATGTGTCTTAAATTCATATCGTCCTGCTTGAAAAATATTAAGAAATTGGCATTATCTCGAATCAGATGCTTCGGTATTCGCGTATAAGTCTGACATTTCATCATCTCATCAATTTTGTCGAGCGTCTGAGGCGTCCATAACAGCTTCGTTATCAAAAGTATAGTACTTAATTTCGGGGACGCGTTTCGTAATATTCTCCAGGAACTGATATTTCGGCTGATACAGAGACTTAGAATATATGTACACGTTATAGAACTTCAGACCGTTTTCGTCAATCAACAAACTTAGCATAACGTTTGTCTTCCCACAGTTTGAGGGGCCGCTAATAATGCTAATAAAGTATTCGGCAGCAACTCGCCATGTCTTTGAGGACGAGAATCGTCAGAATCAAAATCAATCACCCGCAGGTGATGCTTCTGCTTGACGAGTCCCATGCCGACTGCGGTATTATCATTCTCGTTCTCTTACAAATAGCAGCCCTTCAGTTATCACAGTCATTTCAATGTCGAGCTTCAAAGAGGGCAGAGCTCTGATCAATTCTTTAATTAATAATCTACCAGTGGAGCTACATATCCCCGGATATCAATATTACGGGCGCGGCACAGAACTTCAAAAGCGGCTAGCGCTCGGTGATCCCGACGTAAATCCGTTGGATGCGGCTTGTAAAGAACACGATATCGCGTACGCTCAGAGTAAACATTTAGAACGCAGGCCCAGGTCAGATACAATACTTCAAGAACGTGCGTGGGTCAGAGTGACATCTAAGGACGCTAGCTTCGGCGAAAAAGCAGCGGCTTGTGCGGTAACTAACATCATGAAAGCGAAAAGAAAATTGGGTGCGGGTTTAAAGTTGAAAAAGAAATTATCACCGGAATTGAAACCGTTTCGTCAGATTATGAAAAGTAAGGATGTACTGAAACAACGTAAAGGTATAGATACTCGTAAAAGGATAAAAGTACTCTTGGACGCCTCCAGAGCAGCCGTGAAAGAAGCTGGTGGGCCTGAGTATATACGCATTCCTCGCATCATACCCATACCGAAAACGGGCGGTATACTACCCCTTATGCCCATTCTAGCCGGGTTGTCGGCTATCGGAAGTCTGGTCGGCTGGTGGTACGGCTGGTATCGCGAGTGCGGTAAACGAAGCCAAGCAGGCGTAAAAGCCACTCGAAGAGGCGCACACAATGGGGTCCATCGCATTGGGCAAGAAAGGCGAGGGAGTGTTTCTCAAACCGTATCGTAAGGGAATGGGTCTGTTCTTGGAGCCGTGAAAAAACTACTAAAGCGACTACCGTGTAGAGCTCTTACGGCTGTAGACACCAACAATAACGGGATTCATATTCCATATTTCCGAGGCGTGTTTATGAGAGACCTTATGCCGAAACGCCCGCGAAAATTTGAATGCGCGGTAGTTAATTTGGATTCGATCAAAGGTCCGGGGACACACTGGGTTGCATACTCTAAAGAAGGATTAGTTGTAAACTACTTTGATTCCTTTGGTAATCTGAAACCGCCTCCCGAATTAATAGACTATTTCAACAAAAGCGGTCACGTGAGCATTCTATACAATCACGTCAGATTCCAAAACTACGATCAAGTCAATTGCGGTCATTTGTGCTTAGAATTCCTAATAAATAGTCCGTAAGACGGAGCATCGTCATCAGTAGAGCTAGGATTCGCAGCCCAAGCGCATAGGCCAACATGCGGGCAGAGACGGCCGGTGCGCTAGATCTGTGCGGTAAATAGATATTGCTACCGCTATTACATTCGCTCATCTTTTAAATAAAAAGAAAATAATACGTGCTCAAACACTTACCGTTCTAAGAGTTCTGCGTAATATCACAAAGGGAATAATGCCTATTAAATATCTGTATCATTAGATGTGTTTCAACAGTTCTTTCGTGAAAACTAGAACGCGTCGAGGAAAAAATGTTTTTATATGCGGAGAACGAACGTTCTACATCTACAGACGTGATATCTGCGTAATTATAATATTCTTTCAAACAACTTAACGGATCTGTTGACGCACTTTCACAAATGTGTCTTAATGTGCCAAAATCAGAATTTTTATCAAACACAGTTTCAAATTTTTCTAGAACAGACACATTGTTTGAATCTTCTATCGCGCATAACTGTGCGTGAACATGTTGCACAATTTGCAGGTATTCCACTAATGACAGCGAAGGATTTTGGAATTTCTCAATTGCCTCCACTACTCCTGAGTAATTTTGATGAATAATTTGTAAATCCCTTTTAATCCCACTGTCGTGAAATTTGCACTGACTTATTTTGATAGCGGCAGCTTCCTTCGGGTCGAATTGTAAAACGACGTTCTTAATATTGTCAAAATATTGATTATAATAAAACGCCGTCTGTAACCATGTTGCCCAAAATGGTTAAAATAGGTTCTGGTGGCTGGCGTATACGGGGGCACATTCTGTGAAATGCGCGAATACGTTTTGGTGATTTCAGAAATACTGCTTTGGTATGCGCTATTAAAGCGTCCACCTCAGGATAACATTTTCTGATAGTATCGGCCACAAGATGGAGCACATGAATTTTACACGTTATATGCAACAAGTTTGCAGAATGCTATTTAAGAGACCTGCCGAGAGAAAGCATGTTTGCGGCACCATCAGTCACAAACATCAACAGTTGATTTGTTGAAAGTTGAAACTTTTCCAATGTATTTAACACTAATTGTAGAATTGCTGCGGCAGTGCACTGTTGTATTCGCTTTGAGGCTAATAGAATTGGAGGTGCCGTTTGATGGGGTTTCATTTCGCGTACCAGTACATTAACTATAGAATTTTTCTTCCGATCTGTGGTTTCGTCGACACATAACCACAATTTTCTTTCAATACCGATGTAATTCTTTTTTCAAGAGATTGACGTGCCAATGGCAGAATCTTTCCTAACGATCTTCGACTGGGTAATTTGCACATTAAATACTTATTCCAAAAGACGACAAATGGTTTGTCGAGCATGAAAGGGTATATTGCAAACAATTAACATAACACATAAATTATATATAAATATCTCATTGTCGTGGGTGCATTTTTTTGAGACATGCTTTTGCCCTTTGACATGTCGTAAACAATCTTTTCTAGACCAACACATTAATGGGATCTTACAGACTACACATTTTATTTTGGCGCCGTCAAACACGAGGTCTGGTATTTCTGCAATAAATCGTCGCAGGTGTTCTGACCGAACTCATGGCGACAACGTCAGATAAGCAGCTGCGCTACGTATAGGCCAGCGAACGTCGTCTGCATACTCGTCAACGCGCGCATCGGCCGTCTCTGTCTATGCGCTTGGGCTGCGAGTCCCAGCTCTAGTCGTCAGTCAAGTCCCACACGTTCACCTTAGTTGGTGTAGGCCACTAGCTCTTAGCAAATTACTATCCACCGATTAATCTAGATCCACGCTACGATTATGCACTCGGTTTAATTAGCTTACACACCTACAACACGATTCCAAACGTTGTTGCGGGAAATAACAAATTTTACTACAACGATAAAGTAGTAACCATTCCCGTGGATTCTTATGAAATTACGGATATCGAAGAGTACATAAAGGCTTCCATGCCGAAGAATTCTATTTCGATTAGATCCAATAATAATACTTTAAAGGTAGAAATCGAGAGCCAATTTAAAATTTATTTCAATCGGGAAGATTCGATAGGGCGATTGCTAGGCTTTAGTGGACGTACGTTGGAGGTGAACCGAAAACACGAGTGCGACTTGCCAGTACAGATTATAAAAGTCCTCGCAATACGAATAGAGTGTAGTATAACTACATCAGCGTACCACGACGCACGTCCATCGCACACGCTGTACGAATTCTCACCTTAGGTGGAACCCGGCTATAGCATATACATCGAACCGCAGCACGTCATTTGTCCACGGGTCAACAAAACGAGTATAGACAACATAACCTTAACCTTGTTAGATGAGAACGGTGACCCCGTAGATTTTCGAGGAGAGCAAATCGTGATATGTCTACAATTGAAGATATTGTAATGGGGTTGGAGTTTATTACTCGAAATAATAAAATAGGAGGTACAGCATCGTCGCACATCATTCCCGAACAGATCGTTCAACAACTAACACGTACTAACATCGCGGTCCTCGAGTCCATAGGTTTGAAACTAATCAACAATGGAAAAGTTGGAGATATTCGAAGGCTTGAATTTCGACGAAACTATAACCAAGGAGGAGTATCATACTTACTACCCCAGGGCAAGCTATTTTAATCCAAACGATCGCATCTGCATTCAGCATCAAGACATTTACACCTTACCGTGTGAGAATTACATCTACGTTGAAGGAAGTTTTAATGTAGACGCAGCTGGAACCGGTGTCTGCGTTTTGACCAATAATGCCTATGCATTCCTGTTCGAATATATCCGCTACGAGATCAATGGAGTCGAGATCAATGGAGTCGAGATCGATAGATGTACCAAGCCGAAGCCGAGAAGCAAGACCGATGATAATTGCTACAGAAACATCGACGCTAACGGCACCAAGAAAGCGAGTTTGAATATTGAAAGAATTGAATGGCGTGTACCTCACATATTCGTAAATGACGAAACACATCTAAAATTACTCGATGTACTTAAGAATGATAAGTCCATATACATACCGTTCCGAAAAAGGGAGTTTTACGAGTTGCCTTCCCTGCGTGCCACCATAACCGACATATGGGCTGTAAAATCTAGTACGAATATGAAGAGACCTCGATACATAATCGTTGCCTTTCAACAGCGTAAGAAAGACAATTTTAAAGCCAAAGCGTCGCTTTTCGATTATTCGAAAATCAGAAACGTTAAGCTATATCTGAAGTCGAATTATCGTCAGTACGAACCTTTGAGCGGGACCGTTTGCACGTGACATTCTTCGAGCCAGTAGTTACGTAACGCCGTCGATCGTTTAAGATTCGAGCGTAGAATTGAACGACTCAAGAAAATTCTAATGCCCATCTTAACAAGCGAGCACCGAGAGAAATTACTTCGTCGTCGAGGATATTTGGTGATTGATATACAAGGGTTCAACATCCCCGAATTCGCAGTCAAGGAGATGAGTATCAGCAATGTTAATCACAGCACGGATTATCTATTCAAGCCTTCAGTTCCTTTTCATTTACTTCCCGATGAAATCAAACGACGAGTTCGATGGTTGGAACGTAATCACCTGAATATTAAATATTCGGACGGATTAGTGGATATAGAAGAGATCGCGAATATATTGGTTAATATATGTAAAGATTACGATGTCATATATGTTAAAGGGCATCAGAAAGAAATATTTCTAGTCTAATTTAGCTTGTCTTTATCATAAAAAAGGTTTCGGTGCGTGTACGCAATACAATGTGAACATAGTACTCGATTATTTAATAAAAAGTTATAATTAATTTCTTGTTTGTACTAAACATTTCTATGAACCGTGAAAAATACTACGTAGTGCTGACGTCACGATTCCTGTTCATTCTTGTTTGTGCACCGAACGTTCACAGGTGTGCCGTACTGACGTCGCGACTTCCCCGCTTTATTTCCCAGAGCCTAGTGTTAAAGGTAGGTATTAAGATTTAAAAAAACGGTTTAAGCTTTAATAATTTATTTAAATAAAGAAAATAATTATAACAAGGTTTAATATAAGTTAAAATAACTAAAATGTATAAATAGACGAGTTGATAAACATTTATAAAATATAATATAAAACTGAATATAGTCTTTTAACAATTCTTATGATGTATAATACAATATAAATGGTGATAAATATTTATAAAGTATATGATAAACATAAAATAGTCCTCTTCTAATCGATGCCCAACTTCATTATTTCGTGATCGTAGAATACTTTGTTATTGTTATCGGGCCCAGCCTTTCGTCAATGGACGCGGCTAGCTCAGATGGCCCCGGCAACAAATTCTACAGATACGAGTCGGTTGATGGTGCCTGTCGGCGTCAGTTCCCTCGTTGAGTTCCCTCCTCTTCGTGGTGGATAGAAATACTCAATGCTTGTTTAGGGTTTATTAGCATTTTTACGTAGGAATAAATAAATAACATAAAATAAAAATAATAATAATAATAAATAACAATAAATTTAAATTCAATGCATATGTAACACAACGCTTAAATAATAAATAGACACATAAATATGAACATTCGAGGTAAATGACATGGATAGAAATGGTTTAGATTCAATGCATAGGTAACACAACGCTTAAATGAATAAATACACACATAAATACAACATTATAGGCAAATGCTATGTATAGAAATGGTTGGTATTACTCACACAAACGTCGCGTGGCTTAAAGAGAGCGGATTATTACATACATTCATAAATAAATGCGAAATTGTACGGATAAAATTGGCCTAAATTAAGTACATATGCAGCGTAAACAAATACATGGTTAATACGTATAGGTAATAGACAATACGGTACAATAAATGCTATAAACAACGGTAGGGGTATACCTACTCAGGTCACGCCGTCACGTCGGGTGCTGGAATCTCAGGTGAGCCCTGTTTTGCGAGCACCTGGGCCAAAGTTAATCGACCGGCACCCAACGACCAACCCAAGGCGGCTCGCCGACTTCGCTTACTTGCTGACTTGACTTCGACTGCCTTTTTTCTGACGGAAACGCCGGGTTTATATACAGTTAGATAGACAAATTCCACACGGAATTTGTTAAAGGGGCGGGGCCTGATAAAATTATTGTGAAATTACAAACATAGGTGCCACGACCGCCGAGAGGCCGAGTCGCAGATATCGCTGTTTTTGCAACCGTCGATTTGCCGGAGCCGATTGGAACCGTTCGGCTTTTCGTCGGGTCGAGACGGTTTCTCGTGCAATACAGGCGATATCCGCGGTTTCGCCCGGGTTTTTGGCAAACTTGCCATGGATAAAATTGTGCGAAACTTTAATGTGCTATAGGCCACATTCTATAGCATCATTGTGTGGAAAAAAAAAGTAATATTACATCCGGCCGATCGTTCGTAAATGGAGGCCGAAATTTTGGGCATCGTTTCTCCGGCTTATTCTAAACTTAATTATGAACTTTATTATGGAGAGTTTATAAGAGTTTTTAACGGGGGATTTTTAACCTGCCCATCAATAAATAACGTCTTACCTTTTTCTTACCTTTTGGTAATATCGCGGGGTAACATTATAGGCGAAGTGAAGCGCTTCCAGCATAAGCAGCGCGTTCATCGAATTTTCATGGCAGGTTAAAAGCAATTTTACGTTTTGATATAGATCGCCGTCCATTCTAGTGCACATGTCCAAAACAGTGTTGTAGAATTTGATAAAGTCGATTTCATTGAATTGCTACAAAGTTTTCGGTGAAGATGCTCACGCTCTTGAAGTTTTGTTTCGCTATTAATGAGCGTGCTCCCCGTCTTCGTCCCAGGTCCTCCCAATGGGTGAACAGCTTAACGTCTACCCGCTTATCGACGTTCTCCATGGTCTTACCGTAGGCAGCGTTATTCATGAGCTTGAAAAAGCTCTTTTCAAATTCATTCGTCGCTTGTTGACACAGAGACGTATTCAAATCAATATATCTTTTCAGCCATGCCGACTGCTTGAACCGCAATATTCTATATACGTGGATGACCTCTAGTCCGTTAGATATCGCTTGTTTTAGGTTTCTATGATGAACGACGTAGTTATGTTTATCGAACAAGTTTGCTATAAGTTTTCGATTATGAAACTTTGATGTCGGAGGCACGATGCTTTCAGGGAGGAATTGCAAATCGTTGTGAGCGTCGTGTAGTTCTTTGGGATATCTCATATCCACCTCCAAAAAGTACCCCGTTTCCTCATGCCCATCTAACCTGTCGATATCTAGGTGTTCGATCTCCTCTCGGCTCATCCACTGGAATTTACCGTAGCTATGTTGGAGGTGTAATGCTGGTTTCCTGATCACCAACCTGAACTGCTCGTCATCCTCAAAATGCGTTCTAACTGATCTTCGGCGAGATTTTCCGCGAGCTTTTCTATGGATGACGCCATGAACCTAAACGAGTCCACAAAGCTCATTTTAATATTTACAGTTCTAGATACACCGGCCTTATCCATGTATCGATCTACCTCGATCTTCTTCGTGAAGCTGATATATTTTTCTTTATTAAGGGGTATGGCATCGATATCTTCACTATCATCTGCCAGCTGTCGTATGAATAGATGGCTGTCGCTTAAATTGTCGCTTAAATTGTGGAAGAACATCGGAACCACTTTGCCGATTTTATAGTTTAGGTTGCAACAGGAGTGCGCCGCACCTCGGAATCGACCGGTCAAATGGCAGTGATCGGCCACTTTGTCATCATTTAGGTCTTTGTCGCATAGGCAAGGCGATTCATGGGTTTGGGGAACTGTAGGTGTCCGTCATACAATTTTTTAATATCCTCAGATAGCCGTCGTATAAATACATGGGGGCAATCCACCCCGGCGTAGCTCACAAACTTATTGTATCTTGCGTCAAATGAGTACTATGTTGTACGCAAAGCTATACGCCTGATGTAAGTGCGTTTTACTCGTGTATGACGCTTGCGGTTCGGGTTGACAGGTCTGTATAGGCTTCAATATACATTCGAAGTCGGCGTATAGAACGAAAGGTAGCGCCATTTTCCTGTCATAATTCACGAATTTCAGGATGTTTTGCGGTACTATCTCACCCATCCTATTTTTTTTTATCCTCTGTTGTTGGCATGACGGTCAGCATCGTATTGCACTCGCCTTCGGTGTGCCTTCTCAAAGCTTCGTTGGTAGTGAAGTTGTTGAGGCAAACTTCGCAAAAATATTTCCTCTGTTTGTTGTAGGACCGCGAAGAATCTGTTATCAGCACGTAGTGGGATTTTTGCGCTTCTTCCACCAGCAACAGATTGACGTGCGCGTCTCGTTTCGTCTTGGTTAGATACAGCGGTCCCACGATTTCATGTGCTTTCGTCTCACCATTGAATTCGAGACCGTATACATTCAGTGAGATGTCGTTTTGTGTCTCGATGCGAGGTATATCCCTTAACTTCGTCGGGAAGTCGACACCTTCTAAGTTCAGGACGGTGGTATAGTGCGGATAGCTCGCCGTTCTATTCCTATGTATATTTGCTGGGCTGAAGGGCTGCGGTGATAGCCCACGCGATGCAGGCTTCGTCATTGTTTTGTATGTTAACGCAAGCCTTTTTATCCACTATTTCTTTCGGGAGTTCTATGTAGGACGATCCTCCTAGCGGTCTGTACGTATTGACGTTAACTTCTATGTGCGATATTGATCCTTCCATCCCAAGTCTCGATCTTGGAACTTCTCGGCCTTTATCTTAATTTTGCTGGCGAGCTCATGGTAGAGGTCGTCAAGATTGGCTGACGGGGTCACCACGACGTATTTCGTGTTAAAAGATTTTAGTTCAGTTACTTGCCCCTCCCCGCAGTTCTTCGTGTACCAGGCGAATAATTCTAACTGCAATTTTCTGCTTGATGTTGAACAGTAATGTTGGGATGTCGACGTCGACGGCTCCTACGATTTTATATTTCCTTATGTTCGTCTTCATGCTTGTTTTTAGAATGAAAACTCCTTCTTCCAACATCGTAGCGTTATTCGCTAGATGCGCTTGGGAGCGTATGCGACCGTTGTATAATGCAGCCGTCGGGAAGGTTTGGTCGCAGCATTGGAAAACTTGTTCCGGCTTGCTAATTGACGGTATGGCCTTCTGTCTCTTATTAGCCGGCTGGGCTTCTACAGAAACCTCTCCTTTCTTGCCTGCCGGTTCGATATTGTGTCTTTTCTTCATGTGACGAGACATACTATCTTGTCTCGTGAAGGTCTCCTCGCATACGGAGCACGTGTAGGACTTTTTGTTTAGACACGGATGCCTCTTCAGATGGAGCTTGCTGGTGTACGCTTTTTTACATATTTCGCACTCCAACATAACTATAATACGGTATCCTATTAGAGAAAGCATGCGGTAAAATTAAAATAGCTTACCTAAACAGATAGTCGCCGGCGGAATCGCTGCCGCAGGAGCACTTGGGAGATTTTCTGCGAGCCTCTTCACTTCTTCTTCCAATTCCTCGTCGGAGTCGTACTCCTACGGACCTTCATAGATGGGCTGAAGGTGGTCAACCATCGTGTCAGCTTTTCCAGGGTCATCGTAAACCAGTCGTCGTTCCCTAAAGCGGCGCAGATGCTCGATTTGCTGCGTTCAACTTCAGCGCCCTGGAAAGCTTCCACAGCGATCCGTTGATATGTGCTCGGACCACCTCTCCTGGCGGAATTTTCGTAGTTCTTCCCTGAGCCGGGTTGTTAAATGATTGGCTACAATTCGGTCGGCGGGTGCAAGCGTTCTCTGGAGTCTTTTATTCGCCCTTCTTTTCTCCTTTAGCAAGGCCTTCAAAGCTGGAGGGAACCACTGCTGGTGATAGTGCTGCCTGCGGAGGAAATTTACCCCGGAAATGGAGTCTTGGATGATGTTAGTCAGCGTGACGGCCGCTCTCTCCATGGAATCAGGTCCATCGACGTCGCCTATCTCATCGGCGCGGCGCTCCGCAGCCTCGGCTAACCGAGCCCAGTCCACGCTCCGCAGAGGGGGTCCACTCCGTGTCCTACCAGCCAGGACGATGACGATCGGGTTGTGGTCCGACGACAACTCTGGGACGGAAGAGACTGTAATTGGTCCTCGAACTCCTCTTGACATGGCGAGGTCCAATATGTCGGGCCTTACGCCGGCTCGCAAAAACGTCGGACCGTCTGGGGGATGCACCGAAACATCGTTGGCGGAGATGTGTGTAAAGATTCTCCGACCAGACGAGTTCGTTATGTTGCACCCCCAGAATGTGTGTTTCGAGTTGATATCTCCGGCAATAAGGACCGAATCATTCCCCGCCATCAAATATCAACGTCGTCGGACTCGTACCCTGGCCTGGGTCGTCCGTAAACTGAGACGATCTTCAATCGGCTCAACCCCGGGGTCGAACGTTGACAGCAACAGCCTCCATGGAGCGCAGAGAGGGCGCAGCCGCCAACGAGTGGCCGATATGTGTCCGGATGGCTACGGCAACTCCTCCGCCGCGTCCCGTAAAATGGTCGGATCCGGAAGTTGACTAACTTGAATCGGTCACTCGGTCGTAGCCACGTCTCGCCGGTGAGGACGACGCCGATATCCTCCTGTAAGATGAACGCTGCAAGTTTGTCGCGCTTGCCGGACAGACCATTCGCATTCCATGCCACTATTATCAGCGGAGAAATATTGTCCTCCAATCCACACGAATCAGCCATTCAGCCCGAGGAGTCGGGGCCGCCTTCGTGTGGGCCCTGTTGGTCTGGGATTTGGAGGTATTCGGAATCTTCTACACTGAAGAGGCACCAGGGACTCTCTGTGATCCGGCCGCCACTTGTGCAAAAGGGGCACCAGCCCTTTGGGGGAAACTGGCTGGCTGTTCTGCAGGGAGTTCCGGGGCATCTACTCTCGGATGAGAACCGGCTTCCCTTAAGGACGTTTCAGACATCCTCTGTAGTTGGCTGGATGACGCTCGGTACAATTGGCGCATTGAGTTCTACAAGTCTGTTCGAGCAAAGCTGAATGAGAGATTGGCCAAGGGGCAAAAAGACCTTAGAATTAAATATGTTCATGATATTCCCACTATTGTGAAATCGAAAAACTAGCTGAAGCCAACAGGATACCTACAATTCTAAGTGTTTACTATCAGAACGTCCGGGGCCTTAATTCTAAGTTGCATATGTTTTATACTAATTGTTGTGATTTGTCATATGACATGACATTGCTGTATTGTCTGAAACGTGGCTTCATGAGGGTCTCATGGATTCCGAACTATTCCCTCCTTCTTATAACGTGGTCCGCTGTGACAGAAAGTTCGATGTGGTTCGTCGCACCAGGGGTGGCGGTGTATTAGTTGCATTTGCTGATTGCATTGTATATGAAGTGTTGGACGTTTCTGCACTGCATAACGCTGTTCCTCTTGTAGATGTAGTTGTGTGTAGATGTAGACTCAATGGTTTTGTATTTCTTGTTTGTGCAATTTACATACCGCCTGATATGCCGTGTGATGACTTTGAGCTATTTTGTGATACGTTTGAGCAAATGTTTGCTACTGAAACCCTCTTGATTATAGGTGATTTCAATGTCCCTGGCTATTCTACAAATACATATGTTTGCCCTAAATCTGAATCTCTTTCGAATCTCTCTAATATATTAGCACTTAAGCAGTTTAACAATGTTATAAATTTTAATAATACCATATTAGATCTTGTATTATCAAACATGGATGGTAATTTGGTGGTTTCTGGATCCGATGTTCCTTTTGTGCCTGAGGATATGTACCATCCCGTCCTGGATATTAACATTGAAGCTTTTGTTACTCCGAAACCTATTACTTTTCCATATGCAGGAGACAAATCGTATAATTTTCAAAGGGCGGATTTTCTCACATTGTATCAAGAACTGTGCACCACTGACTGGTTGTTCCTGGAGTCATTTACGGATGTGGATTTAGCTGTTGAACAATTTTATTGTGCTCTTTATGGTATGCCTGATAGATCTGTTCCGAAGAACATTAGGACTAGTTCGTCATTTCCGCCATGGTTTACTCCTGAAATTAGACGTAATCTGAAAACTAAACATTACTACAGACGTAGATGGCTTAATACTGGAAATGATCGTTTTCATTGTGAGTTCAGAAGACTTCGTACGCTTATCAACATACAAATTTCTGACGCCCATGAGGTGTATATGGGGAATGTTGAATGTAGTGTTAGGCATAATCCCGCTGATATCTGGAAATATGTGAGTCGAAAGCGTGGAACATCTAGGATTCCCGATGATGAATACACTAACCCAAGGGATATTGTGGAAGCATTTGCGGATATTTTCTCCAGCTATTACATTGACGAGACTCTTACGAGCTGTTCTAATGATGATTCCTCGTTCTTGCCGTCCTTCGGTCTCTCCTTTGTATCTGAAGATGACTTAATCTTAACCATGTCGCGATTTACTGAAAAAATACTGCAGGGGAAGATCAAATACCTAGCTTCTTGGTGCGTGATGGGAGGTATGTCTTTGCGAAGCCCTTTGCTATTCTTATTAACCTTTCCCTTAAGTCTCGCTGTTTCCCAGAACGCTGGAAAAGAGCTCGTATAGTTCCGGTGTTTAAGGGCGGAGACAAACAGCTTCTTAAGAACTATCGTCCTATTTCAATTATAAATAACTTTTCCAAGGTTTTTGTGCAGATGATACATAAAGTCTTATACAGTAACACCCGTTCCTTTCTATCACCAAATCAACATGGATTTTTGCCAGCGCGTTCAACTGTTACTAACTTAGCTTCCTTCATGCAATATGTCTCTGAGGCTGTGAATGGTCGTCGTCAGGTGGATGTGGTTTATGCGGATCTTTCTCGCGCTTTTGATACTGTGAATCATCGGTTGCTGTGTTGCACGCTATCTGACTTTGGAGTTAATCCTGCATTCCTTGACCTTATGACATCGTACTTGAACAGTCGTGTGAGCTATGTGTATTATAACGGCTTTAGGTCTCATGAATTTATTGCAAAATCCGGAGTACCACAGGGGTCTAATTTGGGTCCTCTGTTGTTTCTTTTGTTTATAAATAACTTACTCTCGTGTTTTTCCTGTGAAGTCTTAGCTTATGCGGATGATATTAAATTGTACTCTGTTGTTGGAACGGATTATGATGCTGATACTCTTCAACATAACATCGATAGAATGGTTGGATAGTGTGGTTTGCGTGGGCTTATAATATTGATTATCAATATTGAAAAATGTTACGTTATCACTTATACTCGTGTGTCGCAGTCGGCCATGGCACACTATGGGATGGGAGGCATCGAACTTAGTGGAAACCACAAAGTTAATGATCTTAGAGTTCTCTTCACGAGTGATCTTAACTTTTCGGAGCATGTTTCCAATGTGTGTGGTAAGGCAAGTAAAATGGCTGGCTTTATTGTACGTATTTGTAGACCTTTTGATGATGTTCACATGATTAAATCGCTATATGATGCATATGTGTTATCAAAATTGGAATATGCGAATTTGATTTGGTACCCGCATCGGATTTGTCACCGCATGCAGTTGGATCGTGTTCATAAACGTTTCCTGAAGTATTTGTCGTTTCGGTTGGATGGTGTTTACCCGGGGAGGGGATGTTACCAGAACCGTTTGCTTCAGCGTCATGGAGTGCATTCGTTGGCGTTTAGGTGGGAATTTCGCTGTGCAAAATTCTTGCGGGACTTGATACATGGTACAATTGATTCTCAATACTTGCTTTCGCGCGTGTGCTTTTATGTTCCGCGTACTGCGTCGAGACATGCTTCAACGTTTTACTCAGTCGTCCCTAGGACGGAGATACTGCGGCATGCACCTGTGACAGTTATGTGTAGGAATGCAGATATTATTTTTGATGATGTGTTTTGTTAGTTACTGTTCTTTATTACCGCTATGATCTATTTGTGTATTACATGCGCTATTTTCGTTATCTTATTGTATTTACCCTGTTACTGGTTTTACTGTTGGGTAAATAAATAAATATTATTATGATTATTATTATATAGCGGGCTCGAACTTTGACCGCGGGCACTCGCCACGTGGCCCTCGCCGCAGGAAACGCAGTTTCGGGGGGCGGTGCAGCGCGATTACGTATGCCCATACCGCTGACAACGGAAGCATTGTCCCAACCCCGGACGCCCCCTCATGGTCTCAACGGTCACGTCTAGGGAGAATACTTCCGTTAGTTGGTAAATATCTTTAAATTTTTTATCAATCTTGACTAAGATAAGCGGCCAGGGCGCTTTACTACTTTACAAACCTTCCGGCCAGCGCCTCCTGATCCGCCCCATCTGGTGAAATACCCAATTTCCTAATTAACTCTGTTAGCTCTATCACCTACAGCTACCTATACCACACTTTCCGAGCCGGGATTGTGATCACCCTTCAAACACACGTGCTCGGGGTTGTGACTACCTTCCAGTATACGCGCTATACGCGTATACCTTTTAGAGTGGGTGGTCCAGAGCCCGCCATCTCTCGCTACTAGCATGTTTGAATTATTTCGATGAAACTTTTTCAATCTTTTCTCCACTTCTCTGGGCAACCTTGAATCAATTAGCTCGGGTAACATGCAGTTCCTATAAAAATGTATAAGCTTGTGCAACATGATATTTTGCCACATCTCATTTCTGTAGATGCGTTCAACATGAAAATCGTAATTTGCACCTGAATTGAGTTTCCTTAGAAAAATTCGAGATTTTCATAAAAAGAAATTCTTTTGTTCTTTTGTTGTACAAAAACGTCAAAATTCGTGTAGTTATTGACTTTCTCTAAAATAGTAAATGAGATAGCAACATATAAATAAGAGTAAACCCTTTGTTTTGGTACATGAAACATGTCTCAATGTTGAAAAAAGAACAAAAAGAAAGTAAAAAAGTATGTGTGCAGTTCACACGCAGTAGAACTGAAACCTTCAGGAAAGTAAACGGCAGGAGAATAAGACGAACGCAGTATTAGGAGTGGGAAAGTGTAGGATATATTTATTATAACATTGATGCCAAAGCTTCATCATACGCAGGCGCGCACACACGACACACGTACTAACACAGGGACAAACACACAGAACACTGCTTTGAACAAAGCAAGTAGTGAAGGGAAAAATTGTTATTTTAGATAAATTTTATTTATTTAAAATATCAGTTTCGACCGTAGTTATTATTTTGTAATAACGGTTGCAATATAACAGATTATCGTTATTTCGTAGTCAACAGTTCTACACGATAACATTGTCGTTTCTGAAGATTAATTTATATTATAGGCTCAGTTTTATTTTTAATTATTTATAATTGTATTCTGTTCCATATTATATAACGGCTTTTTTCTAGTTTTTATAAATAATTTTTATACAACATTATTCTTTTATTTTACATTTGATAATTGCAATACATAAACTATTTAAGAAAAAAGTACACCGGCAATGATTTGAACACGCACCACCAAACTAACAGTCGTGAACCTTAGACATTGTGCTACGCTCGCTTATCCAAAACACTCATAAAAGTACAGGTATAGAAGGTACACATAAAACTTTAAAATCAATTTTCTCAGAAAATAGCCGCATAAAAAATGAGTAGGTTTAGGTCTCATGAATTTATTGCAAAATCCGGAGTACCACAGGGGTCTAATTTGGGTCCTCTGTTGTTTCTTTTGTTTATAAATAACTTACTCTCGTGTTTTTCCTGTGAAGTCTTAGCTTATGCGGATGATATTAAATTGTACTCTGTTGTTGGAACGGATTATGATGCTGATACTCTTCAACATAACATCGATAGAATGGTTGGATAGTGTGGTTTGCGTGGGCTTATAATATTGATTATCAATATTGAAAAATGTTACGTTATCACTTATACTCGTGTGTCGCAGTCGGCCATGGCACACTATGGGATGGGAGGCATCGAACTTAGTGGAAACCACAAAGTTAATGATCTTAGAGTTCTCTTCACGAGTGATCTTAACTTTTCGGAGCATGTTTCCAATGTGTGTGGTAAGGCAAGTAAAATGGCTGGTCAAAATTCGTGTAGTTATTGACTTTCTCTAAAATAGTAAATGAGATAGCAACATATAAATAAGAGTAAACCCTTTGTTTTGGTACATGAAACATGTCTCAATGTTGAAAAAAGAACAAAAAGAAAGTAAAAAAAGTATGTGTGCAGTTCACACGCAGTAGAACTGAAACCTTCAGGAAAGTAAACGGCAGGAGAATAAGACGAACGCAGTATTAGGAGTGGGAAAGTGTAGGATATATTTATTATAACATTGATGCCAAAGCTTCATCATACGCAGGCGCGCACACACGACACACGTACTAACACAGGGACAAACACACAGAACACTGCTTCGAACAAAGCAAGTAGTGAAGGGAAAAATTGTTATTTTAGATAAATTTTATTTATTTAAAATATCAGTTTCGACCGTAGTTATTATTTTGTAATAACGGTTGCAATATAACAGATTATCGTTATTTCGTAGTCAACAGTTCTACACGATAACATTGTCGTTTCTGAAGATTAATTTATATTATAGGCTCAGTTTTATTTTTAATTATTTATAATTGTATTCTGTTCCATATTATATAACGGCTTTTTCTAGTTTTTATAAATAATTTTTTTATACAACATTATTCTTTTATTTTACATTTGATAATTGCAATACATAAACTATTTAAGAAAAAAGTACACCGGCAATGATTTGAACACGCACCACCAGACTAACAGTCGTGAACCTTAGACATTGTGCTACGCTCGCTTATCCAAAACACTCATAAAAGTACAGGTATAGAAGGTACACATAAAACTTTAAAATCAATTTTCTCAGAAAATAGCCGCATAAAAAATGAGTAGCCAGATACTAAGGACAAGTCTGTCTACAACATATCTGGACCTATCTCATTCTCTCGCAGGATAAATCCTATAGATGCATATGTTTGTTTCCTTTTTGTATCGCTTTTTCGTTTCGTCGAGTTTCAAATCACAACGGTGCTAAAGTTTTCACTTCAAAAATAAGTACTAAACAACCTTAATCCAATGAAGAAAACTAGCAAATGACATTCTACCGATGTTTGGTCCAACATACATCTGTGAAAAACTATTTTTTTCTTTGAATTTTATAACTTCTACTCAGAGAAATCTACTTGGCAACGAATTAACTGCTGCGGGTGTTAAATAGGTGAATTTCAAATATAGAAGAATTGTTTAAAGTAATTTTAGTTTTTATATCTTTTATTAATAAAAAATTACATATTTACTGCTTTTTTCATTATGAGCCTTATTTTTTAAGTCACAAGTATGTTCGACCTACTATCAAATTTAAATATAAAATTGGTATAATTATGACCCACACTGTCAAATCTTAAAAAAGTATAGAAAAATTACCCACATGGAAAAAGTGTTCGCCATCACTGCCCTAGAAGAACGTAGAAATTGAATTGCATATCATTTTTTAATTAATTCACTTACAATTTAGATCTCGAGGATGCCCAATTATAACTATTTTCACTGTTTTCGCGAACATCCAACTTACAAGAACGATTCCTGCAATATGAATAAACAATACCCACTCATATATTTGTAAATCACAAATATTGCACACTTGTCGAGGACGGTACATAGCTAACTTCTTCAATTGCAACCTCCCGCTTACGTCATAATAGGCGGGTCTTAGCAAGGGGCGGTGCGGTTAATTATTCTACACGCATAACTTCAGTCATACATATGTCACTTAATTAAACTTTGGTATACATATATCTGGAATAATATCACGTGTCGCTCTCGTTTTATTTCATTATATCTTTCAATTAAATCTATACAATTCGCAATTTAAATTTTCGTATATTCTTATTCAATTTACACAAACAAAATTAAAATTTGGAAAAAATTAAGGGGTCATGAGAAAGTGCTGTAAAAATGCGTCAGTCCCGGATTTATTCCCAAAGGTTTTCGTTTTATCATTGTAGTAAAAACACATTTTTTTAGTTTTACTTAATTGTATCTTCCTAATTACTATAAATTTTCATTATTACATAATGGCAATTGCTTTATTTAGGACAAGGCCAAATCATGTTAAACGATAGATAATTAAAAAGAAAATTTAAAAATCTACCACTAACACCCTTAATCTCTACATGGTTTATTAATTTTTATTTAAGGGAGGGATATTTACTACGAGTAGATGGTTGCAGGTCACATGCCACCAATGAAATTAAAGAAATATCGAGATGGAGACGACCAGATCTTACTTATAGGGAGATATTATGAGAATAGAAACATTGTAGATTATTTAAGAGGTATAGCTCATAATTAGGAAATAGTGCAGTAAACACGATAAATAAATAAATGAAGAAATAATTTGAAAATTATTCTATTTCTATTAATAGAAAGGTACAGCAATTTCCTGTCGAAGAGCTGTCTTTCGTATTCCGAGACCGGGATAATTAGCACCACTGGTCCCTTAATCATCCTGTTGGCGGCTGGTATTGTGAGTATGATCCTATGGGATCCGGTCATGGGAGTGATCGTCGATTGATAGTTAGAGCGACATTAGGTTGACTTGAATGACGCTCAATCGTTGAGGAGATCCTGCACCCTCCGCACTTGAATCATAGGCGGGCGTCTGTCGAGGTCTAACTAACTAACGAGATATCCCAGAACCGGGTTGTCCGATCGCTCTATCCTCTCCAACGTACTTTTGGCCAACTGCCGTATAAATTTGTTCATAGGAGGTATAGCTCACGCGGAATGTGAAGACACCGGCGCACAGACGCATATTGGTCATTTTAAGAGACAATATAATAATATAAGTGAGATAGAGATACTACAGATCGTTCTACGAATATCGACTGTGTCAATCGCCATATTAGTTGTTTGTTTACATTTCTACTGTCTTGCTCATCATTATTTTTCATCGTTCTTTCTGCTGTTTCTTTGAATTCACTCCCAAGTTTTTTCAAAACTATTTTAAATTTGCACATTATACAAATACGTAAGTAAAATCATCAAGTTTTGCAATGAATTATTGTTCTTTAGAATGTCAAACGAACGTGAGGGAACACCCGCTAAGAAACGGCATATTGTTCCGCAGGAATCGCGAGAAATAATTTGGAATGTATATAATTATTTTAAACAGAATAAATTGCAAGGTAAATATACAAGAAATACCACAATTGTGTTTCAAACAAATTGTTTTTTAGAGGTAGTAATATTTTAGACACCGTTGTTACGGCAACTGGGGTATCTAAAAGTACAATTACTCGTATTATCAGAGAAGGTAAGCTATTGAGAGTGGTGCTAGCTCTACATTTATGTCTGAGACAACAAGTAACCAAGAGCTCTCTAAAATGGACGGTGGATAATTTTGCAGAGGCAGTTATACGGTGGATAATTTATAATTTTCACATTACTGAGAAAGAGAGACCAACTGTGAAACCCATCTTTAAAACCAGAGTTATATCGTTTAATTAAAATACATAATGTACCATATGTACAATATAGTGTTGATGCCCTCTATGCCCAATATGGACACACTGTCCTTCGTTTGCCACCACATCATCCAGAGCTAAACCCTAGTCTCGGGAATTGTAAAGAATTGGGTTGCATCAAGAAATATTACTTTCAAGTTAGAAAAAGTGCAACGGCTAACATGCAAAAAAGTTCAAAGAAATGTTAAACCGGTTGAAAACGAGTATATAGAAAAAGAATTCATAATGGATGATTATTGCGAAAACTTTGTAATAAATTTAAACGAAGATTTAGATGTTTTGAAGTTGTACTTTAACACGTGACGTCATTCGTTTCGCGCATCCAGGTGTCTTCCCATTCCGCGTTAGCTATACGTTAAGATCGGCGTACAGTTGTGCGTTTCGGACAAACCAGCGAGCCAGCCACAAAATAATAATAAACAACAAATAGAAAACTAGTTTGGAAATATATTTGAGAGGGTTGCAATTACAAAGAACAGAACAGTAGAACATCTGCATAGCTTTCAAATGAATGACCTGTACTGAGGTTCATTTGTTCGGCAACTTTCATAGAAAGTTGACAAAGCACAATTCCCTCCGTGATAATTATTAGCATATGCAATGTAGGTTGCGGTGCAGCCGTTGCACAAGTTTCTGTGAAATCGTGTATTTTTAATAATAAACAACACATTCCCCATATTGCAATATACTTAAGAACTCCTTGAGTAGCGGATAGTTAAGCTATTAATATCCTATCTGCAGAAAACTTTTAGAAACACTTAACTGCAGATAAAGTTAGGAGTTAGATAGTTATTTTCTTGATACATTCTGATTACAGAAACCGGGCATTAGTCTTTGAATGTCCGTGAATGTCTTTATTTTTACATGGCCTTATCGGAAATATTGTTGTTACGGTCTCCTGGTTTGGAGAGAGCACCAAACAGTTACCCGTTTGCGTGGGGATATAAAATAAGAAAACAGGCTTTTCTGGTTTCATGCCGGTTTATTTAGATAGATAGATTGACATATATTTTTACAATAAAAGACATTTAGATAGACATATGGTATAACATATAACACATTTAGACAGATCATATTGATACTAGGCAATAAAATAATTATAAAAAAACGTATTCCTATATATTGTTTCAAGGTCAAATTTTTGTCTTACACAATATTCGCAAGTCACTTATAGTATATTCAATATCACGCACTTGGCGTGTATTCTATTTGTGTCTTCATTTTCTGATATAATCACAAAGAATTGTACTTGTGTTTCCCACTTAACACACGTTTGTGACTAAACGTTTCAAAATGCGTTTTGTTCAAATTAGTTCAAACCTTTGCCTTGTTCTTAACGTTTTAAAATACGTTTGTCTTAAACGTTTCATATTCTATGCATCTATGTATCAAAGATCGAAAGATCCGTTTGCTTTTAAACCGGTGGGCGGCCGGTTAGGTGCCGAACAAGTCGACCCTAATATTCTTGTACTTTTCGTACACAGAGCGGTTATCCGAAGAAAGGTAAAGAACGTCGTTGTGGTGAGGCCGGTCAGTTCTAGACGACGACGTTCGGGTGATAGAATTTATGCTGTACTGCTTTCTTCTAACGCCCTCGCCTCACTCTAGTAAGCGACAATTCCAGGGACCGTTACTCAAGTAGCCGGTCGGTCCTTTTCGACTCGTAGCCTGTGTAATGGGCCACAAGTATGTAGTTGACGCTTGATAAATAACTCTTTGTACGTTCGTACTGGAGCCGATCGACGAAGTTTCTTTTATCTGTATGTTAAGGATTTTCGGTACGCATTATCGAAAGCGTTCATTATTTGTCGGCGATGAATTCACATAATGTTTGATAGATAATACAAGCATTTACAAAAGTTGAAACATAAAAGTATTCTAAATTTAGTACATACATAAATAGAAATGAATATTAATTTTAACACATTGATAAAAATTTGATAAAAAAAAAAAGAATTATTGAAGGTGAGAGAAGTGAAAAATATTACTATACAGAAAAACTATTAATATGATAGTCTATTGAAAATGTCTTTAAATCCTTAACAATTGTCAATATAGTAGTATTATCAATATTGAACCCGTGAATATATTCATGAGGTGTCGATATATGAAGTTAAATGCAACACAGTTTGTCAATATTTATTGACAATGTTTATTGATCACCTGAAGATTCCTTGCAATACCACTTTTCTATTTCCAGTCTGTGGAGTTGCTCAATTTGCACCAATAGTAGTACAACTATCTGAAACGACTGTACCAGAATAGCAACATAGTTGTAGTACTGTTGGCGTAAATTGAGCAATTCAAATCATAACTTTATTGCAGCTATGTGCTTTTGAGGTTTCTGTAACTGCAACCGACATATTTGTTTTTGTTTTGTCTTATGCCAACATCAAATAAGTAGTTATTCATAGAATAACTTTATTCTTCAAATAAAAACGCCGTTTTATGTTTAACCAACAACGAATAGTACTATTCGTAGATTAAATCTCCGAATAAACTAACTGGCCAGATGGCTAGGGTTTACATTTTATTCGGAGATTTCTAACCTACCCAGACACTTGACGACTGTAAACAAACTTGTGTTTGTTGTGTAGTAGTTCATTTTAATTATTATTTTCAATTAATAATTGACATTTTATTTGGTAATCCTATATACATATATGTATATACATTGGTTAACAGTAAACATTAAATGCGTTTTGATGTACATATTTGTACTTTGGCTGTTATTGTAGCAAAGATTGTTACATAATATTGCAGTAAATATGAATGATGGTGAACCGTGCTGTGAATTTGTAATACCTATATTTGAAGATCCTGAATATGATTTGAAAATAACATAATATGGGTATTGGAAAAGGTGTTAGAAATACAGTTTTTGTAAGATCAAAATTTTATTTTAATATTTGTGTAAAGAACATTTTAAGAATTTTTTTTTCCTTTTTTCTAATTCATTTTTTTTCTTTTTTCTAATTCATTCTTTTTGTTCTAATTCTGTTAGCTCTTTTTCTTTAATAATCTCCAAATCCCATTTTTCCTTTTTTTTTTTTTGGTATACTGCTCTTGCATACTTTAGGTTTAGTGACACTTGAAACAGAATCAGTTTGTTTGTTTAATATGATATGTTTATATCATTCTATTAACCCTAATAAATTTTTCTCCTTCAAGGAAGTTTCTTTTTCTTTCCCTTTTTCTGGAGGTTTCTGGGTTCATATTAATATAATAATAATAATAATAATAATAATAATAATAATAATAATAATAATCTTTATTGTCCAACAAATTACAGTTCAATTACAGGACAATTAATGAAATTACAATAAGCAAACCGGTATAACCCTACAACAATACAATAATTCCAGAAGAACCTATACAAATGTATTGAAATGACGCTCACAACAGCTGACAATATTCCGCAATGAGTCATGGTTGATATCACAGACAGTCGAAATTATATTATAATTGTAGTACATCAAGTATATAGGCGTGGAAGATCCAATATTTGTTCTAGATCGTGGTAAATAAAATGTTGGTGGATTACGAGATAAAAATTGTGGCACATAAAAGTTTAGTAATTGCAAAAGATTAGGACAGTAAATGTTACCATGAATTAAATTATATACATATTTAACGCTAGAAGTAATTCTTCGGAATTGAAGTGACTGTATCTCAAAGCGATTCAACAAAATTGCCTGATCTATATTTCTAGCTGGATAAACATTATCAATTTGAAAACTTAGGAATTTTAAGAATCTTCTTTGAATTAATTCAAGATCTCGTCTGTGTGTTAAATAAAAAGGGTACCATACTACTGACACATACTCTAGACGAGATCTGACCAGAGCAAAGTACAAAGCTTGTAAAGCCTGAGTATTTTTAAAACATCTGCAATTCCTAATAATGAAACCCAACATTCTTCTAGCCGGTGCAGTAATTACATCCATGTGATGATTAAAATTAAGTGTAGGATCAAGCCAAACACCCAAGTCCTTGACTAACGCACACCTCTCCAACTGATTCTCACCAATACACTAAGGGAAAGAAACTGGAACGGTTCTACGTGTAAATGATATTGTCTTATATTTAGATATATTTAGGGGTAGATTATTAGATTCACACCACAAAGCAATATTATCCAAGTCAGCCTGGAGGCCAAGGCAGTCCGATACTGATGAGATTTCTCGAAACACTTTAAGATCGTCGGCAAACAGCAACTTATTTGAGTTAATTACAGTTGTAATATCGTTAATAAAAATATTGAACAGCAAAGGACCCAAATTTGAGCCCTGAGGTACTCCTGACAGTGCTTGAAATGATTCCAACGAGTAGCCATTGTAGAATACATATTGTGGTCTGCTCGTTAAGTATGACTTAAAAACGAACCAAATCTTCACTAAATCCAAAAGCCATTAGTTTTCTAAGCAATGCTGCATGACTAATACGGTCGAATGCTTTAGAAAAGTCAGTATAAATGGTATCTACTTGGCCACCAGCGTCAAGTGAGCTTGCCACAAATTGTTTAAAACAAGCCAAGTTTGACACGGTCGATCGTTTCGCCATAAAACCATGTTAATGAGGAGATATCATTATAGGAAAAATATGTGAATACACAATTAATTCCAACAACTTAGCGAAATTAGAAAGAATAGCGACAGGTCTGTAGTTCACCACATTACCCACATCACCGTTTTTGTATATCGGAGTAATCCTTGACACTTTCCAGATGTCAGGGAAGGTCAACGATGTAAGGGCTAAGTTGAATAATTTTGTCAAAGGAATCGCAAATATGTATTTACAATCCTTAACCAAAAAACAGGAACCTGATCGTGGCCAGATATTAAATTATCTTTAAGTTTTTGGTAAATTCAATTACTGTAGCCGCAGAGATAGGACCCATATTTATGTTATGCGAGCTGTTTCCAATCTGTGGGTCAATTGATACATCAGACTCTGAATTAATAGATGTGGTATTAACCGAACTGAAGTATACACCAAACGAATTAACAATAGAAATTGGATCGTTTAGATGTATATTGTTGAAAGTTCTGTTTCCCGCAATCCTAGACGACCGCTTCTTGTGGTGGATGAAAGTCCAGAACTGCTTAGGATCAAGACAGAAACTATTTCCAATATTTACTAAGTATACAGAAAAAGCTTCCATACTCTGCTTTTAGTAAGAGGCGGAGGCGCTTAAAATTGGCTAATGAAATAGAACAATTAAACCTTTTATACTTTTTTATGATATTTTTCCTTTAATTTGATATTATAAATTAACTGAGGTGTAAACCATTTCGGATAGTGCCCACGAGACTGCCTTGTTAGAGGAATATGTTTGTCAAAAACTTCATAGAGCACCTGATAGAAGGAATCGCAAGCTGCGTTGACATCCACGAAATCATTCAGAAAGTCCCAATTAATCCTCTGTAATGATGCATAAAGCGCTGGAAAATCTGCTTTACGGGAGTTATAAGTTTTGCTATAATTAGGAAAGTTAAAAAAGTTAAAATTGGTGGCAGACTTGCAGTCTACTGAAAAATCAAAAGACAGTGTGGGATGGTTAACATCCTCTGGAATCAGTGGAGAGCTATCTCGTTGAACATCACAAGGAATAGCCGAAATAAGTAAGTCTAAAATTCTACCGTTTACATTGAAAACAGTGTTAGATTGATTGAAGTTGGTCAAATCCAAGAACGATTTCAATATACGTGATTTGGAATCTTGAGCATCATGTAGTATTAAGTTCGAACAATTAATGTCCCCGAGAATTAGAACATTTTGGTAACCTATTACCAATTGCTCAAGCGACTCCATGAAGCTCTCAAAAATATTTATATATCTGGAGAAATCTGGAGAAATATCTGGAGGTATTTAGATAGCAAAACAGTAAATACTCTTACAATCAATTGTACATTTACATGCAACAATATCGACTAAAGGAAAATCATTTGAAATACTGGTCGTATCCACTCTATAAGCATGAAAACGGTTATTATACGCGAACAAAAACTCCACCACCTCTGACACGGCCAGTTGCATCGAAGTTACGGTCAGTTCGAATCACAGAAAAAGATTCAGGAAAAAATTCAGCACTATTCACTTCCTCTGATAACCAAGTCTCTGTAGGAAAAATTAAGTCACACGATGAAACACTGATAGACGCATAGAATTCCTGAGCTTTGGTTCTTATGCCACGGCAATTGATTGATAATAACAATGAAGATTAGTGGACAGAGCGTTGAATTTGTTGGACGTTTCTAGTTTAAAGCGACAATTCTTGGGATACCCCTGACGTATTTAATTTTCAATTCTTCTACATTACTTCTTCGAGAGTTCAACTCTTCTTTAACCTCACGAAAATACTTGATCTGACGCGGTGTACGATCTAATGACACGCGAATGCCATGAAAGTCCGTGTTGCTTTTAAGAAGCTTAGATCTGTGAATAACATCATGAACCAACTGCTCACTATCAAGCGCAACTCTAACCGGTCTAGGCTTAGGATTGGAACTGTCAAATCTACCCAGTCGCACAGGAGAAGCATTAAATTCAATGGAAAGATGTTTTAACAAATTATTAACCACTTCATCGTCATTAGTACGACGATCGGCTTTTGATTTAGACGATTTTTCGTTAATTCCGTAGATAATCAGATTGGATTTCCTTTTGTCTTGTTCACGAATCTCCTGAATAACCTCCTCAAACGCGTCACCATCGAGTCCAGTCGATGAAGAAGGAGATTTCTGATTTCTTAACTCCGACAATTCCTCTTTAAGTGCAAAGATAGCAGCCTTCAAATCGTTCAAGTCATTACCCAAACTAGAACAAGTGCTACATGTCCAATTGAGACAGCGTTTGGATTTAATAATGCGTATTTCAGACACAGTAAGCTCCACGCAAGAATAGTTAAATAATTTTTTACAGACACAGCAAGCAACGCTTTTTGTGCTCCTCCACCACAGTGTTACAACAAACACAGGTTACAGATAATGTAGGTGCCATGACTAATAGAAAGAATAATCAATTATATGAGGACAAGGACACTCTTTTTCACAGTACGGGGCCTGTCGTACTGACTAACAAAAACAAACGAGAAGGCCGCGGTAAGGTAATTAAAGGTTTAAACAAAGAAGAGGAATAGAGAGAGAACGTTGACATCTCGATTAGTGCGCGAATGATAAAAAGGAGACGTAAATAATTTCTACAAAGTAACAAAAATATATGTTAACTAAAGAAGAGACACAAGAAGTACACAGGCGTAGGAAAAATTCTACCATAAGCAGAACAGTTTAACCGACTAAATGAACTTACCACAAGAATAATATGGTAATTAACAATCAGCTAACGGTGAGCAAAACACTAATAGATAGAGGAAAATTTACACTATCAGATAATACAGATAATAATTTGAATAGTAAAAATAAATTGCTAGAATACAACGATTTTACGAGAACTGCAAACTATGTACGTACTAACGAAACGATCGAAGTGAAACTTGATATTAATCTAAAAGACGTTCACACTTATATTTATTCGAACTGATATATAATGTCGTATGACACAAAAATATTTTCTTAAAGAATGTGTATTCAAATTCTATCAAATGTACTTGATGTTTGCAAAATTAAATGTTTTTAATCGCACACTTCTGATAAACATATGCAATTGCAACAGAAATATCATAGAAAAATAAAAAAAACAGCGTCCTCTAGTAGCAGCATTATGCATTAAAAAGGCTTAATCACACTTAAGGCTGGAGTTTACCTAAAATAAATTTCTAATTTTTGTATATTAAGTTGCCTACTAAAAAATGTGTCATTACGCTCATTTTCAATAACGCTACAGTGTGAGAAAACGAGACGTTCTTGCTAAAAGGGATAAACATAGTGGATAAGGATCTTTGCATGTGTCTCAAAATAACTTCCGCTCTGAAGAATTTCTCTGAAAATATAACGATTTCAAAAATAACTCTAGGCAGAAAATATAATTTTGAGTTACAAACAAATTTAGTCAAATTTCTATAACAATTAATATCTAATAATGAATAATTATGTCGGTCTGTAATAGTTTCCTTAATTCCTTTAATTGGAGAAAGTACCCAAATATCTAGTTCAATTAAACCTGTTATGTCATTAGCAATGTGACTTCTGAAATGTGGAAAGTCTGCAATATCTCCTTCTGAAAGTCCAAGGTCAAACATCGGTATTGCATCATAGTTATTGGTGCAATTAGCAGTTATACTTGCTGGCACAATGTTGCTGAATAATAATTTTCTAAGGGCCCAACAGTAAACTATTCGGATTATTATTCCATCCTCCGCAAGCTCTAATACACAAAAAATTATTTCAAGTGGGCTTGCGAGCACTTATATATTAAAAAATACCTGGATTTTCGACCCGCGTTAAAAATTCAAGTGCCAAATTTTTAACTGTATAGATTCATCAAGAAATCTATAGCAAATGTTTTTCTATTATGTTGCAAAATACTGTTTTGATATATGGCTACCTAATAATCTATATTGTTCAAATATAATGGATGTTTGTACCGTTTTTGATAGGAATATTTCACTATTAAACAATAAATGTTGTTAAAAAAACCAACGCGTGGTTTGACAGACTCATAAGAGCCAACGAGCAAGAGAAAGGTACAAACCCTCTCTGTGTATATACCTACATTCTTCCAATAGAAGGGCACGGTTTTCGTTGATAAGCGCGTTATCGTGCGCCTTTCACTATCTTCTCTAATTCAATGGTTTTGCTAAATTACTCTTGCCCTGGCCTAATATATTTTCAACACGGTCTGTTTTGATTAAAAAAATTTCGTTTTGCACTCAATGAATACATCACGTCTTTCGTGTTGGACAAACAGCCGGCAAGTTATGGAAGTTCCTTTTCAAGATGCATTTAGTATAGTAGTACAGCAAGTAAAAAAGGAATTTTTTCTATTAAATTATTAAATAAAGCTTGATCGCCAGCAACATACAGATTAGCACCTATGAACTTTAACTTTAAAGCAATATGTACGTAATTGATAAATAGTTTTTGGAAATTGTAAATATTATTGGAAAAAATAGTTCTATTGCTTTATATGTATCATGAACTATGGATATCATATGGATAAATGGGGACAATAATCGTGAGTAGGATTACCATATAAGCTTCATCGAAAAATGTAATTAGTGGGATGCGTATCCGCAATTGGTGTTTGCTGTAGCCCCTCCTCAAAGTGCCAATTAGTATTACTGTAGGAAAACGGAAGTATAACATCGCAAGTGGTTTATCTATAACTTCATTAGCAAATTTTCGTTCAGTCTTGATTGTTCGTAATTTTTGTTATTACATTTAAATTTTAAAAAAATGGGAAATCGCAAACGTGGTGCGTATTCGTCCAGACCAAAAAGTCACAAGACGAACAGTTGAAACGGGCGCGTTTAGCAGAGCGTAAAAAGTAGTTGAAAGAAATGCCAATGTGGACAATATGGAGATAGCGACCTATTCGGAAAAAGAAGCAACGTTCCTTGAGAAATTGAAAAGTGAAAATCCAGAAGAAATACAAAAATTAACTGTAGGTCAAAGAGACAACACTTTATGGAAAACGATGAGGATCAAACGATTAACTGCATCCAATTTTGATAAAGTTGCAAAACTAAGAAAAACCATTTCAACAGCGAACACAGTAAAGGCTCTACTTTATGAAGACTTTTTTGGATATGCGGCAACTCAGTACGGCATACAAAATGAAAGCAGAGCATTGGCCGAATTTGAAAAAATTTCTGGCTTAGAAATAAGAAGCTGTGGTCTTTTTATAGATCAGAAATATCCGTTTTTAGCTACATCTCCTGATGGCTTAGTAGGTGACGACGCCATTATTGATAACAGCAGTGGCCTGCTATTAAACAATAATCACATCTACATGCACCAAGTACAAGGTCAATTGAACATAACCAATAAAAATAAATGTTACTTTGTTGTATGGACGCCAAAAGGGTTGTTTTATCAAATTATATACAAAGATGAACTTTTTGGGAAGAAGCAACTTCCCAAACTTATCACTTTTATAAAAGGGCACTCTTGCCGGAATTAATCGATCCCCGTAAAGTTAGAGGCCAGGAATTACGTAATATTTATATTTAAAAATTCTATATTTTACCAATAGTTAACAGGTATATTTGTGTTAGTATATTATGTTTACTCTGTGGGATAAGAATGCAATAAGCAGACCGTCCATAAAGCTTCCACCGCAGGAGGTGCTGTAAATCTGTAAACACTTTAGTCAGAATAAAATAAGTTGAAACGAGCTATACTTCTTTTAATTTTGCATGTGTTCCACTCATGGTTTATCTGTACTGGGTTACCTCTGTACCTGTTGTACTATTTGTTTATTATTTATTACCTGCTCACTATTATACTCTCTAGTCATTATAGACATCTAAGAATATGCCAATAAAATCATCTGTCGATAAATCTGTGAAATCTGAAATCAACTCCCATTTATTATCTATTATTGTAATTGCTAATTCAGTCGGGATATTTGTAAATAAAGAAAGTACATCTACGCTAAATTTGGTACATAATAAATAAAAATGTACTAATTCCCAAGAATTTTGTATACTATAAATTGATTTACTCATAATATTACTAATAAGTATATATGCCAAAAACTCTTCTGTTGAATTCCGTCCACAACCTTTCCCGTAATGAAATCTATTATTTCTTGTTTAGGAATATGACACACAAGGAATCTTGCATTTATTTTTCTACCGGTAGTGAGCTATTTGTGTTGCCTACATGCTATTTTACAGTTTTGAAAAATGCCGATTGTAATAATTTTGTTACATTATTTCGGAGTTCATAGACAATTTGGAGAAATTTTACAAGTGGCATTGAAAGAGAGTGGTCACATCAAGCTACCAACGTGGAGATATTTTCGATATTTATATTTCTGTTAGTATTATTTGAAAAGTTTGATGTTAAATCGAGTTGTACGTTTTTAATTGCCGAAACGTTATTTAAAAAAAGAATTAAAAAATCGCTGTGTCAATAGACAGATAAAACATATATGAAAAAAAATTCGTCCACTCTTTCAACTTTGAAATTGGCTCCCAAAAAGTGTATCGAAATGTACATAAAACTGAGTATATTTTGAGGTGTAAATGCCAGCGTTAAACGCATCTTATTCATTGAATGACTAACTGAGGTTGAAAACACGGTATTGAAACAGAAATTTACTTAACGAGAATAAATTTTATTCATAGAATAACTATTTGTGGATTTATTCAGTGTTGGTGAAACCGGGCATTAAGAAGTTAATAATCATTGGATGTTCTTTACTGCTAGCAATTTTACCTCTGTGCATTTCCTTAGATTCTGTATCAGTTATGCCTTAAGTAGGAGTCACCAAATGTTTTTGCGTATGGGCTGGATATATTCAGACGTTCGCTTAAAGCATCATTTACAATAGTTAACTATAACAATTCTAAATGTGTCAAATTATTCGCGATGTTATGTGAAGTTAATGGTGATTCAAATTTTGAATTCTCCACAGATATGCAATAGCGAGTATATTGATTTACTTCTTCGCAATTCATTTTTCAATTGTTTGACCAACATAATTCGGATTAAAACAGCATCGAAACTTGAACGGACAAAGGAATAGTTTTATATAATATGAATGTAGGATTAAAGTGAAGAGTCAATAGCCTGTAAGGAACTAATTATATCAACTCCATGTAAACCAGTCTTCGATTGTTTATAATACAGCGCCGTGTGGAGACTATAAAATTTATAGTCCCAATTAGAATTGCCATATTTTGATATTTATTGTTTTATATTTTTAAGCAGATGAAAATGGGCCAGAACTTCCAACCAGAGCAAATGAGGAATTTAGACCATTCATAAGACGATTACCAGAGTTCAAGTTTTGGTATTCAGTGACTAAAACTACAGTAATAGCATTAATCTGTACATTTTTTGAGTGTTTTAATATACCCGTTTTCTGGCCTATATTGGTCTTATATTTCATTACACTCTTCTGCGTGACCATGAAGAGACAAATCAAAGTATGCAGATTTTCCTTTACAATAAAGACTAAGCTACATTTTGTTTTAATTTTAGCACATGGTTAAATATCGGTATTTGCCATTCACACATGGAAAACCGAAGTATCAAGGTCATGAGGATACTGGGAAAGTAGTAGGTGCACCAAAGTGACGTTTAGGTAATTCGATGTCTGGACAAGAATATTTGTGTTGTGTATTCTTCTAAGTAAATTGTTACTAATATACTATAAACTGAAATGGAAAAATTATCTATGTATCCAACGAAATATTGTGGCATCATATTTTAAATATTTATTTTTTGTCAAAACATGTAAACAAAATAATTGTAAATAGGTAGTACTATCAGCGTTTAATACTTAATTTAGTGATGTGGTATTAAGTTTTTTTATAAAAAAGGTGTAATTTGTCCTTTCCATTTTATTAAATATGTATATTATCTTTTATTAAATCATTTTAATATGATTCAATTCCGCTGTAGTTGTTTCTGTTGTTAATGTATCCAAATTGAATCCCTAAATCAAATTTCCAAAATTCGCTTAGCAGTACTAATGCCCGGTTTCTGAAAGCAGAATTTATCAAAAGGATAACTACGTAACTCTAAACCATACCTGTAGCCAATAGTCCACTAGTCAGATAGCTTTACCTCATCAAATGCGGGGCACTTCTTATTTTTTAATATGTTGTATATTAACCCCCTAATGTGAAATAAATTTTCAGAGCGGTTGTGCGTTTTTTGCCATTAAAGAAAAGCGGAGGATAATCAGCTAAGAAATGTGACAAGTGATTAAAATGATTGTTAGTATTCTAGGTAATAGAAAGCAATTCCATGTTATTGTCCTAGTAAGTACAAAAAACAAGTTAGCGCTACGGACGTACATTTCTATATACAGTTTTAGGTTAAAATTGTTCGCCGAAATTAAACACTTTTCACTCTGCACATATTTATAGTTCTTGTCATTTCAATTACTTCAGAATCATCGTAGTTCTTTTCATTGCCCAGGGAACATCTACATCATTTGCACAAGACTATCGGAATTCTCATATAAGACATCTGAATACTTGTGTTTTGGATTGAGTGGACTGTATTTTAGTTGTTTTTGTTCTTTATTAACTACGAAATATTACATATATTGATTACTATAAAATGGTCTACGTTGTCACTCGTTTTTAGGTTATGTTCATCCTTCTTTCACAATCGTAAGCTATTCTAGGTTCTACTTCGACGACGCTTGCGCATCCTCGTGTGTTCGACTCTCTCGTTTCTTCGGTGCTCTTCGGTTCCTCTCGGTCGGCGCCAATTTCGAACATTCCCCCGGCCTTGGAAGGGTTGCACTTACAATTTCTGTTTGCGCTGGTAGTGGACAGATTTTCGAGAATGACCGCTTGATGATGCCACTCACCGTGTAGATGCTAGCCACTCTGCTTACGGAGTCCTTTCCTGGATGTAGTTCCATAATTCGTCCTAGCTTCCAGTGCATTGGAGCGAGACCATCTTCCTTTATTAGGACCAAGGAATCCAGCTTCAATGTGTCTTGGGATTGCTTCCATTTACTTCGCACTTGAAGTTCCGAGACAACTTCTTTATACCACCGTGCCCAAAAGTGCTGATGGATCTTTTGCAGAAGTTGAAATCGGGTTAATCGATTGTCAGCTACGTGTATCACATTGACGCTAGGTAGTGATGTCAATGGTCTTCCAACCAAAAAATGCGCTGGCGTTAAAGGAGTCAAATCGGTAGGTTCTGAGGATAGTGGGGAAAGTGGACGGGAGTTTAACGTAGCTTCGATTTGACTGAATAATGTAAGCAATTCTTCGAATGTAAATGCGTTATTACCGATTACCCGCCTGAAGTGATGTTTTGCAGATCGAATTCCTGCTTCCCATAATCCCCCATATGCGGCGAATACGCGGGAATAAAGTGCCACGAAATTCCTTGACTTGATAAGAAATCTTGTATACGTGTTTCAGATTGTGCCAGAAGTTTCACGACCCGTCGTATCTCGCGATCGGCACCAATAAACGTAGTGCCGTTGTCAGAATGAATGTGTGCTGGTTTACCACGGCGTGCTATGAAACGTTTCAAGCAAAGAATAAACGCATCCACTGTCATATCTGATACAACTTCAATATGCACACACTTTGTTGCGAAGCATATGAAGATGCACATCCAGCACTTTGTCGTTTTTGCACCTCTACCGCGTCTATCCCTTATAGAAAAAGGACCAGCATAATCTATGCCTGTCGCATAAAACGGATACCGTGCCACCGTTCGTAAATTCGGCAATTCTCCCATAATCGGGCTAACGGGCTTGGGTTTGCATCGGAAACATTTTACGCAATTATGAACTACTGTTTTCGCTAGGCTTCTGCCACCGATTGGCCAGAAGTCATCCCTTATGTGTACTAATAAATGTTGGGGACCGCAATGCAATAGTTCAACGTGCGTGTGGCGGAACAGAACCTTGGTTAAATTGTGATTTTTACAAAGGATAATCGGATGCCTTTTGTTGTAACCGAAATCTGAATTACCTAATCGTCCGCCCACCCTTATTAAACCGTCTGAGTCTAAGTATGGATTAAGATTAAACAACTTGCTGTTCTTTTCTATCAATTTACCGTCACGTAACACCCTATGCTCAGTTGCAAAGGACGTCCTTTGTGCTAGTTTCAAAAGTATGGTGAACGCTTCGTTAATTTCTATTACCGTTAATGTGTTTAGATTTCGCTCGTGTTTCCTTAATTTACAATTTTTAGTAAACCTTGAAACGTACGCGGTCGATCTTTTTAATCGGTTTAAACTAGAAAATTTACTAAAATCTATAACGTGTATAATTTCATGCGATAAAAATGATTTAGATGTTCGTCGCATTTCGGGCAAACAAGTAGTTACAAGTTTAGACGTTGGCCACTTGCCTTCTGATGTATGCAACCAATTTGGGCCATGCCACCATAGTGAATTATTTATAACGTCAGATGGATATTTACCCCGTGATGCGAGATCGGCAGGATTCTCATTTGTATCGACATGACGCTATTCGAATGTATTTGTAGTATCTTGTATTTCAGCTACTCGATGATTTACAAAGGTTTTCAACTCGTTTGGCTCAGTTTTTAACCATCCAAGGACTATTGATGAATCGGTCCAAAACACGCATTGATCAAATTCTATTCCAAAAGAATTTTTAACCTTTCCATATAATCTCGAAAGTAATACCGCACCGCAAAGTTCCAGTCGTGGAATAGTTTGCGATTTTAAAGGAGCCACTTTTGTCTTCGCACATAACAAGTGGGTAGATACTTGGCCGCTTGCATTTTGTGATCGTAAATAAATACAAGCCCCATTAACCATTTTGGGATGTATCAGAAAATCCGTGCAATTGAACATTTGAAGGGTGATCACAAATCACTTGTCGTTTAACCGTCAACTTATTTAGGTTCAGGAAGGCATTGTACAGCCTTGACCATCTCATGTTGATTTCTTCAGGCACCATATCATCCCAATCAAGGTTACATGCCCACAAATTTTGTAAAAGGGTCTTGGCTAATATTACGCAAGGGCTCAATAATCCTAGTGGATCAAATACCTTTGCCGTAGATGACAGAATCAATCGCTTCGTAGCATGTTGCGTTTCCGTTACATTTATCCGGTAATTTAAGCTATCGTGTTCGCTATTCCAAGATAAACCTAAAATCTTTTTGGAACTAGAATTTTCGAAGTTTTCATCAAAATTGGTTATTTTACTTGGTTCGCATTTTTCGTCAACGTTTTGTATTAATTCCCTTTTGTTGCTCTGCCATTTTCGTAAATTAAACCCATATCCTGCTAGAAACTTCTTTAACTGTCGACAAATATCCAGAGCCTCGTCTATCGAATTGGTACCGGATAAAAGATCATCCACATAAAAATCGTTTTTAATTCTACTGGCGATTGATGGTACTTTACATTCAACACCACATTGCTGTAAACAACGAATTGCCACGTATGGAGCTGATTTCGTGCCATACGTTACTGTGTTTAACGAGAATGTCTGAATAGGATCTGATGACTTATCTCGCCATAAAATCGTTTGCAATGATCTTTCATCTTCTCGTACCCACACTTGTCGATACATTTTCTCAATATCTGCTGAAAAAACAACATTATACTTCCGAAATCTCAATAATATTGCAAAGAGATCGTTTTGAGCTATAGGCCCAACTGCTTGTATGTCATTTAGTGACAAACCCGATGTGGTGCGCGCCGAAGCGTCAAATACAACCCGTAGACGCGTAGTCGTACTTTCTTGACGTAAAACGCTATGATGCGGCATAAAGTATGAGTTTGTGTGAGAAATGTTGTTTTCTAACTGATTGTGAGACATATGACCTAGATCGCCATATTCTTTCATGAAATTAACATACAATTCTTTTAATTCTTTATTTGCATTTAGCCTTCGCTCTAGTGATAAAAATCTATTTAATGCGTATTCTTGTGAATCCCCTAATTGATCCAGTGTCCGCTTGATTGGGATTGACACAACGAATCGACCATCGTCGGCTCGGTTAGTTGTATTTAAAAATGTTTCTCACATTCAGTTTCCTCTAATGTAAGAACCTTCGAATTTGGAACTTCTTCAAGTTCCCAAAATTTCCGAATTTGATTTTCTATTGTACTTAAGTGGCAACGTGTCCTCGCACAGGCGTTCACCGTAATAACACCCGCTACTATCCACCCGAACTTGGTTTCATGAAACACCGGATTACGTTTTCCGAAATTTAAATGGCCGTTGCAAATGGTATCCCAAAACACGTCTGATCCAATAAGCAGGTCAACGAAACACGTAAGATTAGTTTGGAAGTTCGTATACAATGAACGGAGTTTAACATTACATTTTGCTGTAATTTCTGAGGACGTATTGTTAATACCTATAACGCTCAAGTTTGTCTTTTCTACATGAACGTTTAACCTATCACATATATCTGATGTAATATAACTAGATTGGCTACCGGAATCTAAAATAGCACGTACCGTCAGTGATCTTTTATTCGTGTGATTAACTATTTTCACAATTGCCGTAGACAATAGAACTTGTGAAATTGGATTTTGTGACGAAAGTGTATTTACATTCTGCTGTATATTTTCATTCCCTCCGTGCAAAAGTGTATGATGTTTATGGTTACACCTTTTACACGGTCCAAACCTACAATCTTTTGCAGAATGTCCCGCTCTTAAGCAGTTCAAGCATAATTTAGAATCTCTAATAAATTGAGTACGGTTCCGAACTGACATTTCGTTAAACTTTTGACATTGATAGAGAAAATGATCAGCTTTACATAAAGAACAATTTGCTTTACGCGAAAATAAATTTGAACTGACTTTTGTGTGTTTTATCTCCAGCTTGTCTAACCTTTTCTGTTCAACAGTTTCTAATAAATCTGCTCGTTTTTTAAGAAATAGTTTCAGATGACGGTAATTCTTCCGAATTTTGTGATTCGCATTCACGACTAGTAATCGCATCTAATTTTGTGTACACAATGTAAATTATTAATTGATCCCAGTGGGATATCCATAATCCTAACTGTGACAGCGCGTGTAAATGTTTCGCAACCGTATCCATAAGTTTACGTAATTGAGAAGAAGACTCTTTTGTAGTTACTTCAATGTTGAATAAAGATTTGATGTGGTTGTTTACCAATAACCGTTTATTATCATATCTATTCTTTAAAACGTTCCACGCAACACCGTAATTTTCCGCCGTAAACTCCAATGATTTTATAACCTCAGCTGCTGAGGCCGTCAGAGACGCACGAAGATAGTGGTACTTCTGTATATTGTTTAAATGGGAATTGCTATGAATTAGTGATTCAAAGAGATCACGAAATTCTAGCCACGCATCGTATGTTCCCCCGAATTTAGGTATGTCAATAGTAGGAAGACGAATTCCTGAAAATGTACCATCTGTATTATTTACTGCATGATTGTTTTCTATATTGGAAACCCCGTTTCGAAACATAACCTTCGCTTTCGTAATTATTTCATAGTAATCGTTCTCGAATGCATCTCTTTCATCTACTTCCGCTATTGTATCGTCCGTTTGCAATTCTATTTGCGTCTGAATTTCATCAAACGATTCGTATAATTTTTCGAATTTCACTAACCGTATTTCTAATTCCGCAATCGCATTTTCATTCGAAGAACGCATGGTAAATTCATTTAAGAATTTTCGAAAACAGGTAACATACAATTTCAAGTTACCGCGCTTTCGTCGTAATAAACTTAACTCCGTATTTTCCGTTTGTAACATATTTAGAAAGGAAATAGGAACTTACGGTTAAAGAAAACGCCAATTTTCCAACGCAGTCTCGAATAATAGGTGTGAAGGTGTGAACCACGTGTTTCTCCCGCTTTTTGTCACTTTCGTTTTTTCGTAACCACAAGGCTTTCTTATTCGCTAGTGTCTTCTATTCGCCTCGATGGACCATGTTTTGGATTGAGTGGACTGTATTTTAGTTGTTTTTGTTCTTTATTAACTACGAAATATTACATATATTGATTACTATAAAATGGTCTACGTTGTCACTCGTTTTTAGGTTATGTTCATCCTTCTTTCACAATCGTAAGCTATTCTAGGTTCTACTTCGACGACATTTGCGCATCCTTGTGTGTTCGACTCTCTCGTTTCTTCGGTGCTCTTCGGTTCCTCTCGGTCGGCGCTAATTTCGAACAACTTGCAATATCAGAATACCGGTAATTTGAAAGCATCTTAAATACATAATACCTATATTCTATATATATACCAATTTTCTTGTCTCAAGTTTTTCAAAAGATGTAGTAAGAACCGTGTTTTACTTAACGAAAACGTTTTAAGCAATATCTTGAGAATGTAAAGTCGGACGGACTTCGGAAGGCATCGGGAGAAGAGAAGGAACATGCCATGTGGAGTTCTTAACAAAAAGCAGGAACCTTAGTTTGACTCAGGCCGGGAAATCTGAGATCTATTACAACGGTATCTTCTCATGCCCTCTACGGTGGACCACAGTGTACGGACCGGCGGCGAACGCGAAAAGATACCAGCGTTTTGTTTGGTGAAATCGCTTTAAAATTATTTTTTATGATACTAGTTTAAAACTAATTTAATATTTTTATCGATATTTGTGTACTAAGATAAGCCGGGAAAGCCATGGCTTCCCGGCCAGTTATTAATGAAGGTGAGTTGACAGATGGAGTCCGGTCCTGGAGTGTTTGACGGTGTGTGTGTTGTCGGTCTGCTCTGTGCTTATATCCAAGGTTCTTGACGTTCGTGATCTTTAATTGGTAACACAGTAATAAATATAAAAACAAAGTGAAAGTGATTATCTAGAAAACAAAATAACAGGTAAAATTAAACAGTCTAACCCAATATCATTGATAAAAGCCAGACTTCCGACGGGTCGACCGGGGCTCGGCTTTTTGCGCGGTGATAAGAAAAGAAAACAGAAAATACATATCCGTAGAGAACAGGGGCGGAGTAGGAAATTGTATATATCATGGATACGGATGAATACAGCTCGGAAGATAGGAAGAGAAAAGGAAAAAGAGGAGAGGATGAAGAGAACAGAGAAAATATTTTCAAGAAAAGTAAAAAATAATAAGATCGCCTATGAAGTCCCAGGAAAAGCTGGAAGAAAACATTGGCGTAATGATGAAGATGATTGAGGAAATGGGAGCGAAGATGAACAATTTATCAATAGAAATAAAAGAGATGCGGGAGGAACAGAGAGAATATAGAAAAGAAATGTCAAAGTTAAGAAAAGAAAATGCGGAACTCAAAAGGCAAAATAAATTAATTAAGGGGGTAGTGATGGATATGGAAGACAGATTGGAACGAGTAGAGAATGAGAAAAGACGGAATAATGTAGTGATTCAGGGTCGAAAAATAGATACAGAAGATAGGGAACAACTAAAAACGCAATGTAAAATTTCATAGATAAAGAGTTACAGATAAGAGTACATATAAAACATGTCATAAAATTAGGTGAAAAAACCTGTCTAGTGCAATTAGACAGGACAGAGGATAAGGTGGAGATAATGAAAACAAAAAGAAATTAAGAACAAAAATAGGAGGAAGGATTTTTATTAACGATGATCTATCTAAGCGGGACAGGAAGATACAAGAACAAATTATATTTAGAGCTAAAACTGAGAGGGAAAACGGAAAACAAACAAAAATTGGGTTCAGGAAGTTGTATACCGGGAATGAGGAATGGAGATGGGATAGATAGCAGGATAAGTTGATACAGATACAGAGATCAAAAAACTAGAAGGCGTGAACGAGCAGGGAATAGAGAGGACGTACCTGGCAATGAGAGCGAATACAGAACAAACTCGAACACGAGAATACATGGATGTGAGGATGGGAAATAGGAACAACAAGGTAGAGACAGAGAGGAATGCTAACACGATGACGACCACAGCTATGAACACGGAAAATGGAAAGATACGCGTTGGAACGTGGAACATAACTTCCCTAACGGGAAAAGAATGCGAACTAGCAGAAGAAATGAACAAGTACCAAATTCAAATACAGGGAATAAGTGAAACAAAGAAAGCCGGAGCAGGAAGAATAGGGGTAGGAAGTCAATATTTTCTGTACTATTCAGGAATGAGGCCGGATCAAAGGAAAAAAGAGGGAGTAGGGATATTGTTAACAAAGGAACTGGATAGAAGAGTAACTATACGTCAATCACTCTCATCAAGGTTGATGCGCTTGAGAATAGAATTGGAGAAGGAATCGGTTGACATCATACAGATGTATGCACCAGTAGAAGGAACAGATGGAAGTACAACGGAGGAGTTCTATGAAAAACTGCAGGAACTGCTGGATGAAATAAGAGAGACAAACTCAAAAGTAATATTAATGGGGGACTGGAATGGTAGAGTGGGTAATAATACAAATAAGGGACTGGGCTGCTTGGGAGCATATGGAGAAGAAACGTTAAACGGAAATGGTTGGAAAATGATTGATTTTTGTATACGTAATGATCTCCTAATAGGGAACGGTTTCTGGGAGCAACCACTGGAAGAGAGATACACCTTTGTCGCGGAAGAGAGAAACGTGAAGAGTATAATAGACTACATAGTCTATACCCAAAGTATGAAAACTAATATACGAAACATAAAGACACAAAAAGAGGCTGAAATGGGAACTCAACACAGATTGCCAACGGCAGAACTCCAAGAACAAATTAACACAGAACAACAAATAGCTGAGTATCATAAAATAGCAATCAGCAAATTAAGAAACGAGAAGAAAAGAGCAGAATACCAACAGAAAATGAATGATTTACTAAAGAGACATTGCCGGGAAGAAATGACACTAGAAGAGACGTGGAGAATTTTCAAGGAAATTATTTATAATTCTGCACTAGAAGTATGTGGTCAAATCAGATACAGGAAAGAACAGAAAAAACAAAATGGTGGATTAAGGAAATACAAAAGGAAGTCAAAAAGAAAAAAGATGCGTGGAGAAAGTATATTTTAACAAAGGAACAGCAATACAAAGAACAATATGTTAAAATAACGAAGTTAAGAGGAGAATCAAGGAAGCGAAAAAGAAAAAGCTGGGAAGATTTTGGAAATGATATTAATGAGGAATATAAAACAAATAATAGGAAATTTTGGAACCTAATAAGATCAATGAATGGAAAGAAGAAGAAAGAAATAAAACCAATTAGGAATACCCCGAATGAACTAAAAACATGAACAGAAGATATACTTGAAATATGGAAAGAATTCTTCACGAAAAAATTCACAGATGCAGGAGATCATACAGATTTATTGCCAGAATCAGGAACACGAAATGAATATAATGAAGAACTTGAAGAGATAGATATGGAAGAAGAAAGCCCTAAAAAAATAAAAACAGGAAAAGCGCCTGCGGTGCGGATAATATAGAACCGGAAATGGTAAAATGGCTCGGACAGGTGGGAAAGGAGTGGATCCTTGACATATTTTGTAAGGCATGGCGAACGAACACAATTCCTGCGGATTGGGAAAATAACCTCATCACTCCCATATATAAGAAAGGCGATCAAAGTCAGTGCGAAAACTATAGGGCAATATGCCTATCGACAGTATGTTTTAAGGTCTATACCAAAATAATAGCGGAACGACTTACACATTTAGTAGGAGACAAACTGGGAGAAGAACAAGCAGCCTATAGAAAAGGGAAACAAACGAACGATAATATCCACATAATTAAAAACATCATTGAACGTAAAATTGAGACAGGGGAGGAAATCTACTTCAATTTCATAGACTTGCGAGCAGCCTTCGATACAGTAGATAAAGGGAGTATAGGTATCTGTCTAGAGAAACTAGAGGTTCCAAGAAAAATGCGCCAAATAATCAATAGTCTATATTGTCAGGTTAGGGGGATAGTACAAGTGAATGGAAAAAGATCAGCAGATTTTGAAATGCAAGTGGGAATAAAACAAGGAGACAGCTTAAGTCCATTAATATTTATTATAGTAATGGACAGAATCCTGCAAAATACGAGGGAACGCACCGAAACTGTGAAGACACTGTTAGGATATAACAGACTGGAACCTGCAGCTGTGGATGCATTACTGTACGCCGATGATCTGGCACTAATAGCTGACAGTTATGTGAAAATGGAAAAATTAACAAAAATATGGACAGAAGAAATAGAAAAGATGAAGATGGAAATAAACGTAGAAAAAAGCAAACTAATGGTGATAAATAATAAAGAGCCAGCCAGTAATCTAATAATTAAAATAAACGATAAACAAGAAGAAATTGTCGACGCATACGAATATTTAGGTACTATTATATCGAAGGATGGAAAAATTGATCTAGACATAGCAAAAAGAGAACGGAAAGCCACAAACATATACTATGCTCTGAATCAAACCATCTTTGGAAAAAAGAAATAGAACCCAAGATCAAACAGATAGTATACAATGCAGTAGTAGCCCCCACAATAATGTATGCAAGTGAGTCCTGGACAATACAGCAAAAATACGAAAGCAAAATAACAGCTATGGAAATGAAATTTTTGAGAAAAATCGTGGGGGAAACAAAAATGGACAGAATAGAAAACGAACAGATAAGGAATATGATAAATCAAGAAGATATACTAAAAAGAATTGAAAAATATCAACTGAATTGGTACGGCCACATAATTAGAATGGAGCAAAAGAGTTTGACAAAAAATAATAGAAGCCAAAAATAACGAGAGAAGAAAAAGCGAAGACCAAGGAAAAAATGGATTGACAGAATCAATGAATTAGGACGAAAGCGAGGGAAGACCATAGCAGAAATGAAAAAATGAGTACAGACCGGACACGATGGAAAGAATGGATTAAATCGACGTAAGATCCAAAAATAATCCGACGCTGAAAGACATAAGGATTAACGAGTAGAAGAAGAAGGAGTTGACAGATAGCGACGACGAAGTCCTCGACGTGGAAAGTGACCTAATGAACACGGAAAGCGAGAACGAAGTCTTCGAAGAAAACAACAGTGCTAACCAGGCGTCGGCCGCGTCAAGCTCGATCAGTTTTGCCGCGATGTCTGACGAGTAGTTAGAGCTCCTCGTCAAGAGATTGGCGATGGAAGTCGCCCGGCGCAGAACTGCGGGAGCTTCGCGTGGCAAAGCGCTTCCGAAGAGCCAAGCAAAAGGCGAAGATGGTCAGTCGAAAGGATCACAGGGCTCCGACGTCCCGGAAACGGGCACGAAGAGGAAGGCCAGGCAGGCGACGAGCGCTGCCGTGAAGAAAGGCCCGGCGGCGGTCGACAAACCGCCATCCCAGTCGGACTCCCCACAGAAGACGAAGAATTCCCCTCCGCGGCCATTCCAAAGGGGCTACCCCTTCCAGAGTCCCACCTGCATCGAAAATCCCCCGATCGTCCTACGGGACAAGGGAGCGTGGAAACAGGTCACTTCTCGCTTCACCAAAGTCCCCATGAATTATTCTAAGGCCCAGAATACCAGTGACAGGATTCGCTTCTATCCCGTCACCGAGAAAGACTCCAGAGGAGCCACCAAACTCCTCGACTCCGCTAAGATACTTACCGACTGCTACCACACGTATCGTCTTCCGGAGAAGACCCTAAACGTCGTGATTAGGGGTATCTCGATCGAAATCGACCTCGACGTCGTAGCGTCAGAGCTCGAGCACGTAGGATTCAGTGCGGAGGGCGTCGCACGTCTGCGCCACTACCGTACAAAGAACCCCATGCCCCTGGTAATGGTTAAATTACCATCTACCATGAAAGACATCTTCTCACTGAAGAAAATCCTATCCCTCGACGTGGAGATCGAGTCCCTACGCTCGAAGCCCGACCTAGGACAATGCTACCGGTGCTAGAAGTACGGGCACGCTCAATGCCGCTGCACACCGCCTTTGAGGTGCGTGCGATGTGGCGGAGAGCACCGTGCAGCTGACTGCACCCGCGACAAGAAAGCCAAGCTTGTGCGAACTGCGGTGGCGAACACACCGCAAACTACCGGGGATGTCCCCGGCTTACCCGCCGACTGCCCAAATACCAAATAAGAAAATAATAGTAATATGAAAATTACTTAATTATGTGATTCAAATCTTATTTATTGCAACAACTTAAACTATTGTGACACTTTGAATTGCACAAAAGTGCCTTGCTCTTACAACTGCATTTATTTGTGGAACACTTCCTTTTGCAATGACAGCGTGTATAGTCTTGCCCCCGCTTTTCGAATTAGCTGTAATTGTTTGTCTCAGCGATATTTCTTCAAAAGAAATCTCATCTATGGAAAGTAACTTTTCTTCACAAATTACGAACTGATTACGTGTGTAAAGCTGCTTGAGGTTACCATTTTTATTTGCCAGTTTATTGAAGTTGGAATCTTCTATTCCAACAACAACCGCTAACACATTTCGGCTATCTGTACGACCACGGTCGACATCAGGGACTTGTATTCGTACAGTATCACCAATTTGAGCAGGAGGGAATTGTTATTGTGAGGTTCGTAACACTTTTGTTGCTTGTGAAGACTCAGAACTGACCATTGGTTTCACAACAATACCTTTCTTAGGTGCACTGTGTTTCATTTGACAGTGTTTGCATAGATTTAAGTACAACATTACAACTTAATATGTAACATTTTTGTATTTCACTTGTAATTCTTTAAGCCTACGTGTTCTTCCTCCGTGGCCTATTCTGGTGTGAGTTTCATACAACAGTGAACAGTTCTTCATTGGTAACATAATACTGTATATTCGTTTCCCCTGGTTTTAAGGGTACAATTAACTTCTCTTCATCATTTGTTATATGAATGGGGAGCACTATTGTTATATTTATTGAGCGCTAGATAAGAGATAGAAGAGATAACGGTAAAAAAGAAGAAAGGGGGAGTCGTTGATCTAGGTGTATCCGTATATTGACCCAACAACAAAGCAAATCAAACAATACCAAACAAAACGAATCAAATATACAATTAAATGCACAACGATGTCTGTGTGAGTACCTTGCTGATCACCCGGTATGTGATGTGGTTCGCAAGGACCGCTCCGTGCCTCGGCCGACGCATGGCTCTTTCTCAGAGATTTGCCACAATATTTCATGCATAAACAGGCGGCCTTGAGTTGTTACGGCTGCCGGAGAAATATTGAAATCCGACAGGATACCGATGGAAAAGGAGGAATATGGGCGGCAAGTTACTCACATAGAAAAGAAAATATTCTTCTATATAATATAGGAATTCCGAGCTGAAGGCTTTATTGCAAGATGGAGAAATAAAATGTATTTATCTGTGTTAGAAATTTCCCTCGACGTCCTCGGTCGGAGCTGGTGCCGCAGCCAGGTGTCGGGCTCGTTTCCGTAGCGTGATGATATATCCGGAATCATCCGTTTTGCCTCTCCCCTTTTGGTGGATACAACATCCGAATTCCCACACGGGATCAGCAACGGGGATGACACGCGAGATACTTCGATGATCCTCTACTATAAGAGATAATTTCTAGAATTTTCTCGAACGTATCCGTGATCACTGCTACATTGATGTTCAGATGCTCGTTCACCGCTTCCAGACACCGAGTCGAGTCCGGTCTCTACTCGTCTCCCTCTCAGAGATCGAATATTAGAAACGACTTGCCAGCTTCCCCTCACTTCCCTCGCGAAATATTTGTCATAGTGGGGAACCAGCCGAAGAGGGCGACTCGGCCCGATGTGCAGCGGTACGCTTTCGGCTGTTCCTTGCCCCTTATCTGTTATAATACTTGAAACAGATAAGAAATATTAAATTACTATTGAAAGAAAAGGTCTGGATCGAATTTTATGGTTGATTGTATTTGGCTTATGCCTATAACAGATAGATTTATAGGTATTCTCCTTTTAACTAATAAATATCCATTCAACACTTATTTTAGTTCAATAAAGAATCCGCAGGATCATAAATAATGTGGTAAAAACTATATAAACAACGATGACTTGAATGTTGGACGAATATTACATATCGCATACTGTTTGCGAACTCGGGCATGAGATCTGGAGGAATTCGGGAATATCGCAGTAGCATAGATTAAAACAGCGAGATTGAGGGAGAGAAAACAAGATTTATTCCTGGCATAAAAAAGGAGGAAAAGCCTTACCAAGTAATAATAATGATGATAATAATATTAATCATATTCATAATCATATTATATTATTAAATTAATGTAACTTTCACATACATTCTATTTGTCGTCATCTTGTAAATTGTTATCGAATCATCACACATGTTGTATTGTTTTCACATATTGCCAGTTATACCGAAGTTTTCACTTTCAAAAGTTAATGACAATATAATTATGTACAATTATGTAGAATTTCAATGATTAATTTCAAAATCTTCGCGAGCACAAAATTTGGCAAAAATTATTTGATTTTATTAAATCCGAATAGGGAAAGCCACAACAAATATTCAAAAAGTTATAAAAAGTTTAAGTTATAGAACGTTTTCCAAATTCATCGGAACTTGTGGCTCGCAATATCTATCAACGTGGAAAAAATCCTCTCGGCCATGGCGTTCGAGTGTGGCAAAGACCGTACTAAACCTAAAAACTGTAATTACGAGTTCATCTCTGATGAGTTAGAAATTATTACATTTTCGACAATATTTAATTAGCGCCGGTTCCCGTCGGTTTGTGGTTAGTATGTGACTGATCAACAAGGTAAGTAGATGCGGGAGGTAGGTAATTACTTACATAATGCAACTAATTGTTATTAGTGTAATTATAATAGGTAAAAGTACTTAGATATTAAAAAGTAAATAATGCAAATAGTATTTAAAGCCATAATCTTTAGATTTAAGTTAAGTGTGACGCGCGGCGCTAGGAACTTCAAGTCAATACTAGGGCCGGTGGGGGATTCCTTACGCCCTTTTATCTTCAGGTGTAGGCTGCTTCGATCACGCAGCCTGGGGAGAGATGAGGTTGGTTAGCGAAGAGCTAACTGGGGAAGATGACTTTTCACCTGTAACACATACGAGGATTTCAGACTGAAAAAGTAGCCGTTTATCAGTCGTTTAGAGGACGATGATGGTCGTCGAGGGACCTGTGGGAATTGCCTTAGTCCAGATCGATGACATCTGCAAGGCGACGGACCTTCTTTTGGGAGAGGGTCGATCTTGGGGATCGACGACCATCTGAACGCAGAGATTTTGGCTGGCGCGGGCTCTTTCCCACGCGGACTTCAGGAGTTTCGTCAGAAATTCACGTAGAGTCGGGACGTTCAGTTCTCGATGAATCTGAACGTTTCTTACGAAGTAGGGGGCGTCAACGATGAGGCGGAGAGTTCGGTTTTGGAGTGCTTCCAAACCTATGATGTTAGTCTGACTCGCTGTTAACCAGGCCATAGCGCCGTAGGTTAAAAGCGGTCGAAGCGTCGTCTTGTATAGGAGCAACTTGCTCCCTAGGTGAAGGGGACTCCTTCGCCCTATGAGGGGCAGAAGCAAGTTGCGGGCCTTGATGAAGCGATTTCGGATTTCGTCAGTTTGTTTTTGGAATGTGAGCATTCGGTCGAAGATGACACCGAGGTATTTCATTTCGGAGCTCCAGGGGAGCTCGGAGTTTCCTACCTTAATCGGCTGACCGGGGTTTGCGCGATCGTGCGAGAATCTAACTGCCACACACTTAGATTCATTTACCTTCAGACCCCAGCGAGAGGTCCAACTCAGAAAACCGTCAGTAGCGCTTTGAAGGCGTTTCCTGAACAGCGCCTGCTTCCTGCAGCCTGTGTAGATGACAGTGTCGTCTGCATAGATTGCAATTTCGGTGCTGGGCTCTCGGGGAGATCCGACATGTAAATGGAAAACAGTTGCGGGCCTAGAAGTGATCCCTAGGGAACGCCGGCGTGGATTTGTCTGACGCTGGACTTCACGGAATGGGATTTGGTGCAGAAGGATCTGCCGGCTAAATAGGACCTGATGAGTTTGACCATGGGGAGGTTGATTCCTGAAACGATCATCTTGTAGATCAGCCCGTTATGCCAGACTGTGTCAAAGGCATTCTTTAAGTCGAAGAAAACTGCACCTACGGGTACTCGCCTTTCGAGTCCGTTTCGGATGTATTCCGAGAACCGGAATAGTTGTAGGTCGGTGGACAGTCCGGCTCGGAAGCCGAACTGTTCATCTTGGATGACATCGTCGCTGAGTTCTTTCAGCCGAGACAGGATGATTGCCTGGAGTTTGTGATCTTTCCCGGGCTTGGGGATGTTGCAGACTTCGGCGTGTTTCCAGCAGGAGGGAAAGTACTGGATTTGGAGCATTGCGTTGATGATTTCGCAAAGATGCTCCGTAGCTTCGGGGGTAACCACTTTAGGGCCAGATTGGTGATACAATCCGCCCCTGGGGCCTTTTTGTTGTTGCGCCTTTTGATGAGGGCTCGAACTTCGTCGGGGGAGGCGGGATCGAGTGGGGTTCCGATGAGCTCGGGGATCCCGTGCACCACCGTTTCCACTTCTCTTCGGAAGATTATTTCGTCGTCGCTGATTGGGGGCGGGATGCCGCGGAATACTTCTTCGAGGTGGTCGGCGTGGATTTCGATTTTCTCCTCGGGGAGAAACCTAAACCGTGGGTGCCGTGAAGAGGCCGGTTTGGGGGTTTTTTGAGGGGTTTCTCAAGGCTTTGGATAGTTTCCATAGGGAGCCATCCTCCGTCGTGAGAGACTTGAGCTTGTCGTCCCAGTTCTCCTGCTCGAAGGTTTTGAGAGCCTCATGGAGCTGTCGAGCAAGATGATTTGCTCGGAGCCTGTCAGCGGGGTTGAGGGTGGTTTGAGCCCTTTTCTTGGCTCGTCGTCTTTCCCTAACTAGCTCCCTTAGGTCGGGTGGGAGTTGTCGAGAGTGTCTGCGGGGTCTGATGGTAGAAGATTCATCGAGGGCTCGAGAGATCGCATTGGTGAAGTTGTTTGCGGCTTCCTCTAAGAAGGTCGCTTCCTGAAGATTTTCGTTGACACTGAGGTTGGTGAGAACTTTGGAAGAGAAAAGATTCCAGTTCGTACGCCGCCGAACTTTTTCCCCCAGATGAAGTAGTTCGCTACCTAGGGTGATTAGGATGGGGTTGTGATCTGATGAAAGGTCAGCGATGCTTTCCACGGTCACGTTTACCGGGATGTCTTTGGATATGGCGAAGTCGAGGACATCGGATTGGGTGCCAGCACGGAAGAACGTGTGGCCGTCGGGAGGGTGGTACGAAAGCCCTAAGGCTTGGATGATGTCGATCAGCTGCCTGCCCTCAGCTCGTATGATCCGGCTGCCCCAGAGGTGGTGCTTCGCGTTCAGATCGCCCGCCATCAACACCGCGTTGGGGTCGGTGAAGATTTGGTCGAAATCCTGGCGCGAAACCCCGCCAGGGGCGGGCCTATACGTCGCGTAGAGTTTTAGCGGACCGAAATCGGTCCAGATGATGACTGCCGCCGCCTCCAGAGAGTTCAGCGGCGGCACTACGACCTCGGAGTGGCGGATTGAATTTTTGACGAGTACAGCTGTCCCGCCGCCGCGGCCCGTCAAGCGATCTCGACGGTATGTTTTGTAATTCACGACCTTGAGACTGTCCCCGGGCGGAGGCCAGTCTCGCTGAGAAGGGCAACGTCGATTTGGCTCTCTTGAAGAAAGTCTCTTAGCTCAGGCATACGAGTTCTGATGCCGTTCGCGTTCCAGGCGAGTATTCTGGAAATGCCTTGCTGGTTTATGCTTACCGATGTATTCATAAACGGGTTGATAGATTAATAGAGGTTGCGGGGGATGGAGCCCTGAACCTGCTGTAGTGCGGACGAGAATTGGTCCGACCAGCTGTAGGAGGGTGGTCACGGCGCCGAAGAAGTCGGTGTTGTTGGTGGCGGGGGCTTGGGCCTAGCAGGGACTGGCTAGGCACGTCGGTACGCAGCACCTTAGGGGGAGAAGAAGATTTCCCTTTGGTGGCGTCGGAATACTTCCTGCCAGAGGAAGTCGCCTGGGAGGATTGTGTGGCTTGGGTGGCGGCCTGGGGGGCGCTTGAGCCGGGGTCTTTTTCGCCGAAGGGGCGGCTTGGGATCGGGTTGGCAATCGGGGTTTGGGGTAGTGGGGGCATCCCTTGTAGTTTGCCGTGTGTGAGCCAACACAGTTGGCGCATTTGGCAGGGTCGCCCTTTTCCTTAGATAGGGGGCAGTCTGCGGCGCGGTGGTTTTCGCCGCAGCGGACGCATTTGATCGCTGCCGTACAGCGGGATTGGGCGTGGCCGAACCGCTGACAGCGGTGGCATTGCCCGACGGCTGTTCGGGAGCGGAGGGATTCGACGGAGACCACTAGTCTGCGGATCTCTTTCAGGGCGAAGATGTCCTTCTCGTTTCTCGGGAGCTTTATTAGGATGAGGGGCATTTCCTTCTTGCTCCGGGGGTGGCGGAGGCGATGGATGCCTTCGGGGTGGAATCCGAACTCTAGGAGTTCTTCTTCCACTTCTTTGAGGGGGTCTCGACGGGGACCCTACGGATCACGATGTTCAGAAGCTTCTCCGAAGGTAGCTGATAGGTGTGGTACGGTAGTACCAGACCGTCGAGCATTCTTACGGCAGCCCTGAAATCTTTCTCCGTGGTGGGGAAGAAGCGGATTCCGTCGGTCGTATTTTGGGCCTTGGAGAAGTTGATTCGAAGCTCGGAGAACTTCGTCGTAACGTGTCCCCAGGCGGATTTTTCCCTGAGGACGATGGGGGAATCTTGTTAGATTCGGACGGGGGCCTGCGAAGCAGCAGCGCCCTTTGGCTCGTTGAAGCCGAAGTCGGTAGAGGGGCGGTGGTGGCGGTCTTTGTGACCGTGGCAGCCGGTGGCCTTTGCTGGCTCTCGGCGCTGGTGGAGGGGGTGGCGGCCGGTTGCGCCATCTTCTTCGAGGCAGAAGGTTGCCTCTTCTTACCGGCCTTACGCTTTCTGCCGGCTTTGGTCCAGCCGGCATCGTCGCGCTCTGAACCGGAGTCGGAGACCGACTCGTCGGATGCAGAGGGGGCGGGGAGGCCGCTACGGGGGCGGCGGGAAGAGCTGCAGTCGAAGCTGCGATGCGTCGCCTTCGGAGCTCCTCAGTTAGCTCGGCGATTAGCCGGACGAGGGTTTCGTCGTCGTAATCGAGCGACGTGAGGAGCTTTGCGGCAGACGCCCGGGGTCCGCGGGGGCCGGAGGAGGGGGATTCCGGTCTGGAGGACGATGAGGAGCCCTCGTCCATGGACTCCTCGGCGAAACGGGGGAGGGGAGGGAAATCCCCTGCGGTGAGGCGTTGTTGGCTAGAAGAAGCCATCTGAAAATTGTCCAAATGGACGAAGACAAGTTAAAATGTTTTCGATTTCCGGAGCCGGAGCTTCGAAAATCGAAAAATTGGCCGCTTTGGACGGCGAAAAGCCGGCTATGCCGGTTCCTCCCCGTCGGAAGCTTCCTCGATGATCAACTTTGACTTAGTTGATGGCTCTTTTTCGTGAACCTACCGGAGATTAACTCCGGCAGTGGTGGTTTGTAGAAATAATATTTCTACCCTCGGAGAAACTCGTCCGTTTCTGATGGTACCTCGATGTCGAATGCCTCGGCGCATCGGATTGATGCCGCCGTTATATCGCTGAGCTGTTCCGTACACGGACCGCTCTCGGAACGCTTTGTCGATTCTAACGAATAGCCTCGTTGTAGATACGGAAAGACACGTCCGCTCGTGTCCACTGCCAGGAGTGGATTGTGACGCGCGGCGCGTCACACTTTTCCTTTTATATGATCCCCCTCCCGCGGGCAGCGTCGACCCTTGTTTACAACTTCACTCATACCGTCTACAACTCACAACATTACAAGATAAACAAAACAGAGTGACGACATTACATCTATTACAATTACATATTTTCAAACACTCAATACAGCAGTTTTAATACGGTAGCAGATATAGAAAACAATAGGTAAATCGGTAATTTTGATGTAGCGCCCTCTGTGGGAGAGCTGTACTTGTCGAATGACAATAACATAGAGTAGGGTATCCGCTTATAACAAAACACAATATACAATTATCATAGAATACAAATTTAGGAAAATAAGAGAAAACAAAAAAGGTGCAACACATTCTTTAAAACGGCAAAACGTTTTAGTCACCTGTAATCCAAAGGTGTGCTGCACTTAGTTTTAGCAGAAACCACTTCAAAAGTACCTTAGAGTACTTTTCTTGAGAAAAATACAAACAATTGTCTTTTCGTTTACCCGCAATTAATGCATTTAACTTTTCAAGGAAAAGATCACGATCTACTGCAGTATCCATTCAGTAGAAATTACGGTATCGGATAAGAAATTAAGAAAACGTTGCTCGCATCATCGAAACTTGCATAAGACTGACAAAACTGACTAACTCATAGCAGAACAAAGGATTTTGCGGAAGAGAGCCAGTCGTCTCTTTGTCGGCTCCTCTCTTTTGAACCTAGGATTTGGCGGGAGAAAGCCAGTCGCCTCTTTGTCAGCTTTTCTGTTTTGGACCTCCACCAGAGTATATCTGTGATTGTCGACATACGCCACTGAGGGTCCGAATGTACAAGAATTTAATGAAATATTTCAAACATACACCAAGCGATTATACGAATGTTGACATTCACCGGTGAAAGTCGACATTCTCCAATTTCGGTCTTTCACGGTAACATATACAAAAATTGAATTAAACATATAAATATAGAAGAAAAAACAACAAGATACAAAAATATAGTTACAAATACAAATAAAAATAAACAAGTATATAAAAAATAAATATGTACAAGTTATTGGACAGAAGAGACTTCTTCGGAAATCATTGTTAGAATATGTTATGGATTCCTTGTCAGCAATTATTACAAAGCAAAAATTTTGGGATTCCTGGCAAGTGTTCGCAATCTACAAAATCACCAAAAACATCTAATAAATTTAGCCAATGCATCAAATTATCCTCTAAAAATCGTTTATGACAATGTTTGGATAAATACTGTAGAATGTAGGTATGCAATTTACTCAACTACACCCAAATTGTCTCATTTGACTAAAGACTGTCGTTTGTCCTGGAGTAGTTGGCAAGTCCAAATCAAAAGCAAGACATATGTAGGTCCTTAAATAAAATAATAACATGATTTAGTTGTTATTAAGCTAATAGTTAGAAACAAATTACCGGCTAAATATAATGTGGGCACTGCTACTCTTGAATATCTATTGTTTCTCATTAAATACTTAGGATTATAATGGCTTTGCCAATATGGAAGTTCTTGAGTTTCTTCTTGTCCACGTTGAACAAGTTTGGATTCCCACAAGCTTTTACACATAAAGCTGTTCTTCTTAGGGCCGTTCTTATAATGCCGGTATAAGACTATTCCAGGTATAAACTACATAAACCCATTTTACAAGTGTGGAATAAACAGAGTTATACTTGGTATAAAGTAGGAATAAGTTATACCGACCTGATTGACGGGATATACCATGCTATACTACACATAACCTACAAATTCGTAAGTTGAAATTGAATGACACCCGTAAGACCAAAAAATAAAGTAATAATGGACCTCCATGATTTGCCGCTATTTGATTCAGACGAAGATATTGAAGAAATAGCATATCGTAGACGAAGGCAACCAAAAAATTTAAAACCAGGTTAACAATATCTTATTTTACATATAAATATTAGTACTAATATACATATTCTGATATTCATACTGATTTTGAAGTAGAACTAAATCAGACACCAGTGCTGGTAGAAAAGCTGATGAACACAAATAATTCAATTAATATGTTATTTTTATTATGTATTACAGCCAACGGCTAAATATGAGGACGAGTCCCGGTCGATTTTCGCAAAAAAATTATAGCGCCGTAAAGGTGACCTAAAAAGTGATAAATTATCTTAATAAAAGTTTTGCGAGACGTGTCTACCAGAGTCACAATTTCAGAAAAACGGTCTTACCTTGAAGTGTTTACGTTACGTTCAAACGAAATCTTCTTATGTATTTAATCCCATAAGTATAATTTATAATACATTTATAATAACTTTTATCCTTTTTCTACAAATATGCCTTCCATTATTAATATAATTTTCAGTTATTTACCAATAATTTTACATTTTCTGAGATGTTAAAATGTATGACTTTCTAAATGACATTTGACTAGTAGCAACCAGTACCAACTTAAATAGATGTATATTCATGTAATTCTTCTTATTCTTCTTCGCAGCGGTCTATTATTGAAGTTAAACGTTGGTTAAACGAATCGTTGCCGTACACACAAAAATTGAATGATGCAGGAACTTGCGTATTCTTATGATTTTTCCTGTAAATATTTATTAATTCTTTTTGTCGCGAGGTTGTTTTGGATGCGTATATCATACATAAAGAAAACTTAAGGGGGCCAAGTAAAATCGTAGAGATAGACGAATCCAAATTTGGAAAAGAAAGTATCATCCTGGATATTTTGTAGAGGGGCAACAGCTGGTGTGGTGTAATGTGGTGTGGGTTTGGGTCTGGTGGTGTGAGATAGTTTGGGCCGGGTGGTGTAGTGTATGTTTGGGTTTGGGTTTGGTGGTGTGGTATAGTTAGGGCCGGATGGTGTGGGTGGGTTTCGGTCTGGTGGTGTCGTATAGTTAGGGCCGAATGGTGTGGGGTGGGTTTCGGTCTGGTGGTGTGATTGGGTTTGGGTCTGGTGGTATGGTGTGGATTTGAGTCTGATGGTGTGGGATAGTTTGGGCCGGGTGGTGTGGTGTGGGTTTGGGTTTCCTGGTGTGGTATAATTAGTGCCGGATGGTGTGGAGTGGGTTTCGGTCTGGTGGTGTGGTATAGTTAGGGCCGGATAGTGTGGCTTGGGTTTCGGTCTGGTGGTGTGATTGGGATTGGGTCTGGTGGTATGGTGTGGGTTTGAGTCTGGTGATATGCTGTGGGTTTGAGTCTGGTGGTAATGATGTGGATTTGGGTCTGGTTGTGTGGGATGATTTGGGCCGGATGGTGTGGGGGGTGTTTGGGTCTGGTGGTGTGGCGTGTGTTTGGGTCTGTTGGTGTGGTATGGGTTTGGGTCTAGTGGTGTGGGATAGTTATGGCCGGATGTTGTGGGGTGGGTTTCGGTCTGGTGGTGTGATTGGGTTTGGGTCTGGTGGTATGGTGTGGATTTGAGTCTGGTGGTAGCGGTGTGGGTTTGGGCCTGGTGGTGTGGGATAGTTTGGGCCGGGTGGTGTGGTGTGGGTTTGGGTTTGGGTTTCGTGGTGTGGTATAATTAGTGGCGGATGGTGTGGAGTGGGTTTCGGTCTGGTGGTGTGGTATATTTAGGGCGGATGGTGTGGCGTGGGTTTCGGTCTGGTGGTGTGATTAGGATTGGGTCTGATGGTATGGTGTGGGTTTGAGTCTGATGGTATGATGTGGGTTTGGGTCTGGTGGTGTGGGATAATTTGGGCCGGGTGGTGTGGTGTGGGTTTGAGTTTCGTGGTGTGGTATAATTAGTGCCGGATGGTGTGGGGTTGGTTTGGGTCTGCTGGTGTGGGATAGTTTAACTTTTCTTTCTGTATGATATGCGCATCCAAAACAACCTCGCGACAAAAGGACATAAATATGTTCAGAAGGATCGTAAGAATACCCTAGTTCGTGTATGAATCATTTTTTCCATATATGGCAATTATTCATTTACAAACGTAAACAAGCAACTAAACGAACCAAGAATATATATATATATATACGCACATCTGATAGTCAATGATCTAAATCAGTAAAATAGCAGATGAATTAACACAAAAATTTGCTTAAATTATCGACTAGTAAATACAGAAAAATCATAAGAATACGCAAGTTCGTGCATCATTCAATTTTTGCGTGTGCGGCAATTATTCGTTTAACCAACGTTTAACTTCAATAATGGACCGCTTCGAAGAAGAATAAGAAGAATTACATGAATATACATCTATTTAAGTTGGTACTGGTTGCTACTAGTCAAATATCATTTAGAAAGTCATACATTTTAACATCTCAGAAAATGTAAAATTATTGGTAAATAACTGAAAATTATATTAATAATGGAAGGCATATTTGTAGAAAAAGGATAAAAGTGATTATAAATGTATTATAAATTATACTTATGGGATTAAATACATAAGAAGATTTCGTTTGAACGTAACGTAAACACTTTAAGGTAAGACCGTTTTTCTGAAATTGTGACTCTGGTAGGCACGTCTCGCAAAACTTTTATTAAGATAATTTATCACTTTTTAGGTCACCTTTACGGCGCTATAATTTTTTTGCGAAAATCGACCGGGACTCGTCCTCATATTATTCCAGCATCTATGCCTAATAATGGTTGTCTATTGTGTTTTGTTATATAAAATTTTAACACATTTTTCTTTCTTTCCTTGTGCATTTTAAATTTTTAACTCCTACTACTACAATCTCGTTATCACTATATGATACTAATTTTTTATTTGTTCTTTCAATACTTTGGTCTACGTTCAATTGTTTAAATAATTCTAATGGTATAATGCTTGCTTGACTTCCTGTGTCTAATTTAAATATAATGTTCTTACCTTCGACATTAACTTTCTCTGTCCATTCTGTTTGTATATCATGAATTATCACATTATTATTATAAATTGCACCTATTTCTAGGATATCTTTTTCTTCTTCTTCATTTAAATTGTCTGTTTCTTTCATTTGATGTACCTTTCTATTCTTGCAAACTCGTGCAAAGTGATTTAAATAGTGACATTTGGAACACATTTTTCCATATGCTGGGCATTTCCCATATTCATGTGTTGAACCACATTTCAAACATATCCTTCCATATCCTTTCTTTAAATCCTTCTTAACTTTTGGTTGCACTTTATTCTCTAGTCCTTTTTTATATATATTGACTTTATTTACCTCTTTGTTGACCATTTGGTTATACTGCTTCGCAGCTTCTTCTTCTGCCTTACATATATCGATACATTTAATCAACGTTAAATTTCTTATACCTAATAATTTCTTTCGTAACTCATTATTTTTTATACCATCTACTATTTTGTCTTTTATTAAGGAATCTGTCTGGTCACCGAAGCCACAATCCTTTACTTTTGTTCGTATTTCTATTAAAAAATCATCAAATGATTGGTTTTCCTCCTGTTTGGTGCTAAAAATACATGTCTGATATATGTTTCGTTTTTATACGGCGTATAATGTTGTGAAAAGGCTTCTAAAATTTTCTCAACCGTCAAAACGTCATCCAATTCTGGCGTTGTACCATCTAAAATGCTAACCTCAAATTCAAATGTATTATATATATTTAATGCTTCTTCTCCCATTATATGTAACAATATTGCTTTTTGTTTCTTCACTGACTTCGTATCCAATTCAGCAGCCGTCCAATATATTTCCATTATTTGGCGATATTTTTCCCACGCTTCTGCAGGGTTATTTCCTGGCACAAATGCTTTAGGTGGAACTAACGACATTTTGCCTTATTATATTATTTCTTCACCGCTGTCACCATGTAATGTTTTATACTCCGGAGCAGGATATATTATATATTATCTATTAGAAGAGATACTACGTACATCAAACGTTTATTTTTATTCTTCGTTACTAACTGTTACATCTCACATATATATAATAGCACCAACTTAACGTATATATATCTCACAATTACGGGAAAGGTTGTGGACGGAATTCAACAGAAATAACCAAATATGAATTATTATTGGAACTATTTATAGAAAAGTTTTTGGCATATATACTTAGTAATATCATGAATAAATCAATTTATAGTATACAAAATTCTTGGGAATTAGTAGATTTTTATTTATGTATGTACCAAATTTAGTGTAGATGTACTTTCTCTATTTACAAATATCCCGACTGAATTAGCAATTACAATAATAGATAATAAATGGGAGTTGATTTCAGAATTCACAGATTTATCGACAGATGATTTTATTGACATATTCTTAGATGTCTATAATGACTAGAGAGTATAATAGTGAGCAGGTAATAAATAATAAACAAATAGTACAATAGGTACAGAGGTAACCCAGTACAGATAAACTATAAGTGGAACACATGCAAAATTAAAAGAAGTATAGCTCGTTTCAACTTCTTTTATTCTGACTAAAGTGTTTAGAGATTTACAGACCTCCTGCGGTGGAAGCTTTATGGACGGTCTGCTTATCGCACTCTTATCCCACAGTGTAAACATAATGTACTAACACAAATATACCTGCTGACTATTGGTAAAATATAGAATTTTTAAATATAGATATTACATAATTCTTGGCCTCTAACTTTGCGGGGATCGATTAATTCCGGCAAGAGTGCCCTTTTATAAAAAGTGATAAGTTTGGGAAGTTGCTTGTTCCCAAAAAGTTCTTCTTTGTGTATAATTTGATAAAACAACCCTTTTGGCGTCTATACAACAAAGTAACATTTATTTTTATTGGTTATGTTCAATTGACCTTGTACTTGGTGCATGTAGATGTGATTATTGTTTAATAGCAGGCCACTGCTGTTATCAATAATGGCGTCGTCACATACTAAGCCATCAGGAGATGTAGCTAAAAACGGATATTTCTGGTCTATAAAAAGACCACAGCTTCTTATTTCTAAGCCAGAAATTTTTTCAAGTTCGGCCAATGCTCTGCTTTCATTTTGTATGCCGTACTGAGTTGCCACAGATCCAAAAAGTCTTCATAAAGTAGAGCCTTTACTGTGTTCGCTGTTGAAATGGTTTTTCTTCGTTTTGCAACTTTACCAAAATTGGATGCAGTTAATCGTTTGATCCTCATCGTTTTCCATAAAGTGTTGTTTCTTTGGCCTACAGTTAATTTTTGTATTTCTTCTGGATTTTCACTTTTCAATTTTTCAAGGAATGTTGCTTTTTTTTTTTCCGAATAGGTCGCAATCTCCATATCGCCAACATTGGCATTTCTTTCAAGTACTTTTTACGCTCTGCTAAACGCGCCCGTTTCAACTGTTTCTTATGACTTTTTGGTCTGGACAAATAAGCACCACGTTTGCGATTTCCCATTTTTTTAAATTTAAATGTAATAATAAAAATTACGAACAATCAAGATTGAACGAAAATTTGCTAATGAAGTTATAGATAGACAACTTGCAATTTTATACTTCAGTTTTCCTACAGTAATACTAATTGGTAATTTGAGGAGGGGCTACAGCAAACACCAATTGCGGATACGCATCCCACTAATTACATTTTTCGATAAAGCTAATATGGTAATCCTACTAACGATTATTTTCTCCATTTATCCATATGATATCCATAGTTCATGATACATATAAAGAAATAGAACTATTTTTTCCAATAATATTTACAATTTCCAAAAAATATTTATCAATTACGTACATATTGCTCTAAAATATGGATTAACGATTTCATCTATAGGTTCATAACTTTCGAAGAAGTTCATAGGTGCTAATCTGCATGTTGCTGGCGATCAAGCTTTATTTAATAATTTAATAGAACAAAATTCGTCTTTTACTTCCTGTAGTACTACACTAAATGCATCTTGAAAAGGAAAAATTTACTTTCATAACTTGCCGGCTGTTTGTCCAACACGAAAGACGTGATGTATTCATTGAGGGCAAAACCAGATTTTTTTAATCAAAAGAGACGGTGTTGAAAATATATTAGGTCCGGGCACGTGTAATTTAGCAAAACCATTGAATTAGAGAAAATAGTAGAAGGCACACGATAATGCGCTTATCAACGAAAACCGTGCCCTTCTATTGGAAGAGTGTAGGTATATACACAGAGGTGGTTTGTACCTTTCTCTTGCTAGTTGGCTCTTACGAGTCTGTCAAAACACGCGTTGGTTTTTTAACAACATTTATTGTTTAATAGTGAAATCTTCCTATCAGAAACAGCACAAACATCCATTATATTTGAACAATATAGATCATGGTTGCACAGACTTATGAAGACTAGGGGCCACTCGGGCAAATCATGAACTGATGGCGGGCCGGCCGCCAGAAGTATAAGTAATTAAAGACAATAAAGAATTGATAATAATTTATTAAAATTCAAAAAGAATTTATTAATTTGAAGCGTGGCACTGCATAGTGCTTACAATCTTTTTATATTTGGCTCAAATTTACTTGTAGCAACACGTAAAACTGCTTCCAAACTTTCATTTGCAAGGCGGTTTCGATTTTTTGTTTTATTATTATTTAGTATTGAAAAAGTTTGTTCACATATATAGGTAGAACCAAATAAGCTGGCACATTTCAGAGCGTTTATGCGCTACTTTTCGTACATATTTTTATCAATGCAGCGGTAAAAGTTCAGCAAGTCTCCTTCGTTGAATTTGTTGCGTAAATCTTGATCGTTTTGAATGTCGATAATTTCTAACTGCATTGACTCTGGCGCATTTTCAACTGAAATCGCGAAAGGATTGCTGAATATGTCCAACAGAGGTTTCACTTTTTTAAACTCCGAAAATCTGTCTTGAAAAGATTGAATCAAAATATCTAGCTTTTCTACATAACTGAAATTAATCGCAGTTTTGTTGAATTTTTCAGCCATTTTCTTATAATTCGGAAAATGATTGTAATTTCCAGAATTCAATTGTGATCTGAAAAGTGTCAGCTTGCATTGAAAGGATGATACATGAGCGTAGAGCTGGGATATCAGTTGATTTTTGCCTTGAAGCCGTGTGTTCAAGACATTCAAATGATTTGTAATGTCAACTAAAAAAGCCAAATCACACAACCAATCAGGATTTTTAAGTTCCGGGACATCCCTTTGCTTTTCCGCCAGAAATATTCCAATTTCTTCTATTAAATTTAGAAATCGTTCCAGTGTCAATCCACGGCTTAGCCACCTTACTTCTGTATAATACAGTAAATCTCCGTATTCGCTTTCGATGTCATCAAGGAATTGTTTGAATTGTCTGTGATTGAGTCCTCGTGATTTTATGAAATTTACAGTCGAAACTACCACTTTCATGACATTTTGAAATTCAATTTTTTTTTAGAACAGAGGGTTTCTTGGTGTATAATGCAGTGAAACTGCATGAGATCTTCAGCGTTTATGTTTTTTCCTTGCAGATGCTTTTTCAGTAAAGTAACTAGCCCGGAATTGACACCAATCATCGAAGGAGCACCGTCAGTCGCAACTCCCGATAATTTTGATAAGTCCAAATCAGTTTTTGAACACTCATCCAAAAGTACATTGAGTATATCAACTCCTTTGGTTTGACCTTTCAATGAACACATTCCGAATAACTCTTCTAAGACTTCAAAATCTTGAGTAACACCTCGTATGAATATGAGAAGTTGAGCTGTGGAACTAATATCAGTGGATTCGTCGAGTGCTAATGAAAAAAATTCAATGATCTTAGTTTTTCAATTAATTGTTCCGCAATATTACCTGACAAAGACATAATTCGTCTTTGGATAGTCATACGATTCAGTTGAATTTTCTCAAACTTTTTGCTGCTTCTGGACACATTTTCTTAGCGGCAATTTCTATGCATTCTTTTACAAAATCGCCATCATTGAAGGGGCGACTTCGCTTTGCTATTATTCGAGAAATTTCATAACTAACTTCTGTAGCTGTTTCTGAATCTTGAATGGGTTTTGTAAACATAGCTTGCTGACCAATAAGCTCCCGTTTTAAAGACAACATTTTTGCTTTCTTAATTCGCCTGTAAACTTGGTAAAAGAATTATATTCCTTTGCAATCGCAACAGAATTCTTGCAAATTAAACAAACGACTTTGTTATGCGACCATACAAAAAGTATTTCTCAGTCCAAATTTCTTGAAACTGCCGATTTTCACCTTTAACCTTACGTTTTTACTAGGTCCTGGCTTCTCCATGTTGCGTTCTAATCCTGGCTAGGATTAACACAGCACCTAAAAACAATTACAGTACCTACTTAAATTACCCATTCTTTTTAAATTATCAAAAATAATTGATTAAATTCCTCAGAAATTTTAAGATTTTTATACAGATTTTATATCTGAAATAATGACGTAATTATTACAGTTAGAGAAATTCTGATAAAAATAGTAATTTCTTTGTTTTATTTTAATATTTGGCCAACATTAAAGCTAAATTTGATTAAAATTGATTAAATAGGTAGGGAAACACTTATTAATAACTGAGTTTTACTTACGATTTCACAACACAATTATACACGGCACTTGACGGGTTAACAGGAAATCTACGTTGAATGTGGATCAAAATATATGACACCGGCTAGTCGAGTTAAAATCTACACTAGAACTATTGCCTCCCCAAAACACTATTAAACTGCACTTATTCTCAATCACTTATTACTTCGCTTTGTATTTTCGCGCTTATTTCTTCCTGTTGACATTTCACTCAAATTAAAACCGAACTGTCGGTCGCTGCGGTTAGCGTGGCTTTTATACCGCGCATACGACTCTGGAAGCTTCGTGTATCTACTCGTACCTACGCGAGCAATCGAGAATTCGGGACTATTGCTATCTCGCTTGCTCACACCGCGCTAGAAAATTCTTGATTTCTCTACTATTTTGAACTTTATATAAAGGCAGCAAGCGATGTTACTTGACTTAGCATTTTTGGGCGCTAGATTCAAATAGCGCGCGCGCGAGATTCAAATTACTTTTCGAACATATATTTTTTTGGTTTTATTCTGGAATAGAATTAAATATTCTTCGAATGTACGAGAGTATTATTTTTGCTGTCGGCGGGCCATCAGTATTCGACAGGCGGGCCGCGGTCTGTGCATCCATGATATAGATTATTTAGTAGCCATATATCAAAACACATAAAAACATAATAGAAATACATTTGCTATAGATTTCTTGATGAATCTATACAGTTAAAAATTTGGCACTTGAATTTTTAACGCGGGTCGAAAAATCTAGGTATTTTTTAATATATGTGCTCGCAAGACCACTTGAAATTATTTTTTGTGTATTAGAGCTTGTGGAGGATGGAATAATAATCTGAAATAGAAAATTATTATTCAGCAACATTGTGCCACCAAGTATAAATGCTAACTGCAGCAATAATGACTATGATGCAATACCGATTTTTGACTTTGGAGTTTCAGAATGAGATATTGCAGACTTTCCACATTTCAAAAGTCACATTACTAATGACATAACAGGTTTAATTGAAGTAGATAATTTGGTACTGTCTCCAATTAAAGGAATTAAGGAAACTATTACAGACCCACATAATTATTCATTATTAGATATTAATTATTATAGAAATTTGACTAAATTTGTTTGTAACGCAAAATTATATTTTCTGCCTAGAGTTATTTTTGAAATCGTCATATTTTCAGAGAAATCCTTCAGAGCGGAAGGTATTTTGAGACACATGCAAAGATCCTTATTTAAAAAGGATTATGAATTTAGTTCAACAGCAATGCATAACTGAAATAAAAACATTATTTTATCTTTCACATCCAGTTGATATTTCATATTATATATTTCATAGTATTTATTTATACTTATACTTATATATCTTATGTCTACAGTAGATAGAAATGGCCTATTTTTTTATATCTTGTAAATAGTGAATATTTGTATTTGCCTTGTATTCCCTTTCAATGTAATTACTAATACGGAATCAGAATGGAGTGAATTATCAGATGATTAAAAACTTCTTTCTGTACCTATAGTATTAAGTAATTGCAACATTTTAGGAAACAAAACATATGTATTTATTTTTTGTATTGATATATATTTTCATTGTAGTAAGTTTGTAAATAAACAGTTGAACGTGAATAAAATCAGTATTTTAGAGCATATTTAGTTAAAATTATTTTATTTTAAACAGAACAAATAAGATATATGGCAAGTATTGAATGCTTTTAAATTGTTACATTATCATTTTCATTACATTAAAACTGCAAATGAAAGGAAACATAAACATTGGTACATAGCAGTGTATACATATTTTCAATAGTATTAATAGTATTTAATTTGAGCAATAACCAAAAAACTATACTGAGAAATTATATAGAGATATTCACATTCATAATGCGCGCGTTAAAATTGTTTTCATGAGTGTACTTTATAACGCGACGGTGCTGCGCGGTTCGCCACATTTACTTGGTTCGACTATACACCAATAATGTAATGTGTTAAGCGTTCTTTAATAAAATTAGTCTGCCGAATGTTCGAAGGGTTGCTTTATTCAATTTACAACAGTAACTGATTGCAATAGTATCAAACAAACATTCGCGAAGAAGGAAGTGATTCCCAGGATAATGTGATGGGTTCTATATCTACAAGATTTCGACTATGTTTTTGGAAAGGCCTGGCACAAGAATGCAGCATATAGATGCATTAAGTCGAATAAAAACATGATCCTAGCAGCAAACACACTGGATACGAATTTAGCCATAAAGCAAGACGCAGACTTGGAAATAAGGGAAATTAGAGAATCGTTGGAGAAGGAGGAGAGTGGACTGTATGAGCTCAATCATGGATTGGTGTATCGTAAGAGCAAAGGTAACCTACTTTTTGTGATTCCAGGTGTTATGGAATATGCCATTATGAATAAATATCATGATGAAATGGGTCATGTAGGAGTTGACAAAACCATTGAACTTATTACACGAAGCTACTGGTTTCCTAAACTGCATGAAAAGGTTAAAATGCATATTAGTAATTGTTTGAAATGTGTTGCTTTTTCTCCAGTTTCAAAGAGGAAAGAAGGTTTATTGCATGCTGTACCTAATGATGTACCTTTTGACACCATCCATATAGACCACCTAGGCCGATTGGAAAAAACGGATAACGGAAAGAAATATATTTTGGTTATAGTGGACGCCTTCACGAAGTTTACAAAGTTATACGCTTGTAAGTCTGTCGACGCGAAGGAAACTCTTAAGCACGTTGAATCCTGCTTTCAAAACTACAGCCTACCACGTCGGATCATCTCAGATAGAGAATCTGCGTTTACTTCTATGCTTTTGAAGAAGCTATGAGAGATTACAATGTATCCCACATTAATGTAGCCACCGCTACCCCACGTGCTAATGGCCAGGTAGAGCATATGAATCGTTTTATAACACCTATGTTGACCAAGCTAACACCTGTTCCGAACCGTTGGGACGAAGTTTTGCATGTTGCTTTTAGTATAAATAACACGAAAAGCAAAACCACCGGAACTACACCTAGTAGATTATTATTTGGCTTTGAGCAAAGAGGCGAAATTATTGATTACGCGATTACTTAACGGACATCAGTAGAAGTGATCTAACAGAGGAAAGAGAAAAGGCCTCAGACAAGATAAACGAGTCACAGAAATAGAATGCTATGTACTATAATAAAAATCGCAAAGAGGGTCGCAAGTATAAACCAGGGGATTACGTTATGATAATCAATACAGTTACTACTTCTTATACACACACGATAAACAAGAAGTTATTGCCAAAATTTAAAGGGCCCTATGTAATACAAAAGGATTTAGGAAATTATAGATACATTGTGAAGGATATTGATGGATTTCAAATAGCACATGTACCATTTGAAGGTATTTTTAATTCGTCACAGATCAGACCTTGGCCTGGAAACAACCCATTAATGTCTTACTAGGTTATGTATTTTGTAGTTGTTATTAGGTTATGTATTTTTCAGTTGTATTTTAGTTATATATTCAGTTTGTTAAATTGTCTAATCTGTCGACGACAAAAAATGCCGTCGAGTCAGGTATGGAATAATATTGAATTTGCCGCCAGTCGCCTCGCTTGAAGTTAATTACAGTGTGTACGAGCGAGGCGAAAGCGGAAGCACGTTGTGTGTTACGAATCAAGATGGCGAGCGATTAGATTATGGTCGGTCGTTCGAACATGTACAAGTAGAAAATATACGATTAAGTAAGTGTGTGTGTCTTATTTATGTGTAAGTAGACGCAGGGTGCGTGTCTTTTACAATGGGATGCTAAGTTACCAATACGCTACTTTTATCTACTACTATTATCAATATTGGAAATAAGATAATTTCTTGAATTGATACTCATGTGAAATTTAATTAATTATCTGTAGAAGAAGGAAAAATATATATCCTTCTTTTAATGTTCGTTTGTACAGCTCTCGCAATATAAGTTGGCGAGCGGTGGGGATGCGCCGGAAACGTATTTAGAACAGGTACCTCTTACCTGTCTGATTCAGATAGTGCATAGGATACGGGAACGTTGCAGGACGAATTTATCCCTCCTCTATCTGCGCAAACTCACTCCCACCCTTCGCCAACTTATATTGCGAGAGCTGTACATAAATAAACATCACAATTTCGACACGTTTATTCCGTCATCTTCATTAGGTCGTTCCCTACAAACTGGTCAGTACTGCCAACTTAAAATTACGCAGCAAATTTAAATTTCTGAATACTACATATTCTATTTTTAATATTACTAATTTTTTTCATAATAAGCACGATTAATGGGCGTTCAACGTAAACGAAAAATGTATGTAATCATTACAGCATAAGTACCATACGAAAAAATTGTTCTTATAATTTTTTTTATTTGTTTTTTAAGAAAAATTATCATTTTAGTATATTTAAATCGAATTACATCTCTAAATCTTATCTTAAAATTAATATTAACAATACCGCCATCGTTTCAATAATTGCTGAACTGCTAGCACCGCATTAAAATTAAGTAATTGTAGTAGTTACGTTAAGCATATGGGAGTTTCGCATTTCCAATTGTTTACGAAAACGCTACTTTAAATAATTACTTTCTTGTTAAAAATCGTTTTATATTTCTATTACCAAGTGCAAATGCCTATTAATAGCAAGAAATACATGTACACTTTCGATTATTTGCCACTTTTCTATGCCCAAAATATAGGTCATTTTTGGGAATTATTTATGAGAACCTAAGTAATTATTCATCAATATAGACTAGCAGGGGACACAGATACATGTTTCCTCTTTACGTACATGTATAATTTGTCAGCGAAAATTTACTCCCTTTGAAATCTAATTGGAAATGAGTAGCCCAGCTTAGCGCGTGTTGTCAACACGTTTCCAAACCCAACCTTAGCATCGCCAGTTTTCTACGTTCTATTCTGAAGCTGCAGGCATTATCTCACAAGTAAGTGGCCTCTCTATCCTTTTACCTATTTAAATTCCTATTACCCGTTTCAGTCTATTTGTAACGGAGAATTTAGACACACTTTTTGTTACATTAAAGGCATTTTGTTCAAGATCACTGAAAATAATATATCTTTAATATGTTATGGATAACGTCGATTTAGCTAAATGTATCCGTAAACGCGGAGGCCTTAAAGTCAAACTTATTTTGTTTGATGAAATTCAAAATTCTATCGAATCTACATGCGATGAACAGGAACTAGAAGCCCATTATCAATATCGTGACGATTTTATTAATATTTACTCGTTTCTAATGAGCAGAGCCAAATTACTGCTTGCAAAGTACGTTACGAACACTACTGTTTCTGTTCGCCAAGAAGCAATTAATACAAGTCTTGACGAATGCAACAGTGTTGCCGGTAGCAGGGCACAAAATACTTACAATTCTTCACCATCGAGTAATATTAAGCTGCCTATAATTCATTTATCAAAATTCGATGGAAACTACTGTTGTATATACAAATCGTTATTTATAGTTTTAGTAACTTACATTTAGTTTTAAGTTAGGGATATTTGACATAAGAGGTTGGCAGCGTTAGTACGGAAGGTCAAGAAATGTATGGTTGTACAAGCTGATGTATCAAGAATCTAAAATAAAACGTAATATTACATAGATATGCAAGATGTTGTTTAACTAATAGTAAGTAGGGTCAAAACATGGTGTCAGGTGTGAAAACAAATATTAATTGGAGCTTTTGAAGTACTGATGACTATTATAACAAAGGATTGAAGATTAGTCACGTGCTAACCCTACTTTGTAAAATGGATTGTTTCAAACCTCCCGGAGAATTAAAAAATGCAGAACACTGGCCGTGGAAACAAAAGTTCGAAATATACTTAACAGCAACAATGAAGAATAAATCAGAAGAAAATGTGAAAATAGCTACCTTATTAGCAATTATTGGAGATGAAGGAATCCATGTATATAATACTTTTGACGACAGATAGAAAGAAGACATTAGAGGAACTTTTAAAAGCGTATGATGATTATTACTTACCGAAAAGAATAGTGGCTATGGAAACCTTTAAATTCAATAATATGATCCAAGATGAAAATCAAACAATTGATAAGTACCTTACAGAATTGAAAAAAGAGGCAGCATTATGCGTTTTTATGTGCATTAATGAAAATTGTAGACAGCCTTACTAAGATATAATGATCCGTGACAGATTACTTGTTGGAATCTTAGATAAAGACTGTCAAGTTCCATTAATACGTGAACCAGACATAACATTAGATAAAATAGTGGGTTACTGTAAAAGTATTGAACTAAGTAAAGAACATTCTAAGGTATTAAATCCAAGGGTAGATGCTGCAAAAGCCCAGAAAATAGGTTTAAATGATTGCATTAAATTAAATCTAGTTAAGAGAGTAGAAAATATAGATAGTTCGTTACCTCAAAGCAAAGATGAAATTTATAACAAATACTTGCATGTATTTCAAGGCTTAGGTAAAATTTCAGGATTGTGTAACATAAAAATCAAAGATAATGCTAAACCAGTTATACAGAGTAATCGTAAAATACTATTAGCTCTACATGAACCACTAAAGAAAACTTTAGATTCTCTAGAAAATCAAAATGTAATTGAAAAAGTGACACCCAACAGAATGGGTTAATAGTCTAATGGTTGTAGAAAAACCTGATAAAACTCTTCGAATTTGTATCGATCCAAAACCACCAACCAACCTACAAAAATATTTGTCGTGAACGTTTTATCATCCCTACAATTACTGAAATTGTTAGTAAATTATCTGCAAAGTCATTATTTAGTGTTATCGACATGAAAGATGGATTTTGGCAATTAGAACTTGACAAATCAAGTACGGATCTTTGTGTATTTAATAGCCCATTTGGTCTTTATAAATTTAATCGTCTACCATTTGGAATATCATGCGCACCTGAAATTTTTCAAAGGAAAAACTCACAACTATTTGGTGACATTAAAGGAGTACACATATATTTTGATGATTTGATCATTGCAGCTGATAATGAAGTAGAACATGATAAAATATTAACTCAAGTATTTGACAGAGCTATCAAAAATAACATCAAATTTAATTTTAACAAGTTTCAATATAAATTATCAGAAGTAAAATTTATGGGAAATATAATTTCAGCAGAAGGTATCAGACCAGCCAAAAACAAAAATGAAGTGTTAAGAATATTAGGTTTAGTCAAATTTTTTGCAAAATTTGTCCCAAATTTATCATCCATCACGTCAAATTTAAGGAACTTAACTAGAAAGGATCAACCATTTATGTGGACATCAGCTCATGATAAAGAGCTTAATGATTTGAAAACACTTATCACAAACTCACCTACGTTAAGGATTTTTAATCCTTCTTTAGAAATAACAATTCAGTGTGACGCGTCAGGTGAAGGTTTAGGTTGTGTGCTATTACAAGAAAACCACCAATATCTTTTGCTTCTAGACGCCTTACAAAAACAGAAAGAAGGTACGCGCAAATCGAGAAAGAACTTCTATCAATTGTTTTTGCAGTGGAAAAATTCCATTACTTCATATATGGTCACCAAGTTACAATTCAAACGGATCACAAACCATTGATATCAATATTTTCTAAAGATCTAGATAGAGTGAGTGCACGACTTCAACGAATGTTGTTAAAATTATTAAAATACAATATTTCCATAGTATATATTCCAGGTAAAGATATGTTAATCGCAGATTTATTATCTCGCTCTTATCTTGAAGATCACGTTGATGATGACCCAGAAATGGAATATGTTGTACATGCATTATATAACAATATACCAATTAGTGATGGGTCGTTATTGAACTATCTGTTATTTTAGAACCGTTCTCGATCCAGAACGGTTGCAACTGTTATCTCGCTGGGCACAGAACGGTTTCTTTCGGACAGTCTCCAGCGTACGCGGTTGAAGAAGAAATTCCACATCATCGACTTCTTTCCTATTATATATTTCTCCATGATGATTATTTTGCCTGGGAAACTTCCGGATGAATGAATTGTGATTACTTGAAGATTGTTGCTATTTCCTAACTATAAAGCTGTTGTTCGATGGATCAGCTACAGATTGTAGCAAACGAATGTGTCCACAATGAAAACGGACTTAAATGTTTTTGTTATATTTATTTTACACCATGTATGTAAACCTAGCGTTGAATCGTGAGAAAAGAAAACTGTATAGGAACTTCTAACGAAAAACTTAATGTACGTAGGATACAGTTACATCATCAATACACAATCATATAACTCGGGGAATCACTAAGATGTTAGATATAGTGCTGGGAAAGTATAACGTCGGGGAAAAACAAACTATATATCAAATCAAGCAAAAGCCGCCAAAGGCGATGTACGCATGACATATTTTGTTGATTTTATGATGCGTTACCAAATACAACTGTCGAGTACGAAACAACGATGACCTGTTATATTGGAAACGTTATTTCAAAATAACGAGAACGGTTGGAACTGTTCTTTTTTAAAAGAACGGGTTTTCCCATCACTAATCCAATGTCAGATGAAAAGAAATTAATATTTCAAAAAGCTATAGATTCTGATCCCATATTATCTCAAGTTAAAAATTTTTGTCAAAACAATTGGCCTAGAACGGATACAAAATTATCAACAGATATGAAAATATATTTCAAAATTCGAGAAGAAATTTATCTTTCTAATAATTTATTGTTTTTAAATTCGAAAATAATTGTACCTAGTACATTAAGACCTGAAATGTTGGCATTAATTCATAAACCTCATTTTGGTATTCAAAAATCGAAATTAAGAGGAAGGCAGTTATTCTATTGGCCAAAGATAAATAAAGATATTGAAAATGTTGTAAATAGTTGTGAAACGTGCCAAATGCATCAAAGAGCAAATCGAAAACAAACACTTATAAATCAGCCTGTACCTAGTAGACCATGGCAATATATTTCTTCAGATTTTTCAATACAACAATAGAAATTATTTATTACTGGCAGATTCATATTCAAATTGGATCGAAGTCACAGAAACTGCAGATGACGTAACAAGATACTGTAAAGAAAAATTTTCGCAATTTGGAATTCCAGACATATTTTGTGCAGATAATGTTCCATATAATTCTGACAAGTTTAAGAACTTTGCTCGCGAATGGGATTTTGAAATTCGTTTTAGTAGTCCTCACCATCACCAATCGAATGGCTTAGCGGAAAGATGCGTTGGTATTATCAAAAATATGTTAAAAAAGAATGCGGAAACTAACATCGATTTATGTGATCTATTACTAGTAGTGTATTACGAGTATCGTAATACACCCTTACCTGAGTTAACATACTCTCCAGCTCAATTATTACTAAATAGAATATTAAATGTATATATATATATATATATATATATTTCGTGACCTTTTATACTTATCTTATATGATAGATCTCTACCACTAATAGGTCAATAAAACAAGGCTGGTTTGAACGATAGTTATATTTTCAGAACGTTTACAAACGTTTTCGGAATACCTTCGTCAGTGAAAATATAACTAGATAAATATATAAACAAACTTTTGTTTTTTATTTGGGACTATCAACAAAATAACTAATGACTAGGATTTCTTGATATAGAGGATGTGTAACCAACTTTTATATATATATAAATTATAAAAACTAAATTAATGTGTAAACATACATGCAAATTAAGTAAAACCTTATATCAAAAAATCTTTGTCGAAACCTTAACAATTCTGTTCAAGGACTAGGGAAAACCAAATTTAAAAACCTAGCCAAAGGTTTCCTTCTTAAGAAATGCAAATGTCATTTTAACAAATTGCTATATACATTACTTAAATTTTGAATATCGGTCCTGAAATTAATAGTTTTAGTGTCTTTCTGTATATTTATCATTTCATATATTAGTCTTTTTTATAATTATTCTCTGTTTTTAATATAATTGTGTTTTCAAAATCAAAGTAATGCCCAAGATCTTTGTAATGCTTTGTTACAGCGGTCATTGCACCGAAATCATTATTTAAAGAATACTTATGGCTATACAACCTTTTCTTTAAATATTGTTTCGTCTGACCGATGTAACAACCATCACAGTCTCTACAGTTTATTTTATAAACTACATTACTCTGATTTTGTTTAATTATTTTAGATTTAGTATTAGTAAAAACAGATCTGTTAGTATAATTTGGAATGAAAGTAATGTTTATGTTGTTTTTATTAAATTCTTTTTTATTTTTCGCTTAAACCTTTTTATAAGGAATAGTGTTATAACATTTATTGTTATTATTTTTAATTCCTCTATTATATAATTTGTTAATTCTATTTTTTATTATTTTTCATAAAAACTATTTGGATAATTATTTTTATCTAAGATTTCTTTAACTTTGTTTAAATTCTTTTCCCTAAATTCGGGATTAGCTAATCTAACCGCTTGATCAACTAAACCGGTAACTACATTAATTTTATGTAATTTTGATGTTTCTGAAAAATAATTTAAATGTCTTCCTGTATTGGTAGACTTTATATGCCAATTTGTTTTCACAATGCCGTTATTATGCATGACTGTCACGTTCAGGAAATTCAATGAGTTATTAAATTCTCTCTCATATGTAAATTTTAATCTATTATGATAACTATTAAATGAATCTAATATCTCATCAATACTATCCTTTCTTACGGAACAAAAACAGTCATCCACATAACGTCTGTAAAAACTTACAGTAGAATTTAGTTTTGCCAAACAAGTTTGCTCTAGGTCCTCCATTACCAGGTTTGCGATAACTGCTGATAATGGAGAACCCATTGCAGTACCGAAAATTTGTTTATAAATTTTATTTTGATATGTAAAATAAGTAGAATTTAAACAAAGTTTCGAAGCTGCAATGAATTCCTCCTTTGGAAGATCTGTAAAATCTTTTATGGAATTCCATTTTTTATCTAAAATTTTTAGTGCTAAATCCACAGGAATATTAGTAAATAAAGAAACAACATCTAAACTGATTAATTCGTAATTATTAGGAATTGTTTGATTTCTAACCGAATCTACAAATTCCCATGAATTTTTCACATTATATGTAGTTTTACCTACAATATTGCTTAAAATTTGGAAAGATTGTAAGTGGGGGAATTAATGCAATTTACGATTGGACGTAAAGGAATATTATCTTTATGTATTTTAGGAATACCGTATATTCTTGAAGATATAGAATTTAGAATTTTTAAATGGTTACTTAAATCTTTAGAAATATATTTTTTAAAAACCAACTATTTATTAGTTTATTTATTTCATTTTGTAATTTATTTGTTGGGTCTGATAATAATACCGAATAAGTTTGATTATCTTCCAATAAGGAATTCATTTTGGCTTCGTAATCAATCTTATTCATAATTATGGTTTTTTCTCCTTTATCTGATTTAGTTATTATAATATCTTTATTTGATTTCAAAATTTTTTGTTTCATTAAAAACTTTTGTAAGATATTATTGTTACTATTATTATTTTTATTGTTTTCTTTATTTTTGTAATTTGTCAAAATGTTAACCAACCTATGTCGTAAGTTAGGTTCTAAGTTTTCCTCATAATTTTGAACGATATTTTCTATATTACAAATAAAATCATCTATCGGTATGACATTAAAATCTATAGAAAACTTAGGACCTAGACTTAAAATTAATTTAACATTTTGACAAATCTCTTTATCAGTTAGGTTGATTATCCAATCTTCTTGTAAAATTGGGTAATCAACCCCTGCATTTTTTAAGTTTTCCTCATAATTTTGAAAAATAATATTAATAAATTTAACCACTTAATAAAAAATGCAGGGGTTGATTACCCAATTTTACAAGAAGATTGGATAATCAACCTAACTGATAAAGAGATTTGTCAAAATGTTAAATTAATTTTAAGTCTAGGTCCTAAGTTTGCTATAGATTTTAATGTCATACCGATAGATGATTTTATTTGTAATATAGAAAATATCGTTCAAAATTATGAGGAAAACTTAGAACCTAACTTACGACATAGGTTGGTTAACATTTTGACAAATTACAAAAATAAAGAAAACAATAAAAATAATAATAGTAACAATAATATCTTACAAAAAGCTTTTAATGAAACAAAAAAATTTTGAAATCAAATAAAGATATTATAATAACTAAATCAGATAAAGGAGAAAAAACCATAATTATGAATAAGATTGATTACGAAGCCAAAATGAATTCCTTATTGGAAGATAATCAAACTTATTCGGTATTATTATCAGACCCAACAAATAAATTACAAAATGAAATAAATAAACTAATAAATAGTTGGTTTTTAAAAATATATTTCTAAAGATTTAAGTAACCATTTAAAAATTCTAAATTCTATATCTTCAAGGATATACGGTATTCCTAAAATACATAAAGATAATATTCCTTTACGTCCAATCGTAAATTGCATTAATTCCCCCACTTACAATCTTTCCAAATTTTAAGCAATATTGTAGGTAAAACTACATATAATGTGAAAAATTCATGGGAATTTGTAGATTCGGTTAGAAATCAAACAATTCCTAATAATTACGAATTAATCAGTTTAGATGTTGTTTCTTTATTTACTAATATTCCTGTGGATTTAGCACTAAAAATTTTAGATAAAAATGGAATTCCATAAAAGATTTTACAGATCTTCCAAAGGAGGAATTCATTGCAGCTTCGAAACTTTGTTTAAATTCTACTTATTTTACATATCAAAATAAAATTTATAAACAAATTTTCGGTACTGCAATGGGTTCTCCATTATCAGCAGTTATCGCAAACCTGGTAATGGAGGACCTAGAGCAAACTTGTTTGGCAAAACTAAATTCTACTGTAAGTTTTTACAGACGTTATGTGGATGACTGTTTTTGTTCCGTAAGAAAGGATAGTATTGATGAGATATTAGATTCATTTAATAGTTATCATAATAGATTAAAATTTACATATGAGAGAGAATTTAATAACTCATTGAATTTCCTGAACGTGACAGTCATGCATAATAACGGCATTGTGAAAACAAATTGGCATATAAAGTCTACCAATACAGGAAGACATTTAAATTATTTTTCAGAAACATCAAAATTACATAAAATTAATGTAGTTACCGGTTTAGTTGATCAAGCGGTTAGATTAGCTAATCCCGAATTTAGGGAAAAGAATTTAAACAAAGTTAAAGAAATCTTAGATAAAAATAATTATCCAAATAGTTTTTATGAAAAATAATAAAAAATAGAATTAACAAATTATATAATAGAGGAATTAAAAATAATAACAATAAATGTTATAACACTATTCCTTATAAAAAAGGTTTAAGCGAAAAATAAAAAAGAATTTAATAAAAACAACATAAACATTACTTTCATTCCAAATTATACTAACAGATCTGTTTTTACTAATACTAAATCTAAAATAATTAAACAAAATCAGAGTAATGTAGTTTATAAAATAAACTGTAGAGACTGTGATGGTTGTTACATCGGTCAGACGAAACAATATTTAAAGAAAAGGTTGTATAGCCATAAGTATTCTTTAAATAATGATTTCGGTGCAATGACCGCTGTAACAAAGCATTACAAAGATCTTGGGCATTACTTTGATTTTGAAAACACAATTATATTAAAAACAGAGAATAATTATAAAAAGACTAATATATGAAATGATAAATATACAGAAAGACACTAAAACTATTAATTTCAGGACCGATATTCAAAATTTAAGTAATGTATATAGCAATTTGTTAAAATGACATTTGCATTTCTTAAGAAGGAAACCTTTGGCTAGGTTTTTAAATTTGGTTTTCCCTAGTCCTTGAACAGAATTGTTAAGGTTTCGACAAAGATTTTTTGATATAAGGTTTTACTTAATTTGCATGTATGTTTACACATTAATTTAGTTTTTATAATTTATATATATATATAAAAGTTGGTTACACATCCTCTATATCAAGAAATCCTAGTCATTAGTTATTTTGTTGATAGTCCCAAATAAAAAACAAAAGTTTGTTTATATATTTATCTAGTTATATTTTCACTGACGAAGGTATTCCGAAAACGTTTGTAAACGTTCTGAAAATATAACTATCGTTCAAACCAGCCTTGTTTTATTGACCTATTAGTGGTAGAGATCTATCATATAGATAAATAGAATATTAAAAACAAAAATTATTATCTCTGAAAATAATTTAAAACCAAACACAATTAATGTAGGAATTATTCATAATAAATAAATTAGAACAAAAACAAGTAAAGCAAAAATATTATTATGACAAAGATGCTAAAAATCTAAGTAAATTAAAAATTAATGAAAGTATACTATTCCAAAAAGGAAATAAATGGGAAAAAGGAAAAGTAGTAGAGATAGTGAATGGAAGATCATATAAAATAATAGATGTACTCGGTAACAAATATCATCGGAATAGAAGATATTTAAGGCCAACAACACTACCCTACAAGGCCTACAATTCCATCAAAGACTTTTATGACTCATTATATGAGTTTGATGATATACATAACAGTACCAGTGATACCAAAACATCTATACCTCAAAAAAGGTAAATGACTAAATCTGTTTGATATTGATGCTGCTTCAACAAATAATATTAATAGCAATAACACACAAGATAAACAGGAAACGAAACGAGAACGAAGAACCCCAATACGATATAAAGATTATATAACCGATTTTTAACTGAATTAAGATGTAAAGTTTAAGTTAAGTGTTAAATTACGTCAGATCATGTTACATCTCCTAAGAAAAGAAAGCGTGTTATATATATATATATATATATATATACAAATCGTTATTTATAGTTTTAGTAACTTAGTTTTAAGTTAGGGATATTTGGCATAAGTGGTTGTCAGCGTTAGTATGGAAGGTCAAGAAATGTATGGTTGTACAAGCTGATGTATCAAGAATCTAAACTAAAACGTAATATTACATAGATATGCAAGATGTTGTTTAACTAATGGTAAGTTAGGTCAAAACAACTACAAGAATTGGTTAGAATTAAAAGATACATTTGAGTCTTTGATTCACAATAATTACACAATTAATGATATTCAAAAGTATCATTATTTAATAGCATCTTTAGACCCAGAACCTATCAATATAGTTCATTCTCTTGAATTTTCAAATCAAAACTATGTAGTAGCATGGGATTTACCTTGCACAAAGTACAATAATACCCGACTTTTAGTACATAATCACATAAAAACTCTTTTTGAATTACCTCTGTTACACAAAGAATCATCTTTAGGTTTACGAAGAATTATTGATACAGTAGCTAAACATCTGAGAGCTTTAGACACTTTAAAGCAACTTACAGAATACTGGGATACCTTGCTAATTTTCCTTATTTCATCCAAATTAGATAAAACAACAGCCAGAGAGTGGAAAAAGTATAGAATTGATAAGTAGATTCCCACATTAGCGGATTTCAATAACTGTTCGTTCTAGAGCTGATTTGCTAGAAACATTAGAGGTTCAACAGCCAGTTTCTTATCAAAAAGATAAGATAAGAGAGATTATGTTGCATCTTCTAGCCCAAGCTTGTACTGAAATTTCCAGAATTCTTGACTCTGCAGGCTTTACTCTTAGAAAGTTGCATTCAAATAGCGAGAAATTATTGCAACAACTTCAAAGTAATACTGATCCCAATAGCATTATCCAGATTGGCGAATCTGATTCTATTAAAACTCTGGGCATTCGTTGGAACAGTTCAACGGATACTCTTATTTATAGAGTTCTAAGTGGTAATTCCGAAAACCAGGTCACCAAAAGAATCATCTTGTCAGAAATAGCCAAGATTTTTGATCCATTAGGTCTCCTTAGTCCCTCTATTGTTCTGTTTAAGATCCTTTTACAAAACCTATGGTGTCTTAAATTGGACTGGGATGAATCCATACCTAGCAATTTAGAATTAAAATGGTTGCGTCTTCGCAGCGAATTGCCAAACTTAAACAATTTATCGATAAGTAGGCACGCTCTACGTGGTGCTCCGATTCGAGTTGAACTTCACACCTTTTGTGATGCTTCACAAGACGCATACGCGGCTTGTATCTATTTAAGAAGTATAAATTCAAAGGAGCAGGAATACACAAATCTGTTGTGTGCCAAAACCAAAGTGGCTCCATTAAAACCACTAACAATTCCTAGGCTAGAATTATGTAGCGCCCTGTTGGGTGCAAGATTAGTCAAAAAGTTTACAGATGCATTTACTCTCAATCCCACGTTGTTATTTGGAGTGACTCTTAAATTGCGCTTTCTTGGTCACGGGTTGATCCGAAAACTTTACAACCTCTTGTTGGTAATAAAATATCTGAGATTCAATCCTCCACTGATGTAAATAGCTGGCATTATGTACCTTCAAGGACAATCCAGCTGATCTTGCTTCAAGAGGAGTATATCCTAGTGCACTGTTAACCTCTGAATCTTGGTGGTAAGGTCCCAAATGTCTTTGCTTTCCGAATACTTGTTGGCCTCAACCTAGCAACCCTAAACAATTTATGACCAAACCACTGCCCGAAGTGAGACAGCAGTATAAGACCCTGTTAGTGACAAAAGTAGACACATTCTCATTTGAACGTTTTAGTTCTTTTAGCAAGTTGCAACGTACCGTTGCGTTCTGCTTACGATTTATTTCAACCTGTCAACGCTCTTCAACAATTCGCGAACGAGGTCCTTCAACTGTAGCCGAGTTAAACAAAGCTTCAAAATGTATTGTAAGGTTGTGTCAAAATCAATCTTTCTCAGAAGAGAAACATCATTTACAATTACATTCACAGGTGATAGGTGGGCTAGCGAGATTGTCTCCCTTTATTGATAATGATAACTTAATACGAGTCGGTGGTCGCCTAACTTATTCATCACAAGATTATGATGCAAAACACCCTTCACTACTACATGGTAAACATCATGTAACAAAATTGCTTATGGAATACTACCATAAATCGCTTCTGCATGCAAGTTCTCAGTTACTGTTGCCCCGCGTAAGACAAATTTATTGGCCAACATCAGGCATGGTTATTGCTAAACAAACTGTCAGGAATTGCATTAAACACGTCCGATTTAAACCACGGTTTACTCTTCCGAAAATGGCTGACTTGCCCAGATATCGTATAAATAGCACTTACCCATTTTTAAACAGTGGTGTTGACTTTGCAGGTCCTATCTTAATAAAAGATCGTAAGGGTCAAGGCGCGAAATGCTCAAAGACATATATTTGCCTGTTTGTATGCTTAGTCACCAAGGCTGTTCATTTAGAATTGGTGACTGAATTAACTTCAGAATGCTTCATAGCATGCTTACGGCGTTTTATTACCAAACGCAGTCATTCAAAAAATATTTTCTCTGACAATGGGACTAACTTTGTAGGAGCATACAAGGAAATAAAACAATTGTACAAATTTAGTAACAATTCAAAGGACGCAATATCTAATGCCTGTGCAATTGAACAAATTACTTGGCATTTTATCTCGCCTAATTCTCCTCATTTTGGAGGATTATGGGAATCAAAGATAAAGTGTGTTAAAAGGCATTTATTAAGTACCATTGGAAGTACAAAATTAACTTATGAAGAATTCTTACAATTCTCATTCAAATAGAAAGTCTTCTAAACTCACGACCATTACATTGTATATCTTCCGATCCCCACGACGCAATTCCTTTGACTCCCTTCCATTTCCTTATAGGAAGACCCGTGAGCTTCTTACCCGAACAAGAATTTTTACCAGCATCTATCAATCGCTTGAAGAGATATCAGTTATTACAACAGCTTCAACAAACCTTTTGGAAACGCTGGTCGAGAGATTACCTACACTCTTCAGCAGCGTGCTAAATGGCAAAAGTCCAACAACATCTTGAAGATTGGTACTCTGGTTCTCATAAAGAAGATGCCTTTTTCTCCTTACCAATGGCCGTTAGGGGTAGTAACCGAAACACATCCTGGACCGAACGGTGAAGTGAGAATAGTAACTGTGAAGACATCTTCAAGTGTTATAAAACGTGCTATAGTAAATGTATGCCCACTTCCTCTACCTGAAATGGAATTAGACTCTTAGTTATTTGTTATTACTTCGTGTATACTTACCTAACTTTTCACTTACCTTGTTCTTACTGTTATGTATTTGTATATATGTACGTATTTCTTTTGTGTATGTTTATTTGTTACTTTGAACTCTGTTCAAAGAGGGGCAGTATGTACAAGTATTTCTGTAACGTTAAGAGGTAACCATGAGAGCAGGGGTTGTTCATGATAGAAATACATTATGCTCGTGCGTATCTAGGTATGCTGCGCATTGGCAAATTCTAACATAGTTATACCTTATGTATATCTATCATCTTTATTGTCATTTTTATAAATTGGGATAATGACACCGTCATTCCATCTTGTTTGCCACTTGGCTATACCATTCCAAATGTTATTGAATTCCTCCGTTAACTTTTACACACATTCGTTATTTGCCCAATTGACCGCTTCAACGGGAAGGTTATCCAGACCACTTGCCTTCTTTGTCTTCATAGATTTCGTTTTGGTTGTCAAAAGTTTTCCCCTTATCAGTTTCTTCCAGCACCACTGGCCCATCTTCACCTTGTAACAGCTCCATACAATTAGCCTTCCACAGACGCCTAGTCTACACTTGTTTCTATAATTACCGTCCACTTCTCTAATAAATTTCCATACCTCAGTTTCATTCTTAAGCGACCGTTCTTTCTTTTCCTTTAGTACCCCTTCCATATCTCTTCTTCCTTTCACTACTTCCTCACTGGTCACTACCCCACTTCTAAAATCCCTCAGTAACCTCCTCGCTCTTTCTTTTCTTCTTCGCACTGTCTGTCATACCACCTGTCTGTTCTTTTACCGCTACCCACTTTTTTCCAAACCACCGCCCCCATCAATTCTTCTGTTACTTCTTCCATGTTTTCCTTTTCCTTGAAATTTATTCTTCTAATTCTTTCTTGAAACATTGCTACGTCTTTTTGTGAACACAGGCTCTTTCACACCATGCTGTTGTGTCTTCGTTTGTAAACAGACATCCTTAATTGCCGTCTTCACTACTATGGGAAAATGATCCGATCCCGGCCGCTCTACCACACTCAGCTCCTCTACCTCTCTTCTCCCTTCATCATTTGTTACTATGAGGTCAATTACTGATCTTCCTCTAGGTCCCACCTAAGTTATTTCACCATTCAAGTCTCCCTCGATACAACCATTTAATAAATTCCACTGTCCGTCCACCAACCATTCTGTCATCGCTCTTCCTTCATCATTCACCACCTTATCCTTCGATTTCTGGACACTATACAACCCCTCCTCGTCAACTGCAAACCCGTTCCATTCCCCTACTCGCGCATTTCAGTCTCCTCCTAAAAATACCCCCTCTCCATCTTTTCCATCCCGTTCCAGCTTTTCATCAATTTCTTTTCAAATCTCCCTCACACGACCATCTGTGTACACAGTAAAAATTCTCATAGTTTCCCCCATTAATCCTAATTACCCTTCCAAGGTATTGACCTCCCGTCGTTACTTCTGTTATACTTGCCCTTATACCAGTAATAAATCCACCCATGGCTCTACTTTTAGCCATTAATTTCACTGCATGGTGACTCACTCATATAAAACCATTTGGCAACAATTTCTTGCATTCATCTCAGTCTTTTTCCTGTACCCATGTCTCCACCAAACCCACAAACTCCAATTTTTCAAAAACACACACAAATCGCTTCGACTGTGATAGTCTCACAATTTCCGCATTAACCCATTAACGCTCCAAAAACACATTTGCTCATTTTGTTCACTCATCACCCTTGAAATTTTGTAATGTTCTTATGTTCCGCCTTATTATCGAATTCCATCCAATCACCATCCACTTTTATTTTCCTGTAGCCCACTTTCACCAGCATTCCAGCATCCCTCTTCTGTTTAGCAATGGTTCTTAGTCCATATTGTAATTCCTGTTCCTTTTTAGTAAGATCATCATCCACGAAAATGCTTCCAACCGCTAACTTTCTCTTATTTCACAAAACCATTCTTTTATCGTTCCAATTTCTCATCTTCAGGAGTATAGGCCTTATTTTCCCATTAGATTTTTTCCCTATTCTAAAGCCATCTGCCACTTCCAGTGAGATACCCATTTTTTCTACGATGATTTCTTTCACCACGGTATCTACCTCTAGATCTTCCGACACTCCGCTAATTATCAGATTATTCTTCCTTTCCATCCTTTCTCTTTCCTATTCAATCTGCTCTACTCCCTCGATTCTCTTTTTCAGGTTACGTTTTTCTTCCTCCCATTTTCTTCTGTCCTCGTCGAATTTATCTTCTTGTTCCTGGAATATTTCCTCCATTCTTTGCATCTTATCAAGAACTTCCCTATTCTCCTTTCGCATTTCCTTAATTTGTTGTAAGATATCTTGCAATAATTTCCCATTCCCTCTCTAAGCTTTCTACTTTTTCATCACTTTCTTTCCTCCAGTCATTCAAGTTATTTTTAGGTATTTCATTGTCCTCACTTAATCCCCCAATTAGACGTTTCAGATCCACCGGAGACAATTCCGGGCTCTCCTCGCGATCATCCTTTTTCTCTTCGGGTCCGACGACCTCGCCAGCAAGTTACTGCAGCCGAACACGTTCGCGTCCATCGTATAACTTATATAGTATTCGGTATCTTTTGATTGAACTTTGACTGATTCGGTGAACTGCGACACCGCTGCCACTGCCTCTCCCCAGGTATTCCTTTGGCACCTCGCGGGAGAACCGTTGTGTTACTTCGTTAGCTTTTTCTTCTATAGTTACATATCACTACCAGCACAGCTTAGTCACCGATTTAAGTAGCCGATTAAATAAGATAATAAAGATCTAAACAAAATAACTAACGTCTGTCCTCTGCGACCTCCACAACTCAACTCCAATATTCAATAGTATCAACCGTAGGATTCCAGCATATACCTAAGGTTTTGTTTGCTTCGTCTTCCCCGAGATTTATTATACTGCTATCGAAGTCAGTGTTTAATTGAAATTCATGGTATAATTCCTTATTATTGACTCGCCATTTTCGTAATAAACTGTAGAAACATCCTACTGAATTTGAACTAACTCAGACTTCGAATCAGACCCGTACAAAAAGTCATCGACATAAAAGTTATTTCTAATAGCTTCGCTAGCCGCTGGTTTAGTCTTAACAGTTTCTAGTGCTAGTTCGTGTAAGCAACGAATTTCTAAATACCGTGACCGTTTTAAGTTCGTAACACTTTAAACGGTCGTCTAGGTTTCACCCCACAAAATTCTTTGGAAACGACAGTGATCTGATTTAACTAAAATCATGCGGTACATTTTAGCTATATCGGCTATCATAACTAATTTGTATATTCTGAATCGCATAATTATTGATAGCAAATCATTCTGAATTGTCGGGTCAATGTGCTGAAAATCGTTTAATGAAAGTCCGCTATCCGTCTTTAAGGATGCGTCAAAAACTAGGCGCACCTTAGTTGTCGAAGTTGATTCCTTAATGACTAAATAATGCGGCATGTAATAGTTTAATTCTTCGCGGTTATCACGTTCTACAATTACCACCATATGACCTAATGAAATATATTCCTGCATGAATCTCACATATTTTTTTTTAAATTAGGACGTTTTGCTAATAGCTGTTTTTGTGAATCAAATCGTAACAACGCGAAGTCTCTCGAATGGCCTAGATCTTTATATTGCTCTTTAAATGGTATGGTTACTACAAATCTGCCTTCAACATTTCTGGTAGTCGTATGCTGAAAATGTTGTTCACAGTACCGCTCTGCCTCTGATAACGAGATTTTAGTGTTAATCTCCTCTATTTCCCAAAACTTTGTAAGTTGTTGTTCTAATCTTGTTGTAGAGCAGTAACTAGATGATTTAAGATTATGACAAATTGTATTTATCGTGCCTATTATTATATAACCAAACCCCGTATCTTGTAATGACAAATTGTTAGATAATTGTAGTTGCCTGGTTCGTAAAATACTCCAAAATATTGAAGAACCTAGCAACAAGTCAATTTGACCAGTTTCGTTGAATGTAGGATCTGCTAAATGTATATCGTTTGGCAATTACAAAATAGCTTTATCAAATGTTACTAATGGTAAATTAGCAGTGACTTCTGGTAGCATTAAACATGAAATTTACTGTATATAAAGTTTATCTCGTGAGTGAATTATAAAATTCGCTGAATATTGCACGTTTGATACACTCTGGCCTACACCCAAAAGTGAAAATGGAACCCTTTTTGCACTTATTTTCACTTTTACATAGTTTCTCGGACACAAAATTACTCATTGAGCCATGGTCTAATAAAGCGCGGCACCGATGTAATTTTCCTCTTGCATCCTCAACTAAAACAACTACAATTGCTAAAAGAGTTTGCCTTGTAACTAAATTGCATAGTTGATCTACAGTATGATTCGTAAGGCTGTTAATAGTGTTTGATTCTTCGGTGTCACTACTTGTTTGCCTTTGCTTGCTATTTGATTGAGAGTCAAAATGTAAAGGGGTATTATGAGATTTTTACATTTCCTACAAGCGGATTTGCACTTAGAAGTAGCATGGTCCGTTCTTAAATAGTTAAGACACAGCTGCAATTTTTTCACTGCCTCACATCTAGCAGTCGGGGAAAGCGCTAAAAATTGATCACATTTATAAAGGGTGGGCCATCTATTGGTCCGATTTTGAACAGCCTATCGATAATGGCGCTGTCAACTTTAGCACCATAAGTTGTTGATTCTAGGTTAGTTCTAACCTTCCGCTGAACAAATATGGATCGGTTTTCTTTGGAACAACGCTTTGAAATACTGAAAACTTATTTTGAATGTGGTTCTGTTATGAGTGAAACATTGCGAAAAATGCGTACAAAATTTGGAAGAAATGCAGCGCCTACCGCGCGTGCAATTCGAAAGTTGGTGCATAAAGTTCGTGAAACTGGGATGCTGGTCGATGCCAGACGTGTGCCGCATACACGTCCGGTGCGTACAGCAGAAGCAATCGCTGCTGTGACCGAAAGTGTTCGTCAAAACCCCAGAACATCGACTCGGCGCAGAAGTCAACAAGTCGGCATTTCACGAACCACTCTAAGGAGGATTTTGCACAAAGACCTCGGTATGTTTGCGTATAAAATCCAACTCGTTCAGGAATTGAAACCGAATGACCTTCCACAACGTTTACGCTTCGCTGAGTGGGCTTTAAATGAGTTGAACGATGACCCAAATTTCGCACGAAAAATCGTCTTTTCTGACGAAGCGCATTTCATCACCTCGGCGGCTACGTCAACAAACAAAATTGCAGAATTTGGGGAACGGACAATCCACACGTTGTCGTCCAGAAGCCAATGCATCCACCTCGAGTCACTGTGTGGTGCGGGTTTTGGAGTGGTGGCGTGATTGGTCCTTTCTTTTTCGAAAATGCGGAAGGTCGCGCCGTGAATATCGATGGTGAACGTTATCGCGACATGATAACTGACTTCTTGTGGCAGGAATTGGAAGATATCGATCTCGATGAATTATGGTTTCAACAAGATGGCGCAACTTGTCATACCGTCGCGCGTAGCATCAACCTTCTGCGCACAAGATTCAACAACCGTGTGATTAGCCGTTTCGGCGATGTCCACTGGCCTGCTCGCAGCTGCGATTTGACGCCGCTGGACTCTTTTCTGTGGGGTGCATTGAAAAGTAAAGTTTATGCCGACAATCCCCAAACAATTGATCACTTGAAACAGAATATTCGTGCTGAAATTGCCCAAATTGACCAGGAAACAGTGGACAAAGTGCTTGAAAATTGGTGTTCCAGGATGGCCTACTGCCGAGCCAGCCGTGGCGTACATTTCAATGAAATCATTTTCCATAGTTAATCGGAAGAAACACTGTAGCAAATAAAGCGAAATTCGTTGCAAAAAAATTAGCTTTTGTCTATTTAATGATCTACTCAAAATCGGACCAATAGATGGCCCACCCTTTAGATAGTGTGATTTTTCTTGCAATAAAAACAGTTTATTGTATTTACGCGTACGCAGTTGAATGTGACTTTTTTTTTATTAAAATTTAGATTTTTCTTGTTTATTTATTGTATCTGATTTCCTGAGCTCTAATTTTTCTAGCAAGTCACACCGTACCTTTAGTAAGGTAAATAGATCACTAATTGTAGGGCGTTTATTCTCAGCATCATCGTTCGCCGATTGTTTGGTACAATAATGCTCCCATTAAAATTTAGTAGCATTCTCTACCTTATCTAGCAGTATGTTGATTAATAAAGTGTTCCATTGGTCAAAGAGTTCACCCAAAGATCTTAAAGTTTCTAAATTATTCTTAACTGAATTATAGAAATTGCGAAGATCTTTAGATGATTCCTTCATAAAACTCGGGTAATTTAATATACCTTGCAAATGCGTACTGATTATTAATTGACTGTTATCATACCTAGCCTTAAATGCGTGCCATGCAATTGAATAATTGGAACTGCTGATCGGTATTGACTGTACTGTTTCTAAAGCCTCTTTGCTTAAACATGAAAGTAAATGGTGCATCCTCTGCATATCCGACAAAATCATGCTATTACCCACCAATGCCTCAAACCTATCCTTACATTCTACCGATTTCGTATATTCCCCGTTAAACGTCGGTAATTGAATAATCGGCAATTGAACCTGAACAGGATTAATATTGAAAGGCTGAGCAATATTATTTGAATTAGGCAGATTGTTATCAGACTCAGTAATGTCTGATTCACTTGTGATCTAGCTTGCGATTTCTTTTCAACGCATATTGTTGCACAGTTTCTTCGATATTAGCAAAAGTCTGTAATATTCTGTTTCAAATTCCTCGCGTTCACTCGCTTGTTCAACGATATTCTCAAGCAGCCTTCTTGAACCACATTAATTGTTTATTGAATCGTAATAGCTTTCACATCGTGTAGGACTCGCTTTGATTTGACTTCGTCGCCGTTTTAATCGAATTAAATCCGCCATTTTGTACAAATCGAGTGAAATACAAACGGGAATGAAATAGGTAATATAAAATGTGAACTAGGTTATGGTAGTAGGAATAATAGAGTAGACTTACTTTCAGTCGATTTTATTTGTTGCTTGTTACTCGTCGGGAGCTCGTAATTATAGAACTCATCCGGTTTTTTCGATAACACCTGCATCGTTTTACTTGTTTGCAGAACGTTTTTTTTATCTTAAAATATCATTGCAATCCGGCTCGAAAATGGATCAAAACAATGTTGTGGACTGTATTACTTGTAATTGAATTCTGTGTACTTGTTATTAAATAAAACAACACTTGTAACACGTGATGGTAACCTTTTATTGTTCATTTATTGTTTGTTACCCTTTATCGATGAATTATACATCTCGTTCTTTTTATTGAATAAAAACACTAGTCAGTACTACCAACTATGGTGGTTCTTTTACAGACGGGAAATTCAAATTTCACAATAATCAACATGACGCCTTAACGGTTACAGTAACTCCGGTTGTTTCTTCTGGCGTAACAATGAAGTTCTTTATGGAGTGTTAAGCACCATTACTTTCGTCCTCTTCACAATTCGATCTTGGTGAATGAGAGGACAAAAATTGTTAATAATTAGGTTCTTATAGGATGCCATAAAAGGACTCGGTATGGGGTTTACATTTCTTAACCCATGTTGGCCAATGCAACCAAAAAAATTTCAACTAGATCTTGATTGAGATATCTTCTGCAAAGATACTCAAATCCAAGATCCAATAATTTCTTTTGTTACGGTCTCCTGGTTTGGAGAGAGCACCAAACAGTTACCCGTTTGCGTGGGAAATAGAAAATAAGAAAACAGGCTTTTCTGTTTTCATGCCGGTTTATTTGAACAGATAGATTGACATATTTTTACAATAAAAGACATTTAGATAGACATATAACATATAACACATTTAGACAGATCATATTGATATTTACTAGGAAATAAAATAATTATAAAAATACGTATTCCTATATATATATTGTTTCAAGGTCAAATTTTTTCTTACACAATGTTCGCAACTCACTTATATTATATTCAATATCACACACTTTGCATGTATTCTATTTGTGTCTTTATTTTCTGATATAATGACATAGAATTGTAATTGTGTTTCCCACTTAACACACGTTTGTGACTAAATGTTTCAAAATGCGTTTTGTTCAAATTAGTTCAAATAAATATCTTTGCCTTGTTGTTAACGTTTTAAAATACGTTTGTCTTAAACGTTTCATATTCTATGCATCTATGTATTCAAAGACCGAATAATCTGTCTCTGCTTTCAAAGCTAGGGACGGCCGGCCCTAATATTTTTGTACATCTCGTACATAGCAGCGGTTTACGAAGAAAGCAACGAACGTCGTCGGTGAGGCGGGTCAGTTCTACACGACATTCGAGTGATATGGTTTCATGCTAAATTTCTGATATTGCTTTCTTCTAACGCGCTGGCCTCACCTAAGTAAGCGACAATTCCAGGGAACGTTACTCAAGTAGCCGGTCGGTCCTTTTCGACTCGTAGCGTGCGTAATGGGCCACATGTATGTAGTCGACGCTTGATGAATAACTCTTTGTACGTTCATACTGGAGCCGATCGACGAAGTTTCTTTTATCTGTATGTTAAGGATTTTCGGTACGCATTATCGAAAGCGTTCATTGTTTGTCGGCGATGAATTTAGATAATGTTTGATACATAATACAAGCACTTGCAAAAATTGAAACATAAAACTATTCTAAATTTGGTACATACATAAACAGAAATGAATATTAATTTTAACACATTGATACAAATAAAAACATCTATTGAAATTAAAACAAATGAATAATATTAATATGTAGAAAAACTGTTAATTTAAGAGTCTATTGAAAATGTCTTTAAATCCGTAACATCTTTGAATTCCTTGCAACGTAGTAACCCAATTTTTAGCGTTGCTGGGACAGAATAACAAATTTTGTTTAGGTCTTGGGGAGTTTTTATTTCTTTTATAAATTTCATCGTGCTTCATACTTTTGTCGCTTCATTCCAAAACACAGTATGCTCAGATGAAGTAGTCACCGCACATCTCAATATTTACCGTGTTCTGGTTTTACAGTATAACCATTGACACTGTTAAATAGTTTATCCATAAATAAATTAAAGTCAGCTGTATCAGCAGCAGATGCTGGATATCCGGGTACTGCAAAGAAGGAAAGTGTTAAGTTGTTTTGCAATAAAAACTTTATCAGCAAAGTGAATAGCAAGTAGTATATAAGTGAATTGTGTTTACTTTCGCAAACTAGTACAATTCTAGAATTATATTTGCAACAAATATGTTAATTACTGGTTATTAAATAACAAATTCATAATATTTATCATTCGATAGCAAGTGAGATGAACTGGATGTCAGAAACTCTATAGTTGGTCCGTATCTTATTCATATCTTTATGAAATAATTCATTTCGGCTAATAGCTCGCATCCAAGCATTAAATCTCTGTAAAATTGAATATAATTATATTGTATTTCTAAATTTGTAATTAATCTTTCTTACCTCAGGTTCTTTAGGAAAACTATGCAACTTCTCCCCTTTACTTGAATTGTTGCAATTCGTAACACAACAGCGAACATTTTCGTATAATTAAATTAAAACGTTAAGCACAACTATAAAGCAAACCCAGAAAACACAATCAACAATGGCGAACAAACGTTTTATAACCTATAGTAAGACTCCGTTCTTTAGAAGGGGAGTAGTGTGGTGCATAGGTTGGTAGATTAGACAGGGGGATTGGTCAACCTGGAAGTTAGAAAACCGGAAGGACCAGAGACTACACGAAACGCGAGTAGTTGGTGTACGAAAATAGAAAATAAAGTTTTGGTTATCGTTAAAACGCGCATTATTATTCAATAATCTTCCTAGCAACTGTTAGGGCATAAAAAGGAAGTGCAACTATAAACCAGTACCTTACAATTGGTGACCCCGACAAACACTAGGGCGATAACCACAGGCTAAATACAACACGTGGAGAAAGTGAGGCTAGTTACATATATTTTCCTCCTTGTTTCACCAGCCTCAACAATTAAATTTGGCAATGGAAAGTCAGCAACTATACTCGACTCGCCGAACAAATGCAGTAGTAAATTATGGCAACAATGTGTGTTTAATAGGTTACATAACCAATAACGTTTGTAATTGGTCGATCAGGGTGGCCGCTTACAATAGAATAAAAATCGAGTCCATATTGCATTTGGAATATTAGATTTTATTAGCTTTCTTTGTAAATCATCCATTATCTATTATATTTCATAAACCAGTGTTTCTGAAGACTATTTTTCGATCGTTCTAGTGCACCAATAATACATTATTGTTTTGTAGGTTATACATTATTTCTTGCTATATTATCGTATATACTTACATTATGGAAAACTCACTTCCTAAGAAGAGAGTTTCAAAACATTTTACGGTAGAAGATAAACAGAAGGTTTTGAATATATTTAAAACATTTCAAGAAGAGCCTAGCACTTCTAAAATTGTTAGTGTTGAAATGACAGCCAAAGCAGCAGGTATCTTTCCAAAAACGATAACCAAATCATAGTAACTATTATAGTATCTTTTACAGGAATTACTGAACGCAGTGTTTACAATATTGTGAAAGAATATAACACTAATCACGAATTACAACCACCAAAAAAATATCATAGAAAAAGGGCTGTTTTAGATATGGTGGATGATGAAATGAAAAATGCTATACGAAGAATTGTACATTCATTCTTTTTTAAAAATGAACCTCCAACAGTTCAAAAAGTTCTCACAATGATAAATGAAAGAGATGACATTCCTAATTTCAAAATTACGACTCTCAGATCATTATTAAAGGAACTAAACTTTCGGTACAAATATTTATTACTTTAAATTCTATATACTAATCATAAGATAATTATGTTTGTAGTTATAATAAGCGAGCTCGAAATAGTATTTTAAAAGAAAAAGATGACATTATTACCTGGAGACGGAAATACCTTCGTGAAATTAAGAAATATCGTGAAAATGGTACCCCGATATATTACTTGGATGAAACTTGGGTAAATGCTGGACATACTGTAAATAAAGTATGGACAGATATGTCTGTTGTCACTGCAAGACAAGCATTTATAGAAGATTTAAGTACAGGTCTTAAAAATCCTTCAGGCAAAGGCAAAAGATTTATAATTGCACACATTGGCTCGGATGAAGGATTTGTAGAAAATGGTTTACTCCTCTTTGAATCAAAGAGAACAGGAGATTATCATGAAGACATGAACGCAGAAAGGTTTGAAGAGTGGATGAGATGTATTCTCCCCAATTTAAAAGAAAATTGCGTTATAATTTTTGACAATGCTCCGTACCATAGTCGTAAATTGAATAAGCCACCTACAACTAATAGTCGCAAATTAGAAATGCAAAACTGGATGAGGGAAAATAGTATTGCATATGAAGAAAACATGGTAAAAACAGAATTGTTAGCTTTAATTAAAGAACATTTATCTGGCCCTCCGAAATATGCTGTTAATGAATTAATAGAAAACACTAATAGAAAGGTACTTAGACTCCCCCTTATCACTGTGAATTAAACCCGATTGAACTAATATGGGCACAAGTGAAGGGGTATGTTGCGAGACATAACACCACATTTAAATTGGCAGACGCGAAAGAATTATTTCAACGAGATATTGACAATATTTCTGTTGAAAATTGGCAAAATGCTATTAAACATGTTATTCAAACAGAGAAGGAAATGTGCGAACTTGACAATCTCATAGATATACACATAGAGCCGTTAATTATTACAATTAATGATGATTCGTCTACATCATGGAATAGCGAAGAAGATACATGTTAAGAACGTTTTAGTGTGTCATAATTAATTCCTTTACTGTATTAAATTTTTTGTAATATGTATAAAATTTATTATTTTTGATTATACCTATTTGTACAGTGAGTTCATTTTTTAGGATACTGTTTCTTATATAAATACGTACCAAAAAAAAAAAAATTAATTATTTGTTTCCTTATTTTGTATTTATATATTACATAGATCTTCTTAAAACCATTGTGTATTTTTATTTACTATATATAATTCTATATATTGGAGATGCATAATTTAATTGAACAAAACATACTTGAAGAAATAAGAAAATTATTTTAGTACTTATTTTGCAATTTTTATTTATGTCAAATACAAAATGAGGTTATTATTTTGATATGTTTACATGTGATTTATGCTGTGTGAGTCGGACATTTGCATTGCAAGGTTGCCATAATTTGCTACTGCATCTGTTCGGCGAGTCGAGTATAAGTGCAAACCGCATAGACCGATTATCAGTCAAATCGCCACCTTTTTGGAAAAACGATCCAAAATTGTGCTTTATTCAACTGGAAACACAATTCTAACTCTCTGCCATCACCTCCGATACAACAATGTATAACTATGTTATCTGGTGCCATCGACACGGACATCCTAACACAAGTTACTGACTTTATCATCAACCCTGCTACAAGCAACAAGTACAAAGGGATCAAGGAGCGTCTAACCGATATCTATGCAGACTCCAATGAGAAGAATCTGCGAAAATTATTGTCTGAAGTAGAACTCGGTGACAAAAGACCATCCCAACTTCTTAATGAGACACGACTCGAAAGAACCACAGTCTCGCAGGAAATGCTAAAAACTTTATGGATGCAACGGCTACCAGTCCAAACCCCTCGGTACTTCTAGCTAGCAAGGATTCACTGGAGAATCTTGCCCAAATGGTTGACAAGATAGCCGAATTGAAACAACCCCGATCATACGGAATTTCCAACTCGGATAACTTGACCCAAATCGTAGGACAGCTAGTGCAACAAGTAGCCCAGCTGAAGATGGAGCAATAGCAGTAGTCCAACCAACAACCCTTTCAGAGAAGCCGCGGCAGGTCCCGTACCCCACACAGAAGAACCAGAAGAAGCCACAACAGCGGCGAATGCTGGTATCACCAGCGATTTAGAGAAAAAGCCACCAAGTGCGCTGCTCCGTGTAAGTACAATAAATCAAATGCGGAAAACACGACGCCACGTCAATAGAGGCGACACATTACGTGGCTAGCCAAAGTCGCCAAACATCACAAGCCACTGATAGTTACAAATACCACAGCCATCGCCTTATCATCCCTGATCCTCTAACTGGCATAAAATTCCTAATTGATTCAGGATCAGACGTTTCCATAATACCTAAACCAGTCAATATTCATGCCAAATCAAATTTCATGCTGTACGCAGCGAATAATACTCCCATTCATACATATGGTAGCAGGAAGCTTACTGTCAGTTTAGGGTTGCGGCGAGCATTTACATGGTCATTTACCATCGCAAACACCGACACCGCAATTATCGGTGCGGATTTCGTACGCCATTTTAACCTTTTAATCGACCTTCGACGCGGCAAACTTATCGACCCTTCGACACAACTTTCCACCATTGGTAAACGCACTTATTGCTCTTTTGTTTCGATCAGTACTGTGTCACCAAATTGTAAATTTTCCGATATTTTCAAAAGATACTCGAACATAACAAAACTCTCTAGCAGCCCCAATAACACCATGCACGATACGGCCCACATAATACACACCGAAGGCCCGCCAGTCTCCTGTAAGAGTCGGCGTTTGCCTCTCGATAAACTTGCAATAGCCAAACGGGAATTCCAATACATGGTCGACCAAGGTATCTGCCGTCCTTCAAGCAGTCCTTGGTCTAGTGCCATAACAACCGAAGATAAATACCCGGTCCCTCATATTTACGATTTTGCTCATCTCTTAAAAGGCAAAACTATTTTTAGTACTTTGGATTTGATTCGCGCGTACCACCAAATTTCCGTCGAACCAAGTTCCATACCAAAAACCGCAATAATCACACCCTTTGGACTATTTGAATTTACCAGAATGCAATTTGGTTTGCACAATGCAGCACAATCCTTTGGAAGATTCATCCACGAAGTTTTGTCATCGAACAGCTCGAAAACGACATCTGGAAACTGCTAAGCTTTTTCTCCAAAAAATTCACTCCAGCTCAAACCAATTACAGTGCCTATGACCGTGAACTACTGGCTATCTACTCAGCAATTAGATATTTCCCATACCTTTTGGAGGGCAAACCATTTAAAATTTTTACCGACCATAAACCGCTAATATTCGCTTTTAAACAAAAAACTGACAAAGCTTCCCCACGACAAACCCGACACCTCGACTACATCGGTCAATTCTCTACTAATATTGCACATATTAGCGGCAAAAACAATATTTTCGCTGACGCACTGTCCCGAATAAACAGCATCAACGTCCCAGATGCAATTGATTACAATGTACTTCAAAAACATCAACGCAACGACACCGAACTTCAGGGCATCTTACAGAACCCAAATTCAACCTCGTTAAACCTGAAGCAATGCGCCTTTAGTGATTCTTCAACGCTAATTTATTGGGACATTAGTCAGTCACTTATAAGACCGTTCATACCTAGTAATTTCCGCCATTACATTTTCAAAAATTTCACAACCTTGCTCATCCCGGAATCAAAGCAACAAAGAAGATAATTTCGTCTCGTTTCGTTTGGCCATCAATGAACAAAGACATCATTAAGTGGACTAAAACTTGCATAAGCTGTCAAAAAGTTAAAGTCAACAAACACACACACACTCCATTTAAAAAATTTGATATTCCTGATGAACCCTTCAAAGTCATCAATATCGATTTAATAGGCCCCTTCCGCCGTCAAATGGGTACAGCTACTGCCTGACCTGCATCGATCGATTCTCCTATTGGGCCGAAGCATATCCTTTGACCGACATGACAGCAGAAACAGTGGCTACTACATATTATTCCAATTGGATTTGCCGTTTCGGAACACCGCTACGCATCATTACCGACCAGGGACGACAATTTGAAAGTTCATTATTCAATTCATTAACAAGCATCATCGGTTGCGAACGAGTTCGTTTTGCATCATATCACCCAATGACAAACGGAAAAATTGAGAAGTGGCACAGAACCTTAAAAAGTTCTATTATGGCGCATGCAACAGAACGATGGACCGACGTTCTACCTACAGTTTTAATGGGACTACATTGTGTTGTCCGTGAAGAAGTAGGTGTTTCCCCAGCAGAGATGTTATATGGTACTACAATACGGTTACCTGGAGAGTTCTTTGAAACATCTTCTACCGAAGTTAATCCACAATCCTTCACAGGGATCGCGACGCGACATTCTCGGCGTCTAAACGCTAATAGTGTTCAATTCAGTAAATTTTAGCAAATTTGATATCACTTAAAAAAATTTTTAATCCTGTAAAATTTCAACCTTGAGTGAGTGCGGCGACGCGATAACCGGCATGTCGGCTCCGTCACGCTGATAAAAATTTCAAAGTTGTAGTGAAAATCAGCAGATTAAAATTGTGAAGGTGCGTAAAGTGGATAGGAGAGGTAGGACAAACTGACTACACAAAAGAGAAGGTTAGTACTTGTAAGCATAAGCTGATCCCAGAGGCGATAAAGTTATTGAAAGGTTAAGTGTGCTGTTCCGAGGGGTCGATCCGACACACACACGACTTAAGGCGGTTTGAGAAGAGTTCAGAGATCGAGGTTTCGAGGAGGAAACTACAGTGGGTGGGGGGCGATACTGCGTGGTGGACTACAGTAGCAGTTTGAATTGCATTTTAACATATACGAGGGTCACCGCATAAGTATTTAGCAACGGATAGTTAAATCGCTACGATGGATAGTGACGAATACACTACAGACGAGGGAAAAAGGAAGGGAAATATGGAGAAACTGGCTGAGACCTTTGGGAGAAGTTCAAAGACAAGAAGAACACCGGACAAGAGAGATAAGAATGAGGATAAATTGGATAAAATAATGGAAATGATTTTGGACTTGAAGAGGGATATGAAAACTGATCTGGAGGGAATTCGATCGGAATTGAAGACAAATGCGGAAGAATTGAAGAGAATTAAGAAAGAAAATGGTATTCTACAAAGTGAAAATAAAAATCCTAGGGAGGAGATACAGAAAATAAATATGAGATTGGAGAATATGGATATCGATAAGAGGAGAAATAACATAATAGTGCAAGAATTGGAAATAAGGGGGATGACCAAATAATGATGAAGGACAGTATGGAAAAATTCATCAATGGATACTTGGCGATTGAAGTAAAGTTACGGAATGTAAAAAGAATAGGAGAGAGGATCTGCTTGATAGCAATGGATAGTATGACAAAATAATGGTTATGAGGAATAAAAACAGATTGAGAAATGTGAAAGACCAAACATCTTTATAAATGACGATATGACCAAGGAACAGAGAGAAGTACAAAAATTAATTTGGAGAACGGCACAAGAAGAAAAAGTGAAGGGAAAGAAAGTAAAAATAGGGTACCGAAAGTTGAGGATAGATAACCAAGAATGGAAATGGAGTTGTGAGAAACAATTATTGGAAAAACCAAGAGACCAAGAATTGAAAAAGGATTCAAAAAACTAGCAAGAAATACCAAAGTAACGATGATAACGAATAGGGCGAACGAAAAGGATATGAGTAGGGAAAATATAAGTAAATGTAGAGAAGAAAATATAAAAATGAACAAGACAACTAGAAATACACACAAACATAAAATGCAAACGAAGCAATTACTATGTGGAGTTGTTAGATTGGGAACATGGAATGTTAGAGGAATAAATGGGAAAGAAGATGAATTGACGGAGGAACTGGAAAAACTAAAATTGCATTACGTAGGAATTACGGAAACAAAGAAAAAGGGGAAAGGGTGTAAAAGGTTACCTAATGGATATTGGATGTACTGGTCCGGAGTTAAACAGGAAGAAAATGCGGCAGCGGGAGTAGCACTACTGATAAAAGAGGAAAGGATAAAAAATGTGAAAAATGAAAGATTTGTAAATGAAAGAATAATATCGGTATCAATTAAAGAAAATGGCGGAAGCGAAGAATATACCTTAATAGTGTGCTACGCCCCAAATGACAGTGCGACAGTTGAAGAAAAAGATAATTTTTTAGTGATCTGCAAGAAGAGATAGATAGCGCAAATAATAGGGTAATAATAATGGGCGACTTAAATGGAAGAGTTGGAAGAGAGAATGAAGGAATAGAATGGTGCCTGGGAAAACAAGGAGAGAGAGTGAGAAATAATAATGGAGAACGAATAATAGAAATAAGTTTAGAAAATGAGTTAAAGATTGGCAACACACACTTTGAGAAAAAGAAATCCATAAAATAACTAGACAAGTGATATCAAGAAAGGAAATATCTATTATAGACTACTTCTTGATACATAAGGAAATTTGGAGAAATGTCAAGGATATTAAAGTAAAAAGAGGCCCGGAGATAGGCCGCGACCACTTCTTGTTACAGATGTTACTAAAATTTGGAAAAGAAAACGTCAAAGAAAATAAACACAAGATTGTAAACTCTAAAATAAAATGCTATAACTAAGGCAGAAGGAAATAAGAGAGGAATATCAAAAGAAATGTGAGGAAAGACTGAGTATCAATAACGAGGAATTAGGAATAGAAGAAAGCTGGAGAAGACTTAAAGATATCATTTTAACTGCGGCCGAGAGCACCTGCGGCGCATCAAGGATAGTAAATAGAAAAGTCAAAAAGACAAACTGGTGGACAGATAGAGTAAAAGCAGCGGTCAGTGATAAAAAGAGAGAGTGGAAAAAATATTTGCAAACAAGGGATCAAACAGACTATCAGAAATATAAACAACGAAGGAAAGACGCCAAAAGAGTGATAGGGGAAGAAAAGAAAAGATCATGGCAACAATTTGGAGAACGAATGAGAAACGCGTATAAAGAGAACCAGAAGCTTTTCTTCGGTGTAATTAGGAACATGAGACAGAAAAGAGCAGGAACAATATTAAATATAAAGGACAAAGAAGGAAATATCATAGAAGAAGAAGATAAAATTATGGGCAGATGGAGAGAATATTATAAAGATCTTTTAGAAGGAGAGGACATAATCGCCGAAAACCAACATCTGAGTGTAGGACTAGAGCACGGAATAGAAATAACACAAACAGACGAGATAAGTATTAAGGAAGTAAGGGAAGCGATAGCAGAGTTAAAACTGGGAACGGCACCGGGACATGATGGAATTACAGCAGATATGATAAAAACACTACCAGAGGTAGCCATACAAGAACTTACGATGATGATGAATAGGATACTGTTAGGTAGTGCACCAAGGGACTGGACAACAGGTATAATAACACCTATTTACAAAAGAGGTGACTGTAGCAATTACAGAGGGATAACACTAACTAGCACGGTATCAAAGGTATATACTAGAATATTAGCAAAACGTATGAGAGATAAACTGGAATGTACTTTGGAGGAAACACAGTTTGGATTTCGACCAGCTAGAGGGGTAAATGATGCAATATTTATAATGAGACAAATAGGAGAAAAGGCAATAAAAGAAGACAAAGAGGTACATTTATGCTTTATAGACCTACAAAAAGCTTTTGATAAGGTTAATAGAGAGGACATATGGATGACACTAAGGAATAGGAAAGTACCGGAATTAATAATAAGAGGAATACAAAGCTTATATAAAGAAACGACAAATTATGTAAGAACAAAACAGAGGAAATCAGATGTGTTTGCAACAACTAGAGGTCTCAGGCAGGGATGTATTCTGAGCCCGATGCTCTTTACACTGGTGTTAGATGAGGCAATGAAGAGAGTAAAGATGAAAGGAATAAGAGCGTATGAAATAGGCTACTGGAAAATGAAAAATATAAAAATATCGGAGATATGCTATGCGGATGATATAGTTATAATTGCAAAGGACGAAGAAACACTTAATATGAATATACAGACTTACAAGGAAACATTGGAGAAAATAAACGTGAATATCAATATAGAGAAGACTAAGACAATAATAGTGGGAAAGAATCCGCAAAAACACACAATAAAAGTAGGAGAAGAAATACTAGACCAAGTAAAGAAATTTAAATACCTAGGCTCAATATTATCAGAGGACGGAAAGATAGAGGACGAAATTAAAGAAAGAACAACAGCAGGAGGAAGACTGTTTAATTGTATAAAAATACATTTCTGGGAAAAGAAGAGATACCGAAGGAGGTTAGAGTACAAGTATTCAAAAGAGTGCCTATGCCAATACTTTTATACGGTGCGGAAACATGGACCATGACTGAGAAACAGAAAAGAAAGATAACAACTGCAGAAATGAGATTTGTGAGAAAAATAGTAAATAAAACAAGAAGAGACAGAATTAGAAACATAACAGTCAGAGATAACCTGAAACTCTGACCAATGGAGGAGAATATTGAAAAGCACAGCTGAGATGGTATGGACATGTGAGGAGGATGCCGGAACAGAGAGTGGTTAAGCAGGTATTTGAAGCCAGGACGAGGAGGAAGAGATCGAGAGGAAGGCCCAGACGAACGTGGATAGAGAACGTGATGGATGCACTGGACGGAAGGGCAGTATCGTGGGGAGAAGCTCAGCAAGCCGTAGCGGATAGGAAGCGATGGAGGGAAATATGCAACATTAATCCCGGGGGCTCAGCTTCACACACGCCTGACACCCCAGGACAGGGGTAGAAAAGGCTTAAGGATTAAGTAAGTAAGTAAGTAAGTAAAATTTCAACCTATTACTTTATCTGATTATTAATATACGTGGTCTCGCTAGTAGAGAGAGATGGCGGGTTCTGGATCACCCGCCCCCGCTCAGTCGCTCAGCTACAACCCAGAGTGTGTATAATGGAAGGTAGTCACAACCCCGAGCGCGCGTGTATGGAAATAGGGGCCACAACCCCGGCTGGAGGGTTAAAACTCATGACAACCCCTCCCCGGAAAATTCAAAACTCCCGCCCCTCTGGTTGAATTTTTAAATAGACAGACGGTATACCATTCAAATACTGACCGCGCGCGTCGCTGTTTGACTTCAGTGAAAGTGCGAGAACGACTATTGCCAACGTGCTATGACTTACATTTTTAAATACACATACGGTGCACCATCCACGTACTGATCGCGCGCGTCGCTATTTGAGTTAGGTGATCGCATGAGGGTCGCTATTGCCAACGTGCTGGTTGTTGCGGATATGTTCCTATACATCACGTAATATTACGCAATACTCTTACATCACAAATAGGTTTAGACGAGAATTTTGGATGCGAGGAATATGTTAGAACTTCACTCTTAGTCAGAAGATGTTGATAAAACAGATAATTATGTATAGATCCCTAATAAGATATTACGTAATACCATCATGGCATAAACAGGGTGAATGTTAGATGGGAAGAGCGTTCTCATTCATGATATCATACAAAATGCAGCGTTCTGATTGGTCGCATCCTATACAATGCCACGCTCTGATTGTTTACCAACACGAAATTCAAAATTCCCCGATATGTATAGGAAGGTAGTTCACCCAACAACATCCTTAACATTGATCAAGGTGTTTAACGTCAGACACTAAGTAATAAAGTCACTGGACATGCGCAAGTTAGCCCTGGTGAACATTACATACTATTGATCTGTCATTAGTAAGGTGAAGAACCGGTTGATATGTTTAAATGTAAACTACACCAAACTGAGGAATCGGGAGATGACCCGAATTTCATACGATTGATCGACCACCAATCGCTGTACGATACATCGTTAGACATCACAAACAGGTTTCAACGTTATATTTTAATATGAACAGGATGAATGTTATGCTATGTATAGGAAGGTAGTTCCCCAACAACTTCCTTAACACTGATCAGGGTGTTTAACGTCAGACAGTAAGTGATGACGTCACTGCGCATGCGCAAGTTGGTCCTGCTGAACACTGTATACTTTCGATCGCTCATCAGTAACGTGAAGAATCGGTTTATACGTTTGAACGTAAAATACACCAAACTGAGGAATCGGGAGATGACCCGAGCTTCATATGATTGACCGACCGCTAATCACAGTACGCTACATCATTAGACATCACAAATAGGTTTAGATATTATACTGTAATACGATATTATAAGGAAATGGAACGTAAGTCAATTAGTTAGTAAATTATTAAAACGTATCACATAGGCTTATGTTTAACTGGAACACTTATACCAACAATAATCGATTGTAAATCAACAAAGTCAAACATATCAGGCTCGGTCAGGTCGTAGACGGATAGAAATCAGTATCTTTCAGTAAGATATGTGGATTTTCTATAACGATCCTATACAGTCGGCATCTAATAAAATTACGTAATACAGAGCTCCTTTATCTATTGATACGAGCATGTAACGTCACAAACAGGATTCAACGACAGTTCTGTGTTAAATGTGTAAGTTAATATAAAATCAAATTTAATGAAACCCACTCCATTATTTATTAATATTTTAAGATACATGTAGAAAAACACTTACCAAGTTTAATTGATCGCATCATATGAAATATCGCATACTGATTGAATATCGATAAATCATATAAAAGCTAGTTCATTTACCGACAGCTTTCTAACAGCTAGGTCGTGAACTTCAACATCTTTACCTCCAGTATATAGTTTTAGTGTTTATAGTTAGGCGTTAATTTCCTACTGGTTTAGGGTTTCATTATCACTTAGTATTCGTCGTGGTTGGACAGGCATATTTTAGGTAAGTTATTTAAATTTCACCGCATACTTTCCCTAATAGACTGCAATATTATAGTTTAAGATGGAGTGTGAGATATGCCACAAAACGTTTGCAAGAAAAGATGGATTGAACAGACATCCCTGCTTAAATAATAAATCTTACACATGCACCATATGTGAGGAAATCTTTACGAGATCGGATAGTCTGTCTCGACATAAGAAAACGCATAATATCGATTCCATAACCAAGAAACGAGATGTTTCAGAAGAGAAGCAGCCACCAAGTAAAACGAACCATCCGGCGAATAGCATGTCGAAACATGATTTTCGATGCCGCCATCAAACCTTACCCACGGCTACATTACACAATGAACACCTTTGTTTCCATGCGCATCTGAACAGCAATTCTCTTGAAGAGGTTATGTTCATCATAAAAATCACCCGGAACAATAATGATAAAGCAGGCACCCCATGATGTAATACAACCTACAACATGAAAATTGCATAAATATAGGATATTCCAACAGTATTATCCGAGGTGAAGGTAATATCGATGGACCGACGCTTTCCAAGAAACAGTGCAGCGAGTGAAATATAATAACGGAGTAAAATAATTTTATACATATTATACTGAATAAAAGATATCATCATAAATTTTACGAATTTTTTTGAAGGGTGGAACAATATTTATAACAAGTATGCAGTAATAGAATAATGCAATCTTACTAATAAGTAAGTATAGCAAAACAGCGTAAGAATGTTTATCCAACTGCTGTGGAAGTTATAAAATCCAACTGACTCGATCTCATTTTATAGGTAAAACTCCTTCGAGGAAGTATACGTTCTGATATTTGAATTTCTGATATTTCTGTTTATAGGAACACCCCAGAATCGGTTTCTCGTTTACATCTTCAATTAAATATGCGTTGGGATTACCCACCTTACTTAAACACGTATGAATACGGGATTTAACCTGAATGGATCGATGTTTCGTATGATTGTATTCATCGATTATTTTAGACAAAATATCCATCTACCTATACAAATCTCTCAAACGAAATAAATGTACAATGTGAAGCAAGGAGCCGAGTTGCTGGTGAAATTATACGACACTGAACACATCAAATATATCTCTATACAAACGTATACAGACTTGATTTCAATACAGAAACAAATCCCACGAAGTTGTATGAACCGTATATTTAATAAGGGGTGGAAAAGGATACATATATCTATATACTGTTGGCATAAGAGGAACAAAACTCTCATTCTAACATGATAACGGAAGTATCTTGTTCGATGTCGATATCATGGACATACCAAAGGTGAATGTAATGGGAGGTTTAACGTGATGTCTACGATGGAAGACGAAGAAAAACAAGATGATACCGGAAAATATAAAATTTGCAAGCCATGAAAGAAAATACACATATCGATCTATTATTAATGGAAGACGATCAATACATCATTATGTTCTGATATCAGGTTGTTTCGATCGGTATCAACATCATAGACATATCAAAGGTGAATGTAATAGAATGTTAACCGTATTGACGATAACCGAGACGAAGAAGAAAGCAAGGTTGTTGGGGTGATATAAAATTTGTAAATCACGAACGAAAAACGGTGTTACGTATTATGGTCTACATCGACTTTGCGTGTAAACGGATCGAATCATACTAGTCCGAGTCTCAAACAGCAAATACAAGTGGAATGCGTATTATGCATAAGCATAACAATGTATACTGGACCGGACTGAATCAACGTTTTCGTGCAACGATTGACGGAAATACATCAAATAACTATACAACCGTCACATGGAATTCCCCAAACACATGAACCACCTCACCGCCAGCGGGCGCAGAGCATAACACTGAAGTCGAAAAATGACATATATGCGAAAAGGCATTAAACGAACATAAAGTAACAGAGCATTTCCATTTGACTTAACCATTCTGGGGTGTAGCGCATTCCAATTGTAACCTCAACTGCAAAATACCTACACTCATTCCGATTTTCTTCTATAATTTAACTGGATATGACAGTCATCTTCAAATACGCTAGCTGGACGACGATAGCTAAAATATCGACGATATCCCACTTACTAAAGAAAAATACATCAGCTTCATTAAGAAGTTTAAATCGAATCAGTATGTCGATAAGGTAGATGTATTTCGAAAAATAAATATTAAAATGCGATTTATGGAATCGTTCAGATTTATGGCGGTATCTATTGAGAAACAGGATGAAATTTTTTCTCAAAATCGATGTCAATATGTGCAGACGTACGACTAACTGTTGAAGTTCATAACAAAGAAACGTACATCCCCGTACTAATATCAACAAGTACGAAAATTAAATGAATCGACTCTACTGCCCAAGAACAGCTTCTACGACACATTGACAGATAAAGGCGTTAGCGATCAAGACTACGAATACACTATAGTAGTCTAGAACACGATCACTCGTTCCAACTTACTGTAATATTGGAATATTATCTTAAAACCGATCTCCTGCTGTCCGCAGACGTATTTAGAAATTTTAGAGAAGTATATCACGATTCACAAACGATTTGAACCCAACCCACTACAACAACAACTGGTAGCTTCACGAATATGAATATTCAGTGTGTTTTATCTCAAGTTAGTTTTTACCATGCAAGAGTCAAAAATAAATACCTAAACGTTTATGATAGCAGTGACCCATCAACCTACTTAGTAGTCTGAGGTGCTAATAATTTATGTGGGTAAGTTGTGTCCCAATCGCTGTCCTACAACAAATTCGAGTGGATGAACCCCAATGAAGTTGATCACCTCGACGTTAGTAGCATAGCGGACAACGATGAAACGCTATTGAACGATATCCGAAACGACCATCAGCTCCTTCTCGAAAACATAATTCATACAAAATCTATAACAAACAGCATTGCATTATACAGCATCGCAACCTTAAGCAGACCATATTCAACGATCTAGAACTCCCACTCACCCATCGAGTACTACGATTCAACCAGTTCACATGTCTGAAATATTACATTCGTTAGAACACCTTCCTGAGGAACCAGTCCGAGGATGACTTCTAGATGAATTTTTTAAATTAATGAACAATTCCGTTTACAGAAAAATGAAGGAGAACATCGATAAACAAGTATATGTTTAACTGCTAACGTATTGAAAGGATTTGAGGTGAAGACGAGACGCTGGACCTCTGATTGCAAAACAGAAGTTTAAAAACATCAATATATTTAGCGATAATTTTACAGTAATTCAAATGAAGATACTTAAAGTCGTCTACAATAAATCCCCATATATCGTCTTGAAATTGTCGAAACTGCTGATGTATGACTTTCACTACAACTACCTGAAACGGTTGTACTAGAATAAAATACCATTATGCTATATGAATACCTATAGATAGCTTCATACTATACATTGAAACTGAGAACGTGTATGCCGATATTAATCGAAATTCGCATACATTTAACACAACTGATTATGAATACGATATAATTCATACGAAATAAGCTCGTGCAGGGAATGTTTACATCGGAGAATTTGTCGATTTTCGATCAAAGATGGTCGGACTTCAAGTAGATAACTGACAAACTAAACGTGTGAAGGGATCCGACCAACGACAATTTGCTGTATAAAACACAGCATCTATTCAGGACGGCTCTGCACGATATCTATCTAATATGGAAAGCAGAAAATTGGCACTACCATGCTTGAACGATAAGAGGTGCATCCATACTAATAGGCTAGTGATATACATACACACGCCTAGGGTACAACAAGGCAATCAAGACAGAAAAATACAGGTTTAAGGTAAAAATGCAATTACCATCCAGAAGCAAACCGAAACCTGTTGTTCCACGAATTTCTTCACAACCAGATTTATCATCATCATCAATGTTTGTATGTTATTATTGTATGTGAACGCCAGTTTATCTGACGGTCAATATATTTTTAATAAATTGCAATGTCTGAGTGCTTTTAACCGACTCGAACGAGCCACGGACAGCAGCGTGTTTGTCATGCGAAACATTAGTAACATGCACTACTTCACATCATCGACTCCGAAAGGTGGACAACACGCATGCCTGCGTGTCTGGAAAGTATACAACCCCTCTTGCAATTTAAAATTCGGTTCAACAACCTCGAAAATTCAAAATTCGCGTCAACCTCCCTTGAAATTTAAAATTCGCGTCAACCTCCCTTGAAATTTAAAATTCGGGTCAACATCCCTGGAAATTCAAAATTCGCGCCATCTAAAAGAGTGACCCCCTTTACCCCCTCACCGACTGCATATTGGCAAGTATGCCACTCAAAAACGTCTTGACGTTTGACGTTGGATAGTAAGTGCTGACGTCACAGTTCCTATACCGTCTCATTTGCTCGTCGTCATCTATTTTAACGCTTATATCCAAGTCAGTGTTCAGTAGGGATATTCTTTAGTTAATTAGCTTCTACAAGTAGTGCATGTTACTAATGTTTCGCATGACAAACACGCTGCTGTCCGTGGCTCGTTCGAGTCGGTTAAAAGCACTCAGACATTGCAATTTATTAAAAATATATTGACCGTCAGATAAAGTGGCGTTCACATACAATAATAACATACAAACATTGATGATGATGATAAATCTGGTTGTGAAGAAATTCGTGGAACAACAGGTTTCGGTTTGCTTCTGGATGGTAATTGCATTTTTTACCTTAAACCTGTGTTTTTCAGTCTTGATTGCCTTGTTGTACCCTAGGCGTGTGTATGTATATCACTAGCCTATTAGTATGGATGCACCTCTTATCGTTCAAGCATGGTAGTGCCAATTTTCTGCTTTCCATATTAGATAGATATCGTGCAGAGCCGTCCTGAATAGATGCTGTGTTTTATACAGCAAATTGTCGTTGGTCGGATCCCTTCACACGTTTAGTTTGTCAGTTATCTACTTGAAGTCCGACCATCTTTGATCGAAAATCGACAAATTCTCCGATGTAAACATTCCCTGCACGAGCTTATTTCGTATGAATTATATCGTATTCATAATCAGTTGTGTTAAATGTATGCGAATTTCGATTAATATCGGCATACACGTTCTCAGTTTCAATGTATAGTATGAAGCTATCTATAGGTATTCATATAGCATAATGGTATTTTATTCTAGTACAACCGTTTCAGGTAGTTGTAGTGAAAGTCATACATCAGCAGTTTCGACAATTTCAAGACGATATATGGGGATTTATTGTAGACGACTTTAAGTATCTTCATTTGAATTACTGTAAAATTATCGCTAAATATATTGATGTTTTTAAACTTCTGTTTTGCAATCAGAGGTCCAGCGTCTCGTCTTCACCTCAAATCCTTTCAATACGTTAGCAGTTAAACATATACTTGTTTATCGATGTTCTCCTTCATTTTTCTGTAAACGTAATTGTTCATTAATTTAAAAATTCATCTAGAAGTCATCCTCGGACTGGTTCCTCAGGAAGGTGTTCTAACGAATGTAATATTTCAGACATGTGAACTGGTTGAATCGTAGTACTCGATGGGTGAGTGGGAGTTCTAGATCGTTGAATATGGTCTGCTTAAGGTTGCGATGCTGTATAATGCAATGCTGTTTGTTATAGATTTTGTATGAATTATGTTTTCGAGAAGGAGCTGATGGTCGTTTCGGATATCGTTCAATAGCGTTTCATCGTTGTCCGCTATGCTACTAACGTCGAGGTGATCAACTTCATTGGGGTTCATCCACTCGAATTTGTTGTAGGACAGCGATTGGGACACAACTTACCCACATAAATTATTAGCACCTCAGACTACTAAGTAGGTTGATGGGTCACTGCTATCATAAACGTTTAGGTATTTATTTTTGACTCTTGCATGGTAAAAACTAACTTGAGATAAAACACACTGAATATTCATATTCGTGAAGCTACCAGTTGTTGTTGTAGTGGGTTGGGTTCAAATCGTTTGTGAATCGTGATATACTTCTCTAAAATTTCTAAATACGTCTGCGGACAGCAGGAGATCGGTTTTAAGATAATATTCCAATATTACAGTAAGTTGGAACGAGTGATCGTGTTCTAGACTACTATAGTGTATTCGTAGTCTTGATCGCTAACGCCTTTATCTGTCAATGTGTCGTAGAAGCTGTTCTTGGGCAGTAGAGTCGATTCATTTAATTTTCGTACTTGTTGATATTAGTACGGGGATGTACGTTTCTTTGTTATGAACTTCAACAGTTAGTCGTACGTCTGCACATATTGACATCGATTTTGAGAAAAATTTCATCCTGTTTCTCAATAGATACCGCCATAAATCTGAACGATTCCATAAATCGCATTTTAATATTTATTTTTCGAAATACATCTACCTTATCGACATACTGATTCGATTTAAACTTCTTAATGAAGCTGATGTATTTTTCTTTAGTAAGTGGGATATCGTCGATATTTTAGCTATCGTCGTCCAGCTAGCGTATTTGAAGATGACTGTCATATCCAATTAAATTATAGAAGAAAATCGGAATGAGTGTAGGTATTTTGCAGTTGGGGTTACAATTGGAATGCGCTACACCCCAGAATGGTTAAGTCAAATGGAAATGCTCTGTTACTTTATGTTCGTTTAATGCCTTTTCGCATATATGTCATTTTTCGACTTCAGTGTTATGCTCTGCGCCCGCTGGCGGTGAGGTGGTTCATGTGTTTGGGGAATTCCATGTGACGGTTGTATAGTTATTTGATGTATTTCCGTCAATCGTTGCACGAAAACGTTGATTCAGTCCGGTCCAGTATACATTGTTATGCTTATGCATAATACGCATTCCACTTGTATTTGCTGTTTGAGACTCGGACTAGTATGATTCGATCCGTTTACACGCAAAGTCGATGTAGACCATAATACGTAACACCGTTTTTCGTTCGTGATTTACAAATTTTATATCACCCCAACAACCTTGCTTTCTTCTTCGTCTCGGTTATCGTCAATACGGTTAACATTCTATTACATTCACCTTTGATATGTCTACGATGTTGATACCGATCGAAACAACCTGATATCAGAACATAATGATGTATTGATCGTCTTCCATTAATAATAGATCGATATGTGTATTTTCTTTCATGGCTTGCAAATTTTATATTTTCCGGTATCATCTTGTTTTTCTTCGTCTTCCATCGTAGACATCATGTTAAACCTCCCATTACATTCACCTTTGGTATGTCCATGATATCGGCATCGAACAAGATACTTCCGTTATCATGTTAGAATGAGAGTTTTGTTCCTCTTATGCCAACAGTATATAGATATATGTATCCTTTTCCACCCCTTATTAAATATACGGTTCATACAACTTCGTGGGATTTGTTTCTGTATTGAAATCAAGTCTGTATACGTTTGTATAGAGATATATTTGATGTGTTCAGTGTCGTATAATTTCACCAGCAACTCGGCTCCTTGCTTCACATTGTACATTTATTTCGTTTGAGAGATTTGTATAGGTAGATGGATATTTTGTCTAAAATAATCGATGAATACAATCATACGAAACATCGATCCATTCAGGTTAAATCCCGTATTCATACGTGTTTAAGTAAGGTGGGTAATCCCAACGCATATTTAATTGAAGATGTAAACGAGAAACCGATTCTGGGGTGTTCCTATAAACAGAAATATCAGAAATTCAAATATCAGAACGTATACTTCCTCGAAGGAGTTTTACCTATAAAATGAGATCGAGTCAGTTGGATTTTATAACTTCCACAGCAGTTGGATAAACATTCTTACGCTGTTTTGCTATACTTACTTATTAGTAAGATTGCATTATTCTATTACTGCATACTTGTTATAAATATTGTTCCACCCTTCAAAAAAAATTCGTAAAATTTATGATGATATCTTTTATTCAGTATAATATGTATAAAATTATTTTACTCCGTTATTATATTTCACTCGCTGCACTGTTTCTTGGAAAGCGTCGGTCCATCGATATTACCTTCACCTCGGATAATACTGTTGGAATATCCTATATTTATGCAATTTTCATGTTGTAGGTTGTATTACATCATGGGGTGCCTGCTTTATCATTATTGTTCCGGGTGATTTTTATGATGAACATAACCTCTTCAAGAGAATTGCTGTTCAGATGCGCATGGAAACAAAGGTGTTCATTGTGTAATGTAGCCGTGGGTAAGGTTTGATGGCGGCATCGAAAATCATGTTTCGACATGCTATTCGCCGGATGGTTCGTTTTACTTGGTGGCTGCTTCTCTTCTGAAACATCTCGTTTCTTGGTTATGGAATCGATATTATGCGTTTTCTTATGTCGAGACAGACTATCCGATCTCGTAAAGATTTCCTCACATATGGTGCATGTGTAAGATTTATTATTTAAGCAGGGATGTCTGTTCAATCCATCTTTTCTTGCAAACGTTTTGTGGCATATCTCATACTCCATCTTAAACTATAATATTGCAGTCTATTAGGAAAAGTATGCGGTGAAATTTAAATAACTTACCTAAAATATGCCTGTCCAACCACGACGAATACTAAGTGATAATGAAACGCTAAGCCAGTAGGAAATTAACGCCTAACTATAAACACTAAAACTATATACTGGAGGTAAAGATGTTGAAGTTCACGACCTAGCTGTTAGAAAGCTGTCGGTAAATGAACTAGCTTTTATATGATTTATCGATATTCAATCAGAATGCGATATTTCATATGATGCGATCAATTAAACTTGGTAAGTGTTTTTCTACATGTATCTTAAAATATTAATAAATAATGGAGTGGGTTTCATTAAATTTGATTTTATATTAACTTACACATTTAACACAGAACTGTCGTTGAATCCTGTTTGTGACGTTACATGCTCGTATCAATAGTTAAAGGAGCCCTGTATTACGTAATTTTATTAGATGCCGACTGTATAGGATCGTTATAGAAAATCCACATATCTTACTGAAAGATATTGATTTCTATCCGTCTACGACCTGATCGAGCCTGATATGTTTGACTTTGTTGATTTACAATCGATTATTGTTGGTATAAGTGTTCCAGTTAAACATAAGCCTATGTGATACGTTTTAATAATTTACTAACTAATTGACTTACGTTCCATTTCCTTATAATATCGTATTACAGTATAATATCTAAACCTATTTGTGATGTCTAATGATGTAGCGTACTGTGATTAGCGGTCGGTCAATCGTATGAAGCTCGGGTCATCTCCCGATTCCTCAGTTTGGTGTATTTTGCGTTCAAACGTATAAACCCATTCTTCCCGTTACTGATGAGCGATTGAAAGTATACAGTGTTCAGCAGGATCAGCTTGTGCATGCGCAGTGACGTCATCACTTACTGTCTGACCTTAAACACCCTGATCAGTGTTAAGGAAGTTGTTGGGGAACTACCTTCCTATACATAGCATAACATTCATCCTGTTCCTATTAAAATATAACGTTGAAACCTATTTGTGATGTCTAACGATGTATCGTACTGCGATTGGTGGTCGATCAATCGTATGAAATTCGGGTCATCTCCCGATTCCTCAGTTTGGTGTAGTTTACATTTAAACATATAAACCGGTTCTTCACCTTACTAATGACAGATCAATAGTATGTAATGTTCACCAGGGCTAACTTGCGCATGTCCAGTGACTTTATTACTTACTGTCTGACGTTAAACACCTTGATCAATGTTAAGGATGTTGTTGGGTGAACTGGCTTCCTATACATATCGGGGAATTTTGAATTTCGTGTTGGTAACCAATCAGGGCGTGGCATTGAATAGGATGCGACCAATCAGAACGCTGCATTTTGTATGATATCATGAATGAGAACGCTCTTCCCATCTAACATTCACCCTGTTTATGCCATGATGGTATTACGTAATATCTTATTAGGGATTTATACATAATTATCTGTTTTATCAACATTTTCTGACTAAGAGTGAAGTTCTAACATATTCCTCGCATCCAAAATTCTCGTCTAAACCTATTTGTGATGTAATAGTATTGCGTAATATTACGTGATATATAGGAACATATTCGCAACTACCAGCACGTTGGCAATAGCGACCCTTATGCGATCACTTAAGTCAAACAGCGACGCGCGCGTTCAGTACTTGGATGGTGCACCGTATGTGTATTTAAAAATTTAACAGTCATAGCACGTTGGTAATAGTCGTTCTCGCACTTTCACTGAAGTCAAACAGCGACGCGCGCGGTCAGTATTTGAATGGTATACCGTCTGTCTATTGAAAAATTCAACAGTGATAGCACGTTGGCAATAGCGGTTGTCATGTAATAATCGAAGGCAAACAGCGATGCGCGGGCTCTGTACTTCGATGGTGAACGTGATATGTATATGTTTTAGTCGCCAACCGTTAGGATCACTTTTCATTAGCCTACCAAATTCCCGTCGAAACCGGTTTGTGACGTCATGGTATTACGTAATCTTTTAACTTTACAAACCTTCCGGCCAGTGCTTCCTGATCCTCCATCTTCTGGTGACAAGCTTAATTTCCTAATTAGGACTCCGAACAGCAGCGACGCCTTCCGGTCGAAAGCGATACTACATACAGTCACCTGTACTACTTATACTACATAGGTGCCTTACCGAACAGCGACACCTCCCGGTCAAAAGCGACACTACATACATCCACCTGTATTACCGGCATCTACCGAACAGCGACACCTAACGGCCAAAAGCGGCACTACATACAGTCACCTGTATTACCGGCCCCCTAGGTATCTAGCTTACCAACCAGAGGGGCGGGAGTTTTGAATTATCCGGGGAGGGGGTTGTCAAGAGTTTGAACCCTCCAACCGGGGTTGTGGCCCCCATTTCCATACACGCGCGCTCGGGGTTGTGACTACCTTCCATTATACACGCTCTGGATTGTAGCTGAGCGACTGAGCGGGTGGGCGGGTGATCCAGAACCCGCCATCTCTCTCTACTTTCGCTTCAAATCTTGTTGTCTCATTGGGGTTATTTGAAGAACCTCCCGGATCTGATACCTCCCCTTATCGGTCAACCAGGATTCCTGCTTACCGAACGCACTGAAGGGAGATAAATCTTGAGCAGGTGGCGCCGTCTCTTTTGTTTAGAAGATCCGATTGAACCCGCACCCACAGCACCGCGAGTCAACGGCCTCCCGCAGGTGGAACACGAGCTTTTTTGGAGACGTATCTGAACGGAGGAATTTTGGATAGAACGCCAAGAGACAAGCGTTTATCTTTTTTATTTTGTTGCTCTCCTATTCCGGCTTCCCTTTTCGAGACAACGCCAGCCGATTCCAAAACTGGAATTAGCAATTTGGTAACAACATGTATTCGTTCGCCAAGACGCCTCAAACAAGCCTCTTCAACCTCCTAACGATGGTCCATTCCCTGTTATCCATCGTTACAAGTACTGTACAATAGACATAAACAGCAAAGAAACAAATATCTCCAAAGACATACTCAAACCAGCGTTTATCTTAGCAGACGATAGTGTATCTCACGATCATCCCTACGCCAAGTGCAAAGTGTATGAAACCACGACGGCGAGCAAAGAAACACCTAAAAACGCGTTCGATTCAGTGACAGTGATATTTCGTTGAACTAACATAAAAATACTGTTCTTAATTTTAAGCAAATTTGCTTTAATGTTTACTTTCCTTTTTAGTTTTACATGTACTCAATAATGTTGCTATTTATTTTCAATTCATACTGTACATTTTCTTTACTTCTAATTCTATTGTCAGACGTTTTATAACCTATAGTAAGACTCCGTTCTTTAGAAGGGGTGTAGTGTGGTGCATAGGTTGGTAGATTAGACAGGGGGATTGGTCAACCTGGAAGTTAGAAAACCGGAAGGACCAGAGACTGCACGAGACGCGAGTAGTTGGTGTACGAGAATAGAAAATAAAGTTTTGGTTATCGTTCAAACGCGCATTATTATTCAATAATCTTCCTAACAACTGTGAGGGCACAAAAAGGAAGTGCAACTATAAACCAGTACCTAACAGTAGGTTAGTTTTCTTCAATTTTTTTCACCTCTATTTAACCATTAAACACATTTAACAACAATAATAATTTGGAAATACATTGTATAACAGTGAATATAATATCCAATGATTAGACAAGGTAAATTAATATAATTTGTTTTATGTTATGTCCCACATTACATAAAATAAAATTATTTATAGGAAGATGAGGAAGTGTACACGTAATGAAATGGGTCGTGTATTATAGTATAGTATAGTATAGTAATAAACACGAAGGTGGGTTCGATAGTTTATTGGGATTCGATATCTATAAAGTATAGTACAATTACAACAGTACCTTAGGCAGATATCCCACACCAGGTGATCACGCCGTGACTGGGTGATTGTCGTGCAGCGCTGCCAATCCACCCAAACGCATATACACAACAATCTTCACCTCACTTATACAATACAAACGGCGTACATAATACAACTATTACAAATTTAAACGATGCGGCGGTTTGCGAACACGAGAACTGCGCCTGAGAGACGTCTCCATATTTTGACTATCGTCTTCATTAAGAGTAGTTACAAGTTCAGCATTCTTATCGAATGTGCATGGCTCAACAGTGTTGCCAGTCTCTACTTTACAAGGAGTCGTATTTTGGTTATCCTTATTTAAATTATAATTATCTATCAAGGGTGCCTTTGGTACATTACTATTTACAGGTGACAGATCATTACTAACAAAAGGCACTTTCGGAATATCAACACTAGTTTTTACATTTCCTGGACGTTTTCTTAAATTATTTACATGCTTATACATAATTTTTCCTTCAACTTCTACCAGATACGTAACCCCACTTACCCTCTCAATAATTTCCCTATTTTCCATTTATCATTAGACCATTGTCTAACTTCCCAACTTTCCCACAAACACAATCTCCCCAACAGATAAAACCATCGGTTTCACATTTTCACTTTTTTGTTTACTATTCTCCCTCCTTTCTTAGGTTTTAAAATCATTTCATTAGGACTCAGTCCCGTACTTACACAAGGTATGTTACGATAACTAAACAAAAAGTTTACGATTTGTTGTTCAATTGTTAGGGTACTTTTCTGCAACAAATACTTATCCAAAGCCATTTTTACATTTTGTACCTGCCTTTCTGCGGTTCCATTGGATTGAGGGTGGTACGGTGGGGATTTTAATACCATTATGCCATTAACCTCGCAGAATCGTACAAAATCACTAGAACTAAAGGGCGGTCCATTATCACTTACTAATGTGTCAGGTAATCCCATTATTGAGAAGGTTAATTTTAATTTCTCAATTGTCTGACTAACATTGGTGCCTTTTGACATGCAGTGTACATCAATCCATCTGCATTTACTATCTACAACCAGTAAGAAACTGGTACCATTTTTATAAAAGAAATCAACGTGTACTCGTTGAAACACATTTTCGGTTTTGGCCACGACACCAAAAACTTCTCACAGTTTTTCTGACTTCGTTGACATAGATCACAAGTATTTATAACATTCTCAATATCAACCTCTGACTGAGGCCACCAAAACACTGATCTGGCTATCATTTTGGCACGCACAATACCTATATGGTCCTCATGTAACAATTCCAAAACATTCTCTCGTAATGCTGCCGGTATCACTACTTTCATTCCTATCATCAGACAATCTTGTTCTATAGATAACTCATTCCTTTTAATAAAGTATTGTCTTAATCCTTGCTCTATTTTACTTGGCCAGCCGGTTTTGACGTATTCTATGATCTTTCTTAATACTGAATCTTTTCCTGTCACTTTGGCAATGTCATCGTATGATAAGGGTAATTCCTCCGTCAAATTGAAGCTATTAACTTCACAATCAACCCCTGTGCCCTCTTGTAATGGTAGTCTAGACAACATATCTGCCTCAAATAACTGTGAGCCTTTCTTATACTCTATTTGATAATCATAAGCTGATAGAATCAGTTTCCAACGTATAATTCTTGACGCGGACATAACTGAAATATTACGGTTTGGATTAAATATAATTCTTAGGGGTTCGTGATCCGATATTAACGTAAAACTTTGACCGTACAAATATTTGTGAAACTTCTTTACACTGAAAATTATCGCAAGAGCTTCCCGTTCAAGCTGTGAATAGTTCCTTTCAGCTTTCGACAGTGTACTTGATATATACAACACTGGCTTTTCTACACCATCTATTCTATGACTTAGCACTTCTCCCACCCCATAAGAACTCGCATCACACGATACAATTACAAGTTTGCTAGGATCATAGTGTTCTAAGACCTGATTCTGCATAATCAATTGTTTACTTAACTGAAAAGATTTACGACAATCAACATTAAAACAAAAGTTTTTCTCAAGCAATTTATATAACGACTTTAACTGTGTTGACAGCATTGGTATAAATTTGCTGTAATAATTCAACAGCCCCAAATATGCTCTTAATTGAGTAATATTCTGTGGCTCAGGTGCCTCTCGGATAGCTCTTAACTTTTCTTCTGTTGGTCGTATACCTTTCACGCCGATCAAATGTCCTAGATACTCAACTTGTTTTTTAAAAAGTTGACATTTGTCCAAGTTTACTTTAACATTATAATCATTTAACCGTTGTAAGACTTTGTTTAAAGTTGCTTTGCCCTCCTCTAAATGACTACTAGAAATCAGAATATCATCAAGATAACAACTTACATTAGGTATACCACACAATATCTGATCCATTATAGCTTGAAAAATGGCAGGCGCCGAGGCTATACCAAATGTAAGTCTGGTAAACTGAAATAAACCAATATGTGTATTAACCCATTCAATGCCAACCTTGAAAGTAGGTCTATCCCGCCTGGCCAAGTTGAACCCTGCACATTCGACTCCGAACGCGCGTGTGTAAAAACATTTAAAAACTTAATATTTATAACCTGCATCGGAAAACCAATAATGAAACCTATCCCCTTGGTTATATCTAGATGTGCTAACAAAATATCAGAAGTATTACAGGTTTGCCAGAATTATTATTTATAAGGGAATACAAAGGAAGATAGGACGCGCTGGAGCGTCGCCGGCCCAGTGGGATAGTCGTGTTGGACGCGCTAGCGCGTCGCTGGCAATGAATGGGTTAAGGGGTAAAACCACTGTAGGATTTACAAAAATACGAATTTTTTTTTTTTTTTGCTTAAACGATACTTTAGGGTCATAAAAACAATATGCCATTTGATTTATAGTGAAAAAATAATGTTAACAGGTTCAATGATCTATTTGGAGCACTCATGCGGCGCACTGTGATTCATCGCTTTTGTACTACTTTCACTTTTCGCAATAGTTCCTCGAGAGATCAGCAGTGTACGCTAATACTAAAATACAAAATACAAAATACAAAGTTAGTCATCACAAGTGATAAGCCACGACGTGCTTTGTTTTGCTTTTCCCGTTTGTTTATCTGTTTTATATACATGTATATTATATATTTCGTTGTGTTGAATAATAGTGAATAATAAAAACAATATGAGTGATAAAACGCCAGTGTACAAGGACAAAAAGGCCGGAAAGGGAAGACGCAGCAATTTGAAGAGACCAAATATTTCAAATCGACGGCCGGTGAATCGGTACAGAAGAAAGTCTAGCGTCGAGCATGCTGGCACATCAGCTAAAAAATTATCAGCCACCGATCCTGATAATTTTGAAGTAGACGGAGGTTTTGGTTACCGAATTTTGAACTTTTTAGCAGTGTTCTCCACCATATCGCAATCTGTGTTGTGCAAAAATACCAATCTGATGTAACATTCACCGAATCTGGACAGCGCGAGTTGGGATTCAAAATCGTCATTTCATGTCAAAAATGCGACAAGATTTATATTCCTAATTCTCCATTCATTGAAAAAGGATACGAAATTAATCGAAGAATTATTCTTGCTATGCGGCTGCTGGGCGTAGGACGGAATGGAATAATGAAATTTTGCGCGTTCATGGATCTCCCGCGGCCAATTTTCCAATCATTCTATGACAAGGTTGTTCAAAAGATAGCTGTTGGAGCAGAGGCGGTTTGTCAGCGTAGTATAAAAATGCAGCTCGAGAAGAGAAGGAAAAAGTGACGAACACAAGTGGAATCACTGTATCTGGTGATGGTTCGTGGAGGAAACGCGGCTTTTCTTCACTTTTCGGATTCGTATCGCTTATTGGATGGTTTACTGGCAAAGTGGTCGATGTGTTAGTAAAATCCAAATATTGTAAGAGTTGTGAATATTGGAAGAAAAGATCGGATACTGACGAGTACAAGGAATGGGCCGAAACTCACGTAGATGAATGCCAAGCGAACCACGAGGGATCCGCGGGAAAGATGAAAGTTGACGCCGTCATTGAAATGTTCCAGCGCTCAGAATCTTTGCACGAATTGAAATATGAAAATTACGTGGGAGACCGAGATTCAAAAACGTTTAAAGCCATCTTAGATTCACAGCCCTATAGAAATGTTACAATTAAAAAGAAAGAATGCATCGATCACGTGCAAAAGCGAATGGGTACCCGCCTTCGCAATTTAAAAAATGACAAAAGGACTTGGAGGAAAAGGCAAACTGATTGACGAGTTGTCAATTTATTATGGTCTAGCAATACGTCGAAATCATCATTCTGTGGAAAAAATGCGTAATGAAATCTACGCGACGCTAGACCACAAATTGTCTAGTGACAATGAACCGAAACACGACAAATGCCCGCGCGGAGAAACTTCATGGTGCTCATGGCAGAAGGCACAGGCTACTGTTTCAGACCATACGCATAAGCCACCTCTATCTCAAGAAGTTTACGAAGCGATTTCTCCGATTTATGCCGAATTAAGTCGTGACGAACTGCTTTCTCGTTGCATCGGCGGCTTTACCCAAAATAGCAACGAGAGCTTCAACGCCACAGTCTGGTCAATGGCTCCAAAATCGACGATTCGTGGATACAACATCCGAATTCCGACACGGGATCAGCAACGGGGGATGACGCGCGAGATACTTCGGTGATCCTCTACTATAAGAGATAATTCCTGGAATTTTCTCGAACGTATCCGTGATCACTGCTACGTTGATGTTCAGATACTCGTTCATCGCTTCTCTCTGCGCACGTCACACTTTTCTTTTATATGATCCCCCTCCCCGGGCAGCGTCGATCCTTGTTTACAACTTCGCTCATAAGGTCTACAACTCACATCACAAGATAAACAAAACAAAGTGACATTACATCTATTACAATTACATATTTTCAAACATTCAATACAGCAGTTTTAATACGGTAGCACATATAGAAAACATAATAGGTAAATCGGTATTTTAATGTAGCGCCCTCTGTAGAGCTGCACTTATCGAATAACAATAACATAGAGTAGAGTATCCGCTTATAACAAAACACAATATACAATTATCATAGAATACAAATTTAGGGAAATAAGAGAAAACAAAAAAAAGGTGCAACAAGACTTCCATGTCGAAGAATTCTATTTCAATTAGGCCAAATAATAATACTTTAAAGGTAGAAATCGAGAGCAAATTCAAAATTTATTTCAGTCGGGAAGATTCGATAGGACGATTGCTCCGTTTTAGCGGACGCACGTTGGAGGCGAACCGAAAATACGAGTCCGACTTGCCAGTACAGATTATAAAAGTCCTCGCAATGCGAATAGAGTGTAATATAACTACATCAGCGTACCACGACGCACGTCCATCGCACACGCTGTACGAATTCTCACCTCAGGTGGAACCCGGCTATAGCATATACATCGAACCGCAGCACGTCATATATCTACCGGTCAACAGAATGAGTATGGTATAGGTATAGTATAGGTTATGTTGTTTATAACCTTAATCTTGATCAGAACGATGAGCCCGTGGATTTCCGAGGAGAGCAAATCGTGATACGACTAGAATTGAAGATATTGTAATGGGGTTGGAGTTTATCACTCGAAAGAATAAAATAGAAGGTGCAGCACTGTCTCACGTCATTCCCGAACAGACCGTTCAACAACTAACACATACCAACATCGCGGTCCTCGAGTCAATAGGTTTGAAAGTAATCAACAATGGAAAAGTTGGAGATATTCGAAGGCTTGAATTTCGACGAAACTATAATCAAGAAGGAGTATCACACTTACTACCCCAAGACAAGCAATTTTAATCTAAACAATGAAATACGCATCTGCATTCAGCATCAAGACATTTACACTTTACCATGTGAGAGTTATATTTACGTTGAAGGAAGGTTTAATGTAGACGCAGCTGGAACTGGAGACTGCGCTTTGACCAATAACGCCTACGCATTCCTGTTCGAACATAACCGGTACGAGATCAATGGAGTCGAGATCGGTAGATGTACCAAGCCGCGTATTACTACAACCATAAAGTCTTTGATATCATACAACGACAGTGAAACCAAGATGTTACAAGTGGCTGGATGGAATCCTTTTCAAGACAGTCAGCCGACGCTCTATGATGGAAAATTCAGCGCATGCATCCCTCTAAAATACTTCATGGGGGTTTTTTAAGACTATAAACGCGTATTGATAAACGTCAGTTAAGAGCTAGTATTGGTTAGAAGCAAGACCGATGATAATTGCTACAGAAACACCGACGCTAACGGCACCAAGAAAGCGAGTTTGAATATTGAAAGAATTGAATGGCTTGTACCTCACATATCCGTAAATGACGAAACACGTCTAAAATTACTCGACGTACTTAAGAATGCTAAGTCCACATGTATACATACCATTCCGTAAATGCCACCATAACCGATATATGGCCTGTAAAATCTAGTACGGGTATGGAAAGACCTCGATATATAATCTTTGCCTTTCAACAGGGTAAGAAAGACAATTTTAAAGCGATCGCGTCGCTTTTTGACTATTCGAAAATCAGAAACGTTAAGCTATATGTGAACTCTGAAAATTATCCCTACAACGATATGAATATTGACATGCAGGGTAGACGCTATGCCATCGTGTATCATATGTACGCCTCCTTCCGTCCAAGCTATTACGGGCAGCCTAGCGAATCGCTCATGAAGTATAACAACTTTAGAGATTCCGCCCTCTATGTAATAGACTGCTCGAAACAAAACGAGTCGGTAAAGTCGAGCGCTGTCGACATTAAATTGGAAATGGAGTCTAAGGAAGCATTTAACAAAAACACCGTCGCGTACTGTCTCATTATACACGACAACGTTGTTCAGGAAGAACCTTTGTGCGGGACTGTTAAGAAAATAATCTAAGTATGCACGTAACGTTCGTCGAGTCAGTAGCGGTATATGAATGGGACGACGATGAAGTTCGGAATGGTTACGTATGGCCGTCGATCGTGTAATATTCGAGCGTAGAATTGAACGACTCGAGAAAATTCTAACGCCCATCTTAACAAGCGAGTATCGAGAGAAATTACTTCGTCGTCGAGGATATTTGGTTATTGATATACAAGGGTTCAACATTCCCGAATTCGCAGTCAAGGAAATGAGCATCAGCGACGGAAATCACAGCAGGCATTACCTGTTCAAGCCTTCAGTTCCTTTTCATTTACTTCCCGATGAAATCAAACGACGAGTTCGATGGTTGGAACGTAATCACCTGAATATTAAATATTCGGACGGATTTGTGGATATAGAAGAGATCGCGAATATATTGGTTAATATGTGTAAAGATTACGATGTCATATATGTTAAAGGGCATCAGAAAGAAATATTTTTAAGAAAATATATAGAATTAGATATAGTTAATTTGGAATATAGTAGTGCATCCCGTTTGCCTAAGTCTAATTTAGCTTGTTTTTATCATAAAAAAGTTTCGGCGCGCGTACGCAATACAATGTGAATATACTAGTCGATTATTTAATAAAAAGTTATAAATAATTTCCTGTTTGTACTAAACCTCCCTATGAACCGTGAAAAATATTGCGTAGTGCTGACGTCACGATTCCTGTTCATTCTTGTTTGTGTATCGAACGTTCACAGGTGTGCCGTACTGACGTCACGGTGTCTGTTCTTTCCCGCTTTATTCCCCAGAGACTAGTGTTAAAGGTAGGTATTAAGATTTAAAAACGATTTAACTTTAACAATTTATTTAAATAAAGAAAATAATTATAACAAGGTTTAATATAAGTTGAAATAATTAAAATGTATAAATAGATAAGTTGATAAACATTTATAAAATATAATATAAAACTGAAAATGTTCTTTTAACAATTCTTATGATGTATAATACAATATAAATGGAGATAAATATTTACAAAGTATATGATAAACATAAAATAGTTCTTTCCTAATCGATGCCCAACTTCATGATTTCGTGATTGTAGAATACGGTGTTATAGGCGAAGTGAAGCGCCTCCAGCATAAGCAGAGCGTTCATCGAATTTTCATGGCAGGTTAAAAGCGATTTTACGTTTTGATATAAATCGACGTCCATTTTAGTGCACATGTCCAAAACAGTGTTGTAGAATTTGATAAAGTCGCCCCCTTTCAGTAGGGATATTTTCTGATCAATCAGCTCCTTCAAAAAGTATATGCTATTGTATGTCTCACGCGACAAAACCATTTTCTGATCTGTGAAGAATATGCAGACGTTGCGTGATTTCAGACGTACCAGAGGCACGTAACCTGCAGCAGGGCTGATTCCTACGTCTAACTATTTGAAGCAGCTTTTATTAAGAGCATATCGACTTTCCGAGCAATTCTCGTTTTTGCACGATTGCGTTTTCTTTCCTTTTGAGAGCATTGTCGATTAACTCATTGGCGGTAACAATACACGATTATTAATATTTTTCCAAAAGTAAGAATGGTTGAAAATCTCACCTTGCTCCATCGCGAAGTATTGATGTTGATGATATGGGTGCTGACTGGATACTGCAAGTGGACGACGAGGATCTGTCGCTCATCTTCCAAGGCTAAAAGATTCCTAAAGCCTTCTCGCCATCAAGGATGCGACCTCCATTCAAGCCGCGGTTGGTTCTAAGGGTGATCCATATGGATCCATCGCAGACCGGTCCCCAACTCGAGTAACATGTGCCATCATCGGTATCCAGGTGGGAATGCCACGGGTCGACACTGGAAGATTTGTTGTCATCTATGGGCTAGAACAGATCCTGAACCCGCCTAACGATTGTTTTAGGCGGGGGTCTGTCTGGGTCAAGCGTAGAGGTGTATAAAACCACCGGGTTGTCCGAACGTCGCATCCTCTCCATGGTTGCATTTGCAAGTTGGAGAATAAATTCCTTCAAGGACGGTGTACATAGTTCTTCACGGAGTTGAGTATTCCGGACAAATCACCGGGCTGCGGCGATCACGCGTAGCATTTTGTTTTGGCAAGCCATAATACGCTTAAGTTCGGAATTCGCCGCCGTGACCCAGGCCACCGCTTCGTACGTGAGTATCGGTCGTAAATAGGTTTTGTAGATTAGCATTTTGATTCTTAAATCAAGTGCCGACCCTCCGCACAGGAGCGGCAGCAAGACCCTTCTAGCACCATAGAACTTGTCGATGACGGCTCCGATGTGGGCACCAAAGGTCATCCGCCGATCCAGGACCACCCCCAGATACTTGACCGTGGGACTCCATGGATGGCGAGACTCCCCGACGTAGATAGAATCAGCCGGGGAGTATGTCGTCGAGTGAAGCGGCATGGCATGCCCATACCGCTGACATCTGTAGCACTGGCCCAAACCGGGCCTCGATCGGAGCGCTTCCACGGAGATATCCAGCGAGAAGACCTCAGTCAGCTGTGATATCTCCTTCTGCTTCTTGTCCAGTTTCACCAGTATCAGCGGCATGGGCGCTCCACCTCGATATTTCTTAAGCCTCACCACTCCCTCAGGCTTAAATCCTCTCTCCTGTAGGTCCCGCGTCACTTGTTCCACAGTAAATTCTACTGGAGCACCTCTCAGGACCACGTTGAGTAACTTCTCCGACGGTAGCTGGAACGTATGGAATGGAATCTCCTCCACCAAAAGCATTTGAGTAATTCCTCGATAGTCACTTTCGGCTACCGGGAAGATCCTAATACCGTCGGGAATTGTTTGGGCTTTTGAGAATTTATAGCGCTTACGTTTGATCTTTGCCGATACTTCCACCCAACGTGACTTGTCTCGCAGGGGCCCGGTACTGGGGTATCGGCGGCGCCAAGCTCTCGGCAAGGGTCCAAAAACTCATCCCCGGCAAGGCCGGCAGAGAGACGTTCGAGAAAGACATTGAATTTTTATGAGGTGTGCGATACATCCCCAACGGTTCTATCTTTATTCCTGTAAAATAAACCAAACGTTGTTAAAGGGCGAGTGGGACGGACCGGCAGTGGGTGTAAAAAGCCCACTCCCGGTCTAATTGAACAAACAAACAATCAACAAAATGTAAATATAAAATTCCAATAAATAAATAAAATAATAAATAATTTAAAGTCAATTGGAGAGTATTTGATCTTTTATTTTATTTTCGTTTTCTTCTATTCAACCTTTTATGATAAACATTTTTTCTTTTCTTTTTAATATTCTTTTTTATTTTTTACAACTTTTTGTTATTTCTTATTTTTTGACTTTCTTTTTTAATTTCTCTACTTTCTCTTCTTCCTTAAGATCGGCTGGTCGTCCTTGTCAATGTGGTTTCCCAGAGTCAGGAAATGTCAAATAACGGATAAAATATCGCTTTACGGGCGATCGTCAGTCGCTATCGGACGGCCAGGTGAAGGAAACGGCGCGCGATGCCCCGTACGGAGTGTGCGAGAGAGAGCACCTCGCCCCAATCCCACTCTTAATGTAAGAGTCCATCCCACTCTTAATGTAAGAGTGGGATGGATTCCTAGTACCTTAGCGGCGAGTGTATTCGGGGCCAAAGTTCAATTGACGATAATTCGAGCGAGCTTATGCTACTTCCCACTTATACACCGGCACTTTTGTTCGGCCCCGCGCAAGGCAATTGACCCCGGTCAACCCGGCGGAGGTTTCACACCTATCGGGGCGAACTTGACTTTTTTAATCTTTTTAATTGTTGTTTTAATAGCACGGTGTTATTTAATTTTTTACTTTCACTTTTTCTTTTTTAATATTTTTGATCTTTTGTTTATTCTTTTATTCGTTCTTATCGCTCGCACTTGCACTCTCTCACAATTCAGCTTTACCGCTGGTTTTAGGTGGCATCGTTAGATAAATATAAAGCCCTTATCGAACGAACGATTGTCGCTTCTGGGATATACTGCAAGTGCAGTCGCGATGAGTTGTCTATTATTGAGGTAAACGTCGCAATTGATGATGACACAGTTGGTGGGGAGGGAAGTGGGCGAAGTCTGTAAAAAGACTACATTCAGTTTGTTTCTAGACGTTAATCACATTTGCATACGCACCCTAAACTTGTCGGTCCTCGATGACGTGGTGGCCCCAGACATATGTATGGACGCTACACTATGGATGACCCTCTTATCGTCCAGGGGCGAGAGAGCTAGCTTTCTCTGCTCAACAGTGTAAATGTCATGGAGAGCTGTTCTGAATACATGTTGCGTTTTGTATAACAAGCTCCCATTGGTCAGACTCTCTATGTAGTCACCCAGGCTGATGTCGTCCTGGACCACGTATTTTTTGACTCCTTTCACCCTCTTCACCTGCTCACTACCAATTCGTAGACCATACATCTTTGACCGCAAGCCTACAAATTCTTCGACGGCTTTACCGCCAGCCTCATCCATAAATTTACCCGGTATAGCTTTATTTCGCCGGCTGATACCGGAGGAGGAGTTATCTACATTATAATTTGATGAGTCGAAATTGTATGGATTTTGTTTTATATCCTGATATACATCGTTCGTTTGAATCTGCAGGATGAAACTGTTTGTGTCAGTATAGCATAAAATTATTTTGTCCTGGTACGTTCGCTTCAAATCATTGTAGTAAAAATCTTACATTAACCATTTCGATAATTCGAGCACGGCGAAACCGATATAAATTGGTTTATTGTAAGTTACTTTCAACTTTCTCATTTCAATTGCCACAAAGTTTTCCGTGAAGGTGCTCACGCTCTTAAAGTTTTGTTTTGCTATTAATGAGCGTGCTCCCCGTCTTCGCCCGGGTCTTCCCAATGGGTTAGCAGTTTAACGTCTACCCGCTTGTCGACGTTCTCCATGGTCTTACGGTGTGCAGCGTTATTCATGAGCTTGAAAAGCTCTTTTCAAATTTGTTTGTCGCTTGTTGACGCAGAGACGTATTCAAATTAATGTATTTTTTCAGCCATGCCGACTGCTTGAATCGCAATATTCTATGTATGTGGATGAGCTCTAGTCCGTTAGATATCGCTTGTTTTAGGTTTCTGTGATGGATGACGTAATTGTGTTTATCGAACAGTTTTCGATTATGAAACTTTGATGTCGGAGGCACGATGCTTTCAGGAAGGAATGGCAAATCGTTGTGAGCGTCGTATAGTTCTTTGGGATATCTCATATCTACCTCCAAAAAGTACCCCGTTTCCTCATCCTAATCTAACCTGTCGATATCTAGGTGTTCGATCTCCTCTCGGCTCATCCACTGGAATTTACCGTAGGGTAGGGGTTGGGACATGGCCCATCCATATAGGTTGTTGGCGTCCAAGTCCATAAGAAACATCGATGGAACGCTGCTATCGTAACCGGGGCCGTATTTATTGTCCGCCTTCGCATAGCACAGACTGACTTGCGACAGACCACCTCGAATTCTTCTTTTTATGATGTGGTGCATTTCCACGTCAGTTAGCAGCTCCAATTCGACCCCGGTATATTTCAGCATTGCGTCCGAGCCAGTCCCGGACTGGTGTAATAATGCGCCGGATCAAGACCGTAGGAGCGCTGGCATACTTTTCGGAAATTCTCAAAAATATCAGTGAGCAGGAGCACGTCTGTTTTCAAATACATATTTGAGTATTCCAGCAAACTGTCGCAATGGAAAGTATTCCATACCTTTATGGCATGCTCGTATTCCTGATTGGTGATGTCTCTCCCCGTCAGACTGTTGCGAAAGCTATGTTGGGGCGGTAATGCTGGTTCACTCAGCGTATGGTAGCTAGTGATATGGTTGTACGGGAATATACCTTTCTTGATCACCAACCTGAACTGCTCGTCATCCTCAAAATGCGTTCTCACGTGCTCAAACTGATCTTCGGCGAGATTTTCAGCGAGCTTTTCTATGGATGACGCCATGAACCTAAGCGAGTTCACAAACCTCATTTTAATATTTACAGTTCTAGATACGCCGGCCTTATCCATGTATCGATCCACCTCGATCTTCTTCGTGAAGCTGATATATTTTTCTTTATTAAGGGGTATGACATCGATATCTTCACTATCATCTGTCAGCTGGCGTATGTGTAGATGGCTGTCATACCCACTTAAATTGTGGAAGAAGATCGGAAGCACTTTGCCGATTTTATAGTTTAGGTTGCAGCAGGAGTGCGCCGCATCTCGGAATCGACCGGTCAAATGGCAGTGATCGGATTTTCATCATATTTTTCTGGCATTTTACGGCTTCGGCGTATACCTTCATCTCGTTATTGGTAAGGCGATTCATGGGTTTTGGGAAACTTTAGGTGTTCGTCATACAATTTTTTAATATCCTCAGACAGTCGTCGTAAAAATACATGGGGGCAATCCACCCCGGCATAGCTCACAAACTTATTGTATCTTGCGTCAAATGAGTACTATGTTGTACGCGAAGCTATAGGCGTTTTATTCGTGTATGATGCTTGCGGTTCGGGGTGACAGGTCTGTATAGGCCTCAACATACATTCGAAGTCGGAGTATATGACGAAAGGTAGCGCCATTTTCCTGTCATAATTCACGAATTTCAGGATGTTTTGCGGTACTATCTCACCCATTCTATTTTTTATCCTCTGTTGTTGGCATTATGGTCTTATTGCACTCGCCTTCGGTGTGCTTTCTCAGAGCTTCATTGGTAGTGAAGTAGTTGAGGCAACCGTCGCAAAAATATTTCCTCCGTTTGTTGTAGGACAGCGACGCCGACACCAACCGCGACAAATCTGTTATCAGCACGTAGTGGGATTTTTGCGCTTCTTCCACCAGCAACAGATTGACGTGCGTGTCTCGTTTCGTCTTGGTTAGATACAGCGGTCCCCGATTTCATGTGCTTTCGTCTCACCATTGAATTCGAGACCGTATACATTCAGTCTTCGTCGGGAAGTCGACACCTTCTAAGTTCAGGACGGTGATATAGTGCGGATAGCTCGCCGTTCTATTCCTATGTATATTTGCTGGGCTGAAGGGCTGCGGTGATAGCCCACGCGATTCGTCATTGTTTTGTATGTTAACGCAAGCCTTTTCATCCACTATTTCTTTCGGGAGTTCTATGTAGGACGATCCTCCTAGCGGTCTGTACGTATTGACGTTAACATCTATGTGCGATACTGATCCTTCCATCCCGAGTCTCGATCTTGGAACTTCTCGGCCTTTGTCTTAATTTTGCTGCCGAGCTCATCGTAGAGGTCATCAAGATTGGCTCGCGGGGTCACCACGACGTATTTCGTGTTAAAGGATTATAGTCACTTGCTCCTCTCCGCAGTTCTTCGTGTACCAGGCGAATAATTCTAACTGCAATTTCACTCCCTGGTTCAATCTCCTCATATTATCGCTCACCAGTCCGCAGATTTTCTGCATGAGATTGAACAGTAATGTTGGGATGTCGACATCGTCGGCTCCTACGATTTTGTATTGCTTTATGTTAGTCGTCATGCTTGTTTTTAGAATGAGAACTCCTTCTTCCAACATCGCAGCGTTATTCGCTAGATGCGTTTGGGAGCGTATGTGGCCGTTGTATAATGCAGCCGTCGGGAAGGTTTGGCCGCAGCATAGGAAGACTTGTTCCGGCTTGCTGGTTGCCGGTATGGTCTTCTGTCTCTTATTAGCCGGCTGGGCTTCTACAGAAACATCTCGTTTCAATATTGTGATTATTTTTCATGTGACAATACCTAGAGTGTGATAGAGAGGAAATGGGTCTTAATGCCTATAAGCCTACAGGCGAAGTTACAACACTTTCTACCTTGTTATAAGCATCATAACGACCATCCCTACGACGACTTCTTCGAAAGTCCACCAGATCGAAGACTCCGCTGTCGCGTTTGCAAAACTGGGGACCGTTCTTTCGGATATAACGGAGAAAGCGGAGATGAAAGCAAGATGGAATTTCGTTATTGTTTACATGAACGACATACGGGCCTCTCATCAGACAGTGAGGACGAAGATTTGAGAACTGTTAAGACATATTGTTCTGCTAAAAATAAAGCTATTATAGAAAAAATAAATAAATATAGATAAACATTGTTCTAATGTCTTAATAAATAAATAAATATATAAATAACGTTTCATTAGCCCCCATCCAAACTTCTGGTCTAAACCTGATTGTAACGTAATGGCATTGCGTAATATTACGTAATATATAGGAGCGATCCACGACAATCAGCATATTGGTAATAGCGGCTCTCCCGCGATCACCTAAGTCAAAGAGTCAAACGCGGTCAGTACATGGATGGTGTACCGTATGTGTATTTAAAAATGCGACGGTCATAGCACGTTGACAATACGGGGTTCCTTTTCGATCACCTAAGTCAAACAGGGTCGAGCGCAGTCAGTATTTGGATGAGTGCGATTGTCTGGTGAACCGTGATTTTATTCGTAATCGCGTTTCATTAGCCTGCATCCAAAATTCTCGTTGAAACCTGTTTGTGATGTCATAATATTACGTAACCGCCATCTTTCTACTTATCTTCTGAACAAAACCTTCCCACCAATGCCTCCTGATCCTATATCTTCTGGTGAGATGCGCAATTTCCTAACCCGCCATCTCTCCCTACTCCCATCTCAGATCAAGAACCGAATGAAATTTTGAATTACTTAGTTTTGCTTTTAATTCTGTTACAGTTGGAATTTCATAGTATTCATTTTTAATATTTTCATTTAGATGTTTTGGATCTAACAAAGTCTTATTTTAGATGAATCCGGTTTTTCAACAATTACTAAACAACTAGTCCATTCCATTGGTTTATCATATTTTACAATAATTCCTAGTTTGCATAAAGCATCTAACTCTTTTTCACTCTATCTTTTAAAGTAATTGGTATTCTGTATGACAAAAGAGCAATGGGTACAGCATTTTCTTTAACTTCTATCTTGTATTCTTTAGGAAAGCATCCAATATCATTAAACACATCAGCATACTCTTTAGTGACTTTTTCTTTTGTTAAGGTATCAACTAATAAATCAACATTCTTTTGAATCAAATCTAACTTAACAGAAGTGCTTAATCCTATTATTGGTATTGTATTATGTGCAGTGACAATGAACTTTCTACATAGAATTTATCATTATCATTTAGAATCAAATCTACAGTACCAAAATTTTTTACTACACTGCCACCATAACCTTTTAATCTTACATTACTTTTCTTAATATCTATTTTTGAAGTTTTCTCAATATTTTTGATTACATCTAAAGGAATCAGATTTACATCAGAACCTGTGTCAATTTTAAAATTTATAATATCATTACATATCTTAAATTTCTTATTCCAACTCAAAGCATTCACATAACATTTGACAATATTTATATATATATATATATATATATATATATATATATATATCAGTGGACATTTATACTTTTCATGTTGTCCTCCACAGGTTCTGCACTTATATACATTCTTGCTGTCACTTGCTTTTCTTCCTTGAAATCATCCTTTTTCATCTTTTCGTCTTTCTTTTTCTGTTATCTTCTCTTTTGTGTTTGTGTGTACCATATTAACATTTTCATTATTCCTAGTATGTATCTATTTGGTCTGCTACCTTATAATCTCTGCCACTCTGAAATTGTCCACTGTCCCCAGTTTTATTATTGCGTCAATTGTTTCATTATCACTTGAACCAAGCACTATCTTATCTCTCAAAATTTCATCTGGTGATTTGAATTCACATGTTTGTATCAATGTCTTGCAATCTGTTAGAAATGAGTCATATGCTTCACCTTCCTTCTGTCGTCGATTATAAAAAGAAATCGCGCATGTAGCACATTTTTCTTGGGGTTGCAATATTCCTCAAATGTTTTCAACACAGCTTTAATTTTCTTTTCTTCCCCTTCCTTATATTCAAATGTATCTTGAAGTTCCATTGCTTTTTGTCCAATTAAGTTCAGTAGTATTGCTATCTATCTTTCTTCAGGTTCCTTATTATATGAGGTTGCTTCCATATATATATATTAAAGGATTTCTCGAATTTTGTCCAATTTTCTGAGATATTTCCATTCAGATTTAATGGTAGAGGTAATACAAAGTTCGCCATTTTCGAGCTTGTGCTCTTCCTCAGTTTTTAACTCACAATCAGTTACTTTGCCTTTATTACTTAACAGCTTCTTCCATTTCTGACTGCGCCATGTGTTGTTTATATGTATATTCAATGAAACACGTTGTTGCACATTACTGTTTATTGGACTATATATATATAAACTATCTTACATCTAACATGTTTCAATATGAGCCATGATGGGAACCATATTGTTCTAGTCGGCACACTGACGTTCACCGTCGAGGTGCGCGGAACCATTAAAATGGCGGGAATATTTGAATAATTGCTATACAAATATATTGTCTAACACAGTACCAACATCCTATAATATCTAACAACCAAGGCTATTTTTAGTGATACACAGAACAATACTTCTTCTTCTTCTTAATCTTTTACCCTTTCTACCTTTCGGTGTAAGGGTAAACAATACACGCAACACATATAATACATATAAATAATGTAAAATTCAGTGATGAATATTGTAGTGATTATAGTCACCAATGGCGAAAAACGTATGCTTTTTAGTACGGTTTACGCACATTTTTCTACATACGCTTTTATATTGTGTCATCAAAAACGAATGCAACGTATGCTATTGCTATTATAACGAGCAAACCAAAACTAAGTGAAAGATTATACTATATCATTTAATTTGTTTTTGATTTTCCCGTGATCAGCAAAAAAATGTTTGCTGATTGATTTGCTTATTTTATAAAGAAGTACCTGGTGGACCGAGGCCTTGCTCGGAGTTCCCAATTTTTTTAATAATTTTGAACCAAATAATAACGCTCTTTATTTTAGTTTTGATATTTAATTAACATTATATATTTCAAGTATATATAGTAGCACATATATATTAAAAGTTTATAAAACGAAGTATTAAAATTAATATTTATAGTTATATTTAAATACTGAAAAATAAATAAATTCAAGCTCAAAATCTTTTTAAGAAATACACATTTTAAGTAAACATTTACATACCTCCTTTTGCAACGCCAACTAATTGTGTATAAGTTTTTATTTTGATTAAAAAACTTAGCTCCGATTACTTTTGTAACTGTAAACAAAGTTTGTGAATTTACATGTTGTTGTTAGTTTTCGTAGATATTTTTCTTTTATTAACATACTACTTTCAGCGCCATCTATGGTTTAGTAGTAAAGTTCTAATTACTTATAATTTCGCTTGGCTGCATGATGTTAAAAAAGTTGCTAACCTACGTTTAGGCCGAAATTGGTGAAAACCTGGACCAAATGGATTGAATCGGGACCGGTACCATGCTAAATCGGTTTTTCGTCCCCAAAAACTCGCAGATACTAAATTGTAACAAAATCTTGAGAGTAATTTTCAACAACACATTTTATGTACCGCAGAAATAGGTAAAAGCGGGACAAAAAAAAATTCCTGGGGCCGGGACCATGCTAGATCAATTTTGTGTTCTCGAAAATCCCCAGATACTAAATTGCATAAAGATTGCTAAAGTCATTTTCGATAACCAATTTCATATACCGCAATACCAGAAATGTGTGTAGACCGGGTCAAAATGAATTTTCCCGGGACCGGGACTATGCTAGATCGATTTCTCGTCCCCGAAAATCCCTAAGTACTAAATTTCATCAAAATCTAAAACCGGGTCAAAAAGAAATTTCCTGGGACCGGGACCATGCTAGATCAATTTTGTGTTCTCGAAAATCCCCAGATACTAAATTGCATAAAGATTGCTAAAGTCATTTTCGATAACCAATTTCATATACCGCAATACCAGAAATGTGTGTAGACCGGGTCAAAATGAATTTTCCCGGGACCGGGACTATGCTAGATCGATTTCTCGTCCCCGAAAATCCCCAAGTACTAAATTTCATCAAAATCTAAAACCGGGTCAAAAAGAAATTTCCTGGGACCGGGACCATGCTAGATCAATTTTGTGTTCTCGAAAATCTCCAGATACTAAATTGCATAAAAATTGCTAAAGTCATTTTCGATAACCAATTTCATATACCGCAATACCAGAAATGTGTGTAAACCGGGTCAAAATGGATTTTCCCGGGACCGGGACTATGCTAGATCGATTTCTCGTCCCCGAAAATCCCCAAGTACTAAATTTCATCAAAATCTAAAACCGGGTCAAAAAGAAATTTCCTGGGACCGGGACCATGCTAGATCAATTTTGTGTTCTCGAAAATCCCCAGATACTAAATTGCATAAAGATTGCTAAAGTCATTTTCGATAACCAATTTCATGTACCGCAATACCAGAAATGTGTGTAAACCGGGTGAAAATGGATTTTCCCGCGACAGGGCCCATGCTAAATCGATTTCTCCTCCCCGAAAATCCCCAGGTACTAAATTTCATCAAAATCGTTAGGGCCGTTTTCGAGAACCCAATTCTATATATATATATACAAGAATTGGTCGTTTTTCTCTGAATTGTACGATTGTAACGGTATATCAAAGCAAGCAGGTGTGCAAAAAGCTAATTACTCTCTTTGTCATTGTAAAAGTATTTTTATTTTTGGCTTTGCGCATTAACAAAAAATTTAAAACACTTATATCAGTTTACTGTTGAAAGTTTTGCCAAGACTAAATTGAACTAAATTCAATGAGACCCGAAGTTACCAATGCGCTACTTAATTTTTTTTTAAGAATTGGAAAGAAATATCAAAATAAACTATTATCAATATTGAAAGTACTATAATTTCTTGAATTGATATTCAGGTGAAATTTAATTAAGTATATGTAGAATAACGAAAAATATATATCCTTCTTTTAATTTTCGTCTATACATAAATAAACATTACATAATTTCGACACATTTATTCACTCGTCTTCATAACAAAATCTTGAACATAATCTATACATAACTAACTTCTCTCACGACTAACTACATTTCATCGTTCCTTACTAACTTAAAATTACGCGGCAAATTTAAATTTCTTCTGATACATATCCTATCTTTAATATTGCTAATTCTTTTTGTAATAAGCACGATAGTAACGATTAATGGGCATTCAAGGTAATCGAAATATTTAAATAATCATCACTTCAGTAATTGTTTTATTTGTCTATCAATTGTTTTTAATATTTTACTACGCATAAGTACCATACGAAAAATAGTTTTTATATACTTTTTTATTTGCTTTTGAAGAAAAATTATAATTTTAGTATATTTAAACCGAATTAGATGCCAAAATCTTGAATGTGTTCCCAAAATTAATATTAACAATAGCGCCTTCTTTTTAACAATTGCTGAACCTCACCCCAAATTGTAAGAGGTACTATTGGTGGATCGTTTTTCCCATTTGGTGTTGGTAATATTTGTTTGCGTGTTATCTGAAAGCATTAAAACCGTTAGTCGTTTTTGACCTCTCAGTTAAGCTAGACTAAATTTTAAATATGCAACCACAAGATATATCATCAGTAGGTGTGTCCTATGCCACCTTCGAGCGGTATGCATGTGGTGTGCAACCGCCGAAAGAGGAAAGGATGCGGGGATGTATCGAGGCGTTAAAATACTACGGGATATTGCCGCGAGACGAAGAGAATCTGAATCTTCGATGTCATACGTGCGGGTATATACTTTTTCGCGGAAAGTGCGCGCAGAGAAAGCTCGGCTACATCTTTCGGTGTCGCAATCCGGCAGGGGAACATCGGTTCAGTGTGGTGAACAATAAACCGGTCGTGAGCGCAATTGCAGAGTGTGGTGGTAGTGCGTCAACAGTGGTGGCGTGGTAGAAGTACTGTCGGGTGGTCGGCACGATTTTCGAAAGTTGGGGGTATTTCTATTTTTCCTGTATATGTACAAATGCATGCATAGGTACATTATTTTATATTACTGTTTTATTGTTCTTTGCATCTTACATCGTTAGGTAGCAATGATATTGTTTATTCCCACTTGGATAATTCCGCATGAAGTGGACCGCTTTTAAAGATCCCTTACACTCGAACTCTATTGTTTTGAATAAAAGTTTAGAAGGGTGGGTGATCTTGGTACCCTGGCCAACTTTACTTGGAATTATCCATTTGTTAAAGTACTAGTATTCGTACGTATACTGTAGGATATAACAAAAGGAAGGAATACTGTGAGTACAACCAAAACGATTAGGGTTTATTAACATGTATTTCCCCTGAAGCGACACCCCAGACGCATGCGTAAAACCGCGACTTGCCTTGACTTAATTTACATATTCTAGATTTTTCTCTCGTCATAACTAGTAACTAAGTTTCACACAATTTATACCCTGTAGACTTCGCCTGTTAAACTAATACCGCGTTATCAAGTCTCGTTGCCATTGATAGTAAGTGAAAATAAGTGAACATGGAATTTAGCGATACAACATATAATATATCTTGATCGCTTTGCATTCTCTCTCCCAGTATTCCTGTCTTCGGTTACGCTCTGTATATATATACATATGTATATAAATTTACAAATGCCTATTATTGTGTTCTTAACAGTTACACCTCCTGCCACAAACAAATCTGAATTTTGAAAACTTAGATTACGTTAAATATTTTCTTCACCTCAGATTAAGTTCATTCAGAGGTTTAATGTATGAAATAATTTTTCTTAATAAATTTAGTTGCTATCATTGTTTGTTATTTTTTTGAAAGTGTTGAAAGTGAGGATTTTAGACTTTGTACATGAGGGTAAAAATCGGAATTCTGTGTTATCAGGGCTTATTGTGATTGTGTGTTTAGTATAATAAAAACGTGAATACACATTTTATTGCGTAGCCCCCAGTGCACCCCTAGTGAGGTCACGGTGCCTCGTACGGGGTGGAAACTATCGTCATTGGATTCCGTGTGCAATTTTACCTAAGAAAAGTTGTCTGGGAATTTTGTTTGGTGAATATTCCGGGATTTACGGGCAAATGTACAATAGGTTATATCTTACCACGAATAAAACAAAACGTTGTTTGAAACGTTTTTGACATTTTCTACCTCGCTTTTCTCCTTTAAAATTTATAGTTACCAAATTTACATTGTATAGAATTCAATTCCCCGACCAAACCCTTACGAACAACACAACACAGAACGAATGTCGCTTTTTCCTCTAAAATTAACGCGGCTTTTTCAAATATCTACGAAAATTTAAAGCATGGCTGTAAAAGCACCACTCTTATTGGTTGTTGGATCTCCTTACTCCGGCCCGCTGAAGTGGCCCACATACTATGTTTGTTGCCCGTTTCATAATCCCAGTTTCATACCCCTGTTTTCTACGTTATCGTTATAATTCAAATTTCAAATGTATGTGCGCATTAGACTTGGTCGTTACCAATTGCATTTTGTAATTATTACACGGCCAATTACTAATTACATTGAATTTGTAATTGGTGAAATCCAATTACCCATTACATGTAATTTGTAATTGGTGACTGTCAATTGCCAATTACTGGTAATTAGTAATTGGCAATCGCCAAATACAAATTACATGTAATGGATAAAATGTCATTGAAATTTAGAGTAATTGATGAAAATAATGTAATGATTTGTTTTAAAGTACTTATTAAAAGAAATACAATGATTACAAAAATCTTCCATTACACAATACATATATATATAAAAAGAAATGAAAAAAACTGTTTTTTGAGTTTTTACATCATACACTCAACTCTCGTTTATTTCTGGTAGCATTCATTTCAAGGTTCTCTGATTTCAAGTTCACGCCTCTTTTCTATACCCTCTCTATTTCACCATCAGATACTGCAAGCGGCCAATGACAAAAGAGCCCAGAAGATTATTCTATTTTTTGGCAAATATCAATTACCAATTACTTCTAATTGTAATTGGTAATTGAGAATTGCCAATTACAAAAGCTCTTCCCACACAAAACACATTTGTTCCTCATTTCGACAATGAAAAACAGTGGAAAATAAGAAATTAAAAAATCAAAAAACACGTACACAAACGGTGATCCAGCGCCAACGTATGATATTAGTAAGTAAGCAGTAAGTTGTTAACGAATCTCGGCAATATTTGCGCCATCTGCCAAACTCTGGATTCTTACTGACAAAGAAGGAGCATATGATCTTTTTAATTAGGTAAACAATGATAACTATAGCGGATAACTTTTCGTATTTACTTGGGGATCTTTAGTAATCTCTGCAATAGAAGCCTACAGATACAACACAAATAATAACAATATAAACCGATAAGTAATGAAAATCTGCACAATACTTAAATGCTTAACTGTTTGTGTTTATGGGCGTATTCGCATATATAACACCAGTTCAAAATGCCGCTAGCACTTAAAGCTTGCGCATGCGCATTGTGCGATTTTATTTTATACTGCCCTCTACAATATAAAGCAGAACTAAAATCCAATTTCAATCCATTCAAATCATGATCTCACCCCGTGTTCGAAGAGTTTTGAATATATGTACTAATATTGTCGACTTATTTGTGCCAAAATCTTTCTCTTACTCACTTTCTACTCACTGTATACTATTAACACATACACTAATGGATATTTCTTCACAGCCTCTAGTTTCAGGGGTATCTGAAATATTTTATCAGTTCAAGAGGCATAGGTAAATTGTATTATTGTCAAATTCATAAGTACTTAATTTTGCTTGTTTCCGATTACGTTGTCTAAAGTTTATTTAGTTCTTTTTTTGTTGATGTTTTAGATACAGGCTTACTAGTGAACTTGTTCTACCATGTATATGTATAGCTACAGAAGTTATGTCCATTTAATGAAATAAATAAAAATAAATAAATATATACACAGCATTTTTATTTTACGATTAACCTCTTTATTTCCATTTTAATTTAAAAATGTAAGAAGTAAAACTTTTGGGGTTAAGTGCTTTTTAAAGAATGGCCCCAAACAGGAGTAGTTCTGATTCCAAAATTGATAAGGCGCTACTTTTGGTACATGCGTTCAGGGAGTTACGGGGGCGCGGCAGCGCCGCTAGCGCTGGATCTAGCAGTATCCTGAACGCAAACACTAGTTCGGGCGCTAGATCTAGCGGTCGCCATATTTGCAAGCGGAATTTATTTTCGCTAGCAAAGATGGCGATCGCTAGACAACCTAGCGGAAAGTGGGGGTAAGGTGGTTAAATTGAAATATTTCTTGTCGTTGTTCTTGTCATTCCTTATACTTATTCCTGTAAGCATCGGGCCTATTAAAGTATAAATTAAATTTACACTTAAGAACAAAGAAAGTCCCACTTAACTTAATTTACCTGGTAGGTAAGTTTTAAACGATTATTTCGTCTATATCAATTAATATATATACAGTACTTAGGTCTCATTTCAATTTAAAATAAAATATTCAAATATTTTTAAGAAATGGATCAATCGATTGAGATACATCGAAAATGACTGAAAAATTCATCAGGGTTATATCGCGAAACAACGAGCTCCACGTAATTTTCGGTTCTGCCGGGAACACAATTTCCTTGTTCCGGACGAGTGGCCGCATCGATAGCTGCAATAGGTGCGTCGATTAAAGCAGCCACTGGATAAATTGGATTTACAGCAACAGCCAAATCATCTTCAAACAAAACTAAATACATTCTAAAATTTTTTTTGTTTTTTATTGTACGCACAGTTTATATAATAATTATATAACTTACTTTTATAAAGTGATAAATTATTATTAATTATACAAACAAAAAACACAAAGAAACCTGGAAACTGATTGTAAACAATTTACTAAACAAAAACGTTGGATTAGGTTATACTGCGTAACTTTGAGCGGAACAACAACCGCCAATTCTATTGGGCATGCGTCAGAAAAATACCTTTCGGCGTACGGTTCAGGGAGTTCCGGAGCTGAGACTAGCGCTAGCGGTTATCGCTTCTAGCGCCGTAACTCCCTGAACGCATGGATTGAGTCGGTCATTATACGCTTCTTATCTATGGTTTTGGTGAAGTTAAGTTAGATGCGAAGAAATATATAATTAATATACTGAACATTCGTTGGATGGCGTAGTATGGCTGATTTGTATAGGTTTCTACTACGCAAGAAAGCTTCAACCAATCACAGACCATCATCAATTTTAAATGTGTTTTAAACCGAATTGGAGAGAGTTATAAAGTTTACCACGTTAGCCACATTTATAGCATTTGCATCAGTTTGCGTATTGTTTGTTTCGTTCTTGTTTTATTACGATTTTGTATTCAAATATGAAGTCAAGCAACCCAAAACGATGTTGTGTGGTAGAGTGTACTGATATGGGTATGCTTAGAAAAAGAGACTATTAAAAAGTAAGAGAAAATAAATATTGTATCTACCTTTGTCAGTTTTTTTAGTTTTCTGCTGTATATTTTTCGTTATTTCAGATTTGAAAGTTGTAATTTTTATATCATTATTGTAAATCCAATAAATAAAATTCCTAAATTTTGTTTAATTGGATTTACGAAATTGATTAGAAATTATAAAATTTCTTAAATTTGCATAAATATTTTAGGTTATAATGCAGAATTACAGATTTCTATAAGAATGTTAATTTTCAGCACGTTCGTTACTGGCGCTGTTTTGGTTCTTTGATTTATGCAAAAGCTACCTTTTCTATTATAGTTGTTCTATGTCAGTCCGTTAGCAGTAGCTATATTATTCTGATTGTATGATTGCTCTTAATTGGATAATATGAAAATGACATCTGTCAACATTGTATTCATTTAAATAAAATATTTATAATAGAAAGCAATAAAGCAAACAAATGTTGGCATTAAAAGTATGGTAATGTGGCGATTTAATATTGAATTGTAAGTATAAGTTTTGTTTATTAACTTGCATATTTAACAAGCATTTGTATATGGTTAATTTAATTCACGTAAATATTGAAATTCCTAACTGATATAGTATTAGAGTTCAATTTATAAAAATTCAGAACAAATTGAGTACATATATACAAATGTGCCGAATATTAGATATATTTAAATATATCTATTCAGTCTAATTTTTCTATACCATATTCAGTCTAAGAAGGTTGTAAATTGCCATTGGAAAACAAAGTACAGTTTATTTTCGTCCTTGTAAAAATAAAATTCTAGTATCACGAATTATTTGCATTAGAATGTGTGCTTTGTGTTTATACATATAATGCATTTATGTACAAAACCAATTGTAACTGAATTAGTAGATATTAGTATTTTATTATAGGCAATGATACAGAAAAATAATGGGTTGTATTAGTAGTAAAAAGGATATTAATAACACGCATGCCAATATTTTCCAAGTTACAAATGTTGATGATGGAGGAAGAGCAATTAGTCCGGGGCAATTAGAGGTGACTGAAGTCCATTTAGTCTTTTACCAGAGAGGGAAAAATCCTACACATTGGCCTTTACGTTGTTTAAGAAAATATGGATTTGACACAGAAATATTTAGTTTTGAATGTGGTAGAAGGTGTCCTACTGGGCATGGTATTTATGCTTTTCGCTGTATAAAGGCTGAACAATTGTTCAATGTTGTGCAGCAAAATATCCAGTTAAGAAATCTAACAGATGATAATCAGCAACTATCTGATCTTCCTTTTTCGTTAACAACTACAGGACCACCTGCATGTCGCCGAATATCACAAGCAGATAGTTACTTGAATTCCAGCAGCAATTTTGCAATACGTTCACATTCAGTTTTAAATAGACCTAGCTCTGTTACAAGTAATGAGCCTTTAAGTCCACCTGTAATGTCACCATTATCTCTACTTGAAAACAACATTGAGCAGAATAATAATAAACGTGAAAGTTTAATTTTAGAACATTCATATACTAATATAGGCACAACTGAAGATCATCTTAATATACCATCTTATATAAATGTAACAATGTCAAAAACTGCCGAACACTGTGAGACACAGAATTCCAACAATCGTGTCTATATGAATATAACCTGTAAGGGTAGTAATGTAGATTCGCATAGTGAGGAGAACTGTGATCCTAATTTAGAACATTCTAGTCACTGCTATGTTAATATTCAGACAACTGAATTAGATGAACATTCAGTATCCAAGATAATTGATTTTGAAAGTGGGCCTCATGTTCCTACATTCTTCAATGCATTAACAGAAGTTAATTATGCTGAATTAGATTTAACCAGTATGGGTAGTACGACGCCGTTAACTCCGGAAAATCCTATTAAAATAAAAGGTTATGTAACAATTGATTTTAATAAAACCAATGCACTATCACAATCAGTAAACCCAAGAATTGATCTGGAAGAGGGTAGCCGGAAGACGAGACATAATTCCACTATTAGTGATGTGCCCATAAGACATAGTTCACTTAGTGATTGAAGTTGTAGCATAAAACATTTTGGGCGAATATCTAGGAATCCAATACAAGGTGAAGCATGAATGATAAGCTCTATTTTGAGTTACATTGCTGGTTATTATTTAGTCATTAACTTATTGGTAAACTGTGAATATCTAGAAATAAAAGAATAATGATCACTTACTATGTACGGAATATTATTCTGTACAACAATGATGAAAGTTATATCTATCACATTGTAGTACCCAGTGGGAAAATTCGGACTCATAACAGGAATTATTAGGCGTTAAATCTATAACTTTAAAACATGTTCACCTGATTCAATTTTGTTGATGTACCATATTGAATTAACAATATTGAACGGGAATGGAACCATTTAAATTGCAATTCAATGAAATTGATCATTGGAAGAAGTAAAACCTAAGATCTACTTTTATCCAATTTTGTTAAAACTCGTTATTGATTCGTGTTAATTCATTTGGTCAAAACCCATAACCTAGCTATTGGATTAGCTGTCTTTGTATCTTAATTTGAATTACTAAATTAATAAGTAAAACATCGGAATTTAATGAAAGGATGATCAGGCTATTACTGTTTTAAACATCATGAAAGACGGGGCATGTTTGTAGAGAACTGCCCAAACCTTTACTCGCTATTACCTTTTTCGTTTCCGTTTTCTTTGGCACGTTATGCAAAATCATTGCAAATAATTCCTATTGCCATACCGTCCCGTACGGAAGATTTCACTTCCGGTAATTTTTAATGAAATCACTTTTTCTACTTTGTGGAACCGTGTAAATTAAAATGCAGAATCAGTATTATTGATTCCATTTGGATGATAAACCAAATTGAGCCGGTTAAACGTGGCTTTATATCTCAAGAGTAGTCAGTCCTTGGTTGCCGAGTCTGTTGTAAATCTAACGATTTCCCGTGTATTCCGTATACTGCACTGTATATTGAATATTCACGTTGTTAAACAATCGTATATAAAGTGGTATTCTGACCAACATGAAAATATTCTTGATATTGATACTATTTTCGTCGGTGTGCTTTATGGAGAGTAGGGTGAGATGGGCGGTTCTCGGCCCACCTCACGCACCGTTCGTACAGGCGCAATCTGGGATTTCCGGTGACGAGGTTTGGAACTAGCGTTCAATCGCTGACGTGCGGGGGCCCTCAAAAAGTTTTAAGGAAGAAAAGAGCCGCATACGGGGGACCGCCCAAAAAAATTTAAATAGGGGGTGTGGATGAAAATTTTCTAATTATTTTTGGGGTGGGATGGTTCAAAGGTTTTACTTTTTCTTGGGAGCTTACGGGGTGCGCTCTTAGGGTCGAGTGCTATACAGCGGGTTGTATGTGGCGTGGCGTGCCGTGAGGTGTTGTATGTGGGGTAGGAGTTCTCCGCCGCAACAGCCTTATATCCGTGACGTCAACAGATGCGGTTATCGTTACCGACAGCTACCACTATCCGCAACAACCTTATATCCGTTGCGTCAGCGGGGGAGGAGGGGCGGTTGCCGTTAAATTGGTTTAAACAGTGGTTGCCGTTACCACCAATTACTGACCGTACTGACATACGGGAATCGATCAAAAAGTTTTGAGTAAAAAAGTCGTATACGGAGCACTGCTCAAAAATATATTTAAAAAGAGGTGAAGTCCAAGAGTTTTCAATTTTTGGAGGGTGGGTGGTTACTTGACATATGGTGACCGCTTAAAAAGTTTAAGTAAACAAGTTTTATCAGTTTATTAGAGATTAGTGCGAATTGGCTAGTGGCTAGTGAAGGAGATATATTATAGTTAAAGACTGTTTAAACGAAATTGCTAATCAAGGACTTGAAGAAGAACTAGTTAGAATGGAAAAAATCACCAATGAAAGATTTCTTCTTGGTGCTTCGACATACCCCATTACTTCAACCGAGAGTAAATATGTTACTGTTGGTATTAGTCCTGCTGCTGGATATATCCTTCTTTTTCACATCGATTTACTTCACAAAAGAGGGGTGGTTCAAATTGTCAACAGTATAACAGAGTATAACATCGGAAATCATAAAATAGTCTTTTTCTCTATAAATATCTCGTAATAATTAGAATTTTAAGTCGAGAAGCAGATCTCATAATTTCCTCGAATACATTTATTAACTTGTATAAGATGCAAGATTTAATAGGAGAAAAATTGGAAATATTGACGAAATGCAATTTTTGGAATTTTTATGAAAAAGCTCTAGGGTTTTGTTTAATAGCTGTAATAACTGGTAGTGATAGTTTAGATGTAAATATAAGAAAATTCATATGTTCTCAAGAGAAATGTACGTGTAGTTTTCTCTTGCTAGACTTACTTCATTTCTTTTATAAAAGAATATGTAATGTCTATGAACAATTTAGAATAATTTAGTCGTGAGCAGTTCACTTGAATTTTTTTTTCAACCTCTTCATTGTGTTAATATGTATATTTTATAATTGAAGAAATAACATTGTATTAAATGTATAAAAATTGTTTTATTTTTCTTAATCTATACAGAAGAAAAATACTTATTATTTTAGGAATAGAGCTTGACAATATGGACAATTTTTCTTGGCCGGTGGGAAACCAGCAATATGTACCTCCTGCCAGCATTGATTGTAATAACAAGGTAGATGTCGAAGTATTACCTGTTTGTTAGGAGGTATATAGAATCAAAATTTTTCTAAACTAGGTTTTATTGTTGTTTTCTATACCTCAACAGGAATATATGATATCACATCAAAATCCACCTCAACTTCTTCGTCACATAAATCCTTCAATTATTTTATCATTTTCAATAGTTTAAGAATTCTTGTTTCATTTTAAGGAGTTAATTTTGTTAGTAAGTACGTAAACTTGGGAGAAGTAAAGTTCGTTAGAACTAAATTAACTTGCCTCCTACTTATGCTATTTTATGTTTTTATGACTTAAATTTTACTATGAATCGTACAGTGGATACCAAATTATTCCATTCTCTAAAAGGACAAGAACACGTTTAACATAACTCAAAAAATTATTACTAAAAGAAAGAACTTACTTCAGTATGGTTGTACTGTTGCACCAGAAATTTCTTCATCTCGAAGAGAAATAAGTCCACATTTCTCCGTCGAAAAATCCTGTACATTTTTAGGTGTGAAAAATCATTGTACCGTTCCGGCAAATGGCTACTAGAATTTTCAAAATCTACTGTAACTCCGGGGTAATAATGTGTGTTTAATTTGTTAATTTAAAAATTCTGTGAATTTTTTGTTCTATATCTTTCAGTCAATACTTTGTAAGGGACAGATGTATAAAACATTTTACATAAGATAATAATTATTAAAAAGAAACAACTTACTTGTGTGAAGTATTAATTTCCATAGTTAACTGTCAGCTAATAGGGATATTTGCCTTTATATAACTCCTGTGAGAGCATGTGATAGCCATTCTCTTCTATAAGAATGCATTTTTAATAAAGAAAAAATGAGTATATTTGAAAACAATAATATAGGTAAAATGTTATATAATAATTTATGATAATTTATTTTGGCGATAATTCAGTCGTGCAATATTGTGCAGTTAATCAAGTGGTTACTTACGGGTATTGACACAATAATCGTAAATAAGGACTTGATGCATGTGAGAGTCATTCTCTTCTATAGGCACGTGTAATGGTAGAATTAACAAGACGTGAATTATAATTATTGTATTTGAACGGTCTATGCATTTCAGAAAAAATCTTGAAACTATTTAGATAAATAACAAGATATGTATGTAAAGTGTTGTATAATAGTTTATAACAATTTATGACGTGTAGTATTGTGCAATTATTATGTCCAGGAATATCATTGACTAGAGTCCACCACTTTAAAATACTACTTGTAGTGTATTAAATGCGAATGTGGACTGTATTATACCGTTCCATCAAATACTTGTAAAAACTGTATTGTTTTAAAAAATTAAAAAAAAAAAACTAAAATAAAAGATATGCTTTGCTTTCAAAAATGTATTTATTTGCGAATTCCTATCATAATTGGTTAGAGTTTAAAGACACATTTGAATCTCTTATTCACAATAACGAATCTATTGGTGCAATTAAAAATCTCATTACTTAAGAGCATCATTAGATGGAAGTGCAGCACAAATAATTCATCCATTGGAATTTTCGGCATCAAATTATGTAAATGCGTGGCCGCTATTATGCGACAGATATGATAATAAAAGACTTGTTGTACACAATCATGTGAAAGTATTATTTAGTTTATCGTCGATAAATAACGAAAAATCATCAGTATTACGCAAACTAATGGGCATACTAAACAAATATATGCGAGCTTTAAATAATTTAGGGCAACCGACCAACAAATGGGATACTCTTATTATTTTCCTTGTAGTGAGTAAACTAGATAATGTAAGCGCGCGAGAGTGGCAACAATATAATACCACAAATGAACTTCCGTCATTACAGGAGTTTGTCATTTTTAAAATCAAGAGCCGATTTACTAGAAACATTACAGTCAAATAAAAGAATGTTTCATACAAAGCATCAATTAAAATCATTTATAGCCACAAACGATGTGTGTGAAAATTGCAAACAAGTACATCAATTATATACCGGGTGGCGCAAAATCAATCACCCTATCGGAAGATGCTATAATTTTTGCAAATGGCGTCGTATGTCAATCATATTTGATATTTCTGAACTAGACCAGGGGTTCTCAACCGCCGTGTCGCGAATACATGTCAGGTGTGTCGCGAGATTTTTAACGTCTTCTAATCTTCCGCAGATAAAATATCGTTGTAGATTCTAGAACATAAAAAAATTATCGCCAAATCGTTTCTTGGAGTAGCCCAATTTGGAAGAAATCGCCCATCATTATATGTGAAGCATTTAAGCATGTATCGTATAATAATCATATATTTTTTGCATTCAACTCTGAAAAAAGGATCCCCCATTTGGTGAATAATCTTCACCAGAAGTTCCATTTTTGCGGTGGGCGGCGTCCTTTGAACTTTGTTGGCATTGTAGGCTGCATCAGTAAAATATGTCGGTGGATACTCAAAGTGGATTTCCGGAAATTCTGGAGTATTCCTCATTCAGTTTGTTTCGGCGTATACCGAAATCCGATTATTTTGTGCACATTATGTGACATATAATTATACCTAGTTTGTCATCTGACTATTAATCATTGTCCCTTCTGGAAAGTCTATTTAACTGCTATCATTCTATTGTATATAATCACCTTTTAATTAGACTTAAGCTCCATTCAAGTCATTGTAGATTTTGGCTGTAAGATATCATTTACATGTAATTTATAACGGTTACGAAAGTGCATTTCTAGGTCTCATGAATCCATCAGACGTAGATTAAGGTACCGGTAGAAGCATTTAATTGATGGCTTTAATCATTATTGGGAACTACACTTTCTATCCGACCATACATATATCACCAATATATGCCGACACAGGCAGTTAGAGTTACAGTAGCAGTCGTAGCTTAGCTGATTATCAGTTAGAGTTAGAGTTACAGTGGCAGTCGTAGCTCAGCTCATCATCAGTTAAGCAGTTAAACATTAGTTGTATCTCAGTTCAGTCAAGCAGTTTTGTGAACCACCGCGAAGTTGTCGCAATAATCGTCGTGGTAATAAATAAGTGAAGTAATTCAGTGCGTTATTATTTTCATCACTACCTCGCATCATTCCTTCAAAGCAGCAGGAATCGTCAGTTCGTTATACAGTATGTCCCCGGATTGAGTTTACAATAGGTATGATTGACCAAAAATTTTCGAATTGGAATTTCATATTATGGGATTCCGCCCTGCTTGGTGTGAAGCTTACTTTTAGTTTACTTTCGATTTTTTAAAGTCAAGTAGGCCTTCACAGTTGAGCAAACACTATTTTAGTTCTAGGTAAACTATCTTTTCCGTTCACAGTGTGCCAAAGTATTACTAAGAAAAGTTGTTCAGAATGAAAAGCTATGGCGTTATACAAATTTTCAGAATGATCGGCCTACTTTGATAAAATCCAGTATTGGTCAGTTTTCTTTTGTATCAACTTCATTGTCAACTTTGTGTCAGCTTGACTTTAAAGAAACAAATCTGCAATTGAAACTGCAATCATATCTTGAAATGGGTTAATGATAACAAAAACAAAAAAATATGTATAAGAAATTTTGAATTCAATTATTAAAACAAAAAACAAATTCACAAATTATTGTGAATTGGTTCAACCGTAAATTTGGTCATCGTTGGATGGGTAGGAATGGTCAAGTTTTATGGCACCCAAAGAGCCCTGATTTGACTATTGCCGATTTTTATTTGTGGGGACGTTTAAAACAAGTAGTGTATGCAGAAAATTTACCCAATGATGCCGACGTATTACAAAATCGCATAAAGATGCTATATCCACCTTACCAATTCAGGAAATCCGGAATAGCTTTAAGAAACTGCGACGGAGGAATGAATTATGCAGCGACGAAGGTGGAGGGTTAATAGAATAACTTAATACTTGTTTTTTGTTTTAATAATCTCAAGGTATGATTGTAGTTTCAATTGCGGATTTGTTTCTTTAAAGTCAAGCTGACACAAAGTTGACACAAAAGGAAACTGACCAATAGTGGATTTTATCAAAGTAGGCCGATCATTTTAAAATTTGTATAACGCCATAGCTTTTCATTCTGAATAACTTTTCTTAGTTACACTTTGGCGCACTGTGAACGGAAAGGGTAGCTTACCTAGAACTAAAATAGTATTTGCTTAGCTGTAAAGGCTTACTTGACTTTAAAAAATCGAACGTAAACTAAAAATAAGTTTCACACCAAGCAGGGCGGAATCCCAAAATATGAAATTCCAATTCGAAAATTTTTGGTCAATCATACCTATTGTAAACTCAATCCGGGGACATACTGGATACAATAACAGGGCCGATATCAACTTCTTAGTCGTTTTATTTTTTGGTAATCAGTAAGTCGTTTTTTCTGTTTCGCTGTTTCGTGTCTTTGCTAGTTGCTAGTGCGTTCTTTTCATCATGGACAGATTTGTAATAAGGGAAAAGGAAGCCTTAGACATCGACAGCTCTTCTGTGTCTGAGGAGAGTGGAGATGAATATACGAATATTCCAAAGAGAAAAAAATTACGCTTTACTCATCATCTAGTAATCAGAAAAACGTAAAACCAGGACCAAGCAAAGTCCAACATAACCGCCACTATAAAGAAGAATATATGAATTTTGGATCTACGTGGACAGGCGCGGGGGACAAATCTAGTCCGAAATATTTGGTGTGTGGCATAGTGTTGTCAGATGAGTCTATGGTACCTAACAAGCTGAGAAGGCATTTGGAACGAACCACCACAGCGTCTCTCAAAAAACGCGAGAATATTTCCAACGCCTGTATACTTCCATTCAAGCCTCTTCTGTCATGATGGAAAAACGAATAAAGCTCTCACATAAAGCCCTTCTGCCATCATTCAAAATTTCTGAAATGATTACCAAGAAACAGAAACCCCATAACATCGGCGAAGAGCTTATATTACCGGCATGTAAAGAAATTGTTGCTATTATGTTGGGACCGGAAGCAGTTGAACAGATAGTGCCTCTGTCCAATCATACAGTTCATCGGCTCATTAAGGACATGTTACTTGATATTCAAAATAATGTCATAGAAAACTTAACAAACACGCAATTTACTCAACAGTTAGACGAAAGCATCGACATTTCAGCAAAAGCTCAATTATTAGCTTTTGTGAGATATGTTTGCAGATCAGAAATTATTGAGCAATACCTCTTTTGTCGAGAACTGGAAACAACAACCACTGGAGCTGATATATTTGCTGCTGTTGATAGTTTCTTGTAAGATAACGGACTCAAGATATTTTCACCAAATTAATGCATTGAATTCAAGTATGCAGGGACGGCATGAAACTATCATATCATCAAGTGATAAAATCAGCGCATTTTCGAAAAAGCTTGCCTTTTGGATCTCGGCCATAGGAGAGAACAATCTAACTGCTTTTCCATCTACGGCTACTGCATCAAGTGAGTTGAACACAGAGGAAAAAATCAGATAAAAGACCGCATAATAGGGCACCTATCTGACTTGCAACTAGGGATATCCAAATGCTTTCCCTCGATCTCGACTACTGGCTGGGAGTGGCTGATTGTACCTGACGAAGAAAATGTATTCAAAGCAGAATTAAACTGCTCCGAAAAAGAGCAACTTATAGAAATATCATCGGATACAGTTCTGAGATCGAAATTTAAAGAAAATGCTCCCGATGTTGCTTGGATCCCAATCAGAAATGAATATCCGGATATCGCGAATAAAGCAATATCTCTTTTACTGCCTTTCTCAGCGTCCTACTTGTGCGAGTCTGTATTCTCTATATTAAAGAATATAAAATGTGACTACAGGTCTTGCTTACTTGATGTGGACGGCGAGATGAGAATGTGTTTATCAAGAATTTGTCCGCGCATAGATATACTTTGCAGAAATCGCCAGGGACAAGTATCTCACTAGTTTTAAGATTTATGTCTTTATATTTCTGATGTTAATGATTATTTTATGTTCCTGCTTAAGAGTCATAACTTTCTTTTATGTTTATATTTTTCTATTTAAGAATCTTACGCGATAAATTTTAAAATTTGTTTTTCATAGTCGTTCCATAATAAAAAAGAAGTATTGTAGGTACCTTATGTGTTCGCTTTTTGCATCAAGGTAAAAAGTAACATGTAGGGGTGTCGCGAAAGTTTGAAGCGTACTTTAGTGTGTCCCAAAGGAAAAAAAGTTGAGAACCGCTGCCTTAGACCATTTTGACATCCCCATACCGACACAGATCAGGGATCTAGGAGTTTTATTTCATCATCAACTGCAGTTTACCAATCATATAACTGCTATTTGCAGCTCTGCTTCGCGTACACTAAGTTTGGTAATACGATCTTGCAGAAAATTTGTTAAAGTTGTGGCATTACAGAAGCTTTACTGTACATTAGTTCGGCCCAAGATGGAATATGCCTCAATTATTTGGTTCCCAACTATGGCTACCAGAATATATTTATAGAGAAGGTACAGAGAAGATTTCTAAAATACTTAAAGTACAGATCAACAGGTGACTATCCGGCCAGGCGTATTGATTATATTGAAGTATTGGTAGAACATAAATTCACTTTCGGATCGTAGAGTAATTACCAGTGCAAACTTCATAATCAAACTAGTAAACAATAAAATCCATGCTCCGAATTTACTCTCTGCTGTAAACATTATTGTACCTAAATACGGGACTAAATCTAACGATACGTTTTTAGTGGCCAGAGCCAGAACAAATGTCTTCGCTGAGGCACCTATTCACCACATGGCCAGGAACACAAACAGGATTGTGCGGGATCCTTTTTGCACCTCTGGAATAATCGAGTTCACCTAACCCTTTCAATACCCTCTATCCTCTTCGCATAATCAATTGTTAACAAACTCATATCTCAGACGTTTTTGCTTGGAATATTACTATACCCAACTCTTTTTTACACGGTAGATACGTTCCTTAGAAAAGCGTGCAAAAAAATCGTGTAAAAAATACATGCGGCATATGGTACATTTGGGGATATGTTCCACAACTTTAAGAAATCGTGTAAGATGAAAAAACTCTTAACTATTTTCCCCAAAAACCGTGCAAAAGAAGTAATAATGAAATCCATATTACATAAGTATTTATAAAAGAAAAACAATTCATTTTTATTGCAAAAAATTAAAATTAGTGTACAGTGAAAATTCAATCCATAAGTACAAAACATATAAAAATTCAAATTGAAATTAGGAAAAAATCAATTGCCACTATTCATCGCTACTTGATAACAAGCGTGCACGTTTTTTACGGACTGGGCTAAAAATGCTATCATCAGTAGAAATGTCAGATATGTCTAGCTCAACTGTCGGGTTTGATTCAAATGAACAATTTGGTTCGTTATTAACGGCCCCTGTTGGTTTTTGTGGTTATAAAGTCTGTTATTAGCGGCTGTCTTTTTGGTTTCTGCAGTTGCTTATATAATTCTTGATATCCAGTTACACAAAACTTAAGATTACGTTGAAATTTTAATGCACGCTCCATGTCAGGATCATGAGTAAGAAAATGTGTTCCGTACTTGTAGCAAATTTCAAGCCCTCACAAATTAAATCAGCCGTTAATAACTGAACTTCATCCTCGTCTTCGTCATTATCGACTTCTTTATTATCACAAACTGTCATAAATTCGATCAAATCATCCTCATCCAAAGGGCTTTCTCGCATTAATTCATCGATATCAGCCGTTTGCATGTTGTTAAAACCTTCGCCACCAATTGCATTCGATAAATTTATAATTTCAGAACACACAGCTGATTTTTGTACTACGAAACTTCCACTTTTGATGCATGCTGGCAAAATTTTTTCCAACAAGCATTTAAGGTCGATTGGCGCAACTGTTTGGTGGCAAAAGAAGCATGTGCAATACAATCCATAATCGTAAACTTTCTCCATGCTTCCATAACATTAAAATTTCTTTCTTCCATTGAATCTAAAATATATTTCAACGTTTGCTTGATGTAGTACATTTTAAATGTATATATAATATATATAATACCCTGATCGAGTGGCTGAATCAGCGAGGTGGTATTAGGCGGCAAAAACAGCCATCGAATATTTGGATGATCCAGCACTGGATGGCTGGGCGCATTATCAACGAGCAAAAGTATTTTGAATTCCAAACCTTTTTGTTTCATATATTTCTGGACTTCAGGAACAAAGCAATTGTTGAACCAATTTGTAAACAGATCAGCTGTCATCCATGCCTTTTTATTCGCCATCAAGTGAACTGGAAGTTTTTTAATGTTCTTAGCTCTAAAAGCTCGTGGCATAAGGGATTTGTTGATTAACAGAGGCTTTAACATTTTATCACCAGATGCGTTACTGCATAACAAGAACGTCACCCGATCTTTGGCCGCTTTAAAACCACTAGCAGATTTTTCAGATTTTGCTATGTACGTTCTTTTAGGCATTTTCTTCCAGAACAATCCCGTTTCGTCGGCATTAAATATTTGATCTGGAGTATAACCGCCCTGTTCAATTATTTTTGCTAGTTTATCCGGAAAGCTTTTGCAGCATTTTCGTCTGCTGATGCCACTTCTCCTTTTATTTTTACATTGTGAAATGCGTGTCTTTTCAGAAAACCTGTCAGCCATCCCTCACTTGCATTAAATGCCAGTTTCTCCGTTTTTTCGATCCAGAAACAATTGACTGTCGAATGGAATTCTCATTTTTTCTAATTGTTCTTATAGTCGCTTCGCTTAAACCAAAAGATCTGCCAACAGATGTGGGACCTTCGCCTCTCTTTAGACAGTCTAAGATGTTTATTTTGGTTCCTAACGAAATTGCTTGTCTAATCGGAATATTTGGTTGTAGTTTAGGCATTTTATTAATAAGGGTTAGTACTGTAAAAACGATGTAAAATAATATTGCTTATAGAACTTTTTATTTAACACAATATTACCTGTTTTAGTAGTAAAAAGTTATTATCAATATAAATTAAACTGAAAATTTCATTACCTGATTAAAAAGAACTTTAATTTGAACATTAACTTTTAGAACTTTATTTAAATTATTTATTACGTCCTACGAACTGAAAACTTTAACACAATACTGAATAACGAAATGGTGTGTTCAAGTGGAAGTACAATGAGATAAAGAAAAAGCGATCATAAAAATCGGGTAGTTCCCGTAAAAAGTAAAAATCCATGAAGTAGACCAAGTCACTAACACATCTATGGGCATAAACCGACCGACGGTTTCTTTAGTTATGTATACCGGCGGGTTACGATATTCCCCCAATTGTATTTTGTTGCTGTATAGATAAGTTTCTGTAAGACACTGTTTTTAGGGATTCGTGCTAGAACAAAAATTCGTGTAAAAAGGTGTATTTATTCTTATTGGTGAACCGCGTTATTTCAAAATCGTGTAAAAAAAAGACCGTGTAAAAAAGAGTTGGGTGTACTACTTACGTTTATTACCTTTTGTAGTATATTGTAGAATTATTGTAAGCACTGTACTATATTGTTTATATTATTCTTATTATTATTATTAAGTATTTCAAGAGCTTGGACAGAGTTACGATACGAAGAAAAAGCAGAAAAATAAAATGTACATAACTCTCACATAAATAACCTTACTGAGACGTTTTTATTCGGCAACTTTCACAGAAAGTTGTGCAAGGACTGCACTGCAAACTACATTGCATATACCAATAATTATCAACGGAGACCGGTTTCGTTTTTGTATGTTAGAGTTATGTAGATTTTATTTTTCTACTTTTTATGTTCAAAACATATTTTCAACAATTTGACGGTAATTATAAATTCTCTAATGTCAAATAATCGAATTAGGTGATAGAATAACAAATTTCAGTTTGATCTTTGCTCAACTTGAAGAAATTCAATATCAAATTGAGCAATTGTACGAAGATGAACACATTGATCAGGAATACAACCAACGCAATAATTTCGTTATTGACTATCATAAATTAATAGCGACTGCAAAAATTATTTAGAAATGAATAGACAAACATTCTGTGAGCATATCATATATATATAGATAATTTTGTTATGTAAAAGTTGATAGTGTAAACTTATAATAATTTTGGTGATAGAAAGTTAGTAGCAGTAGTAGTAGTAGTGGTGAGAGAGGTGAGAGACGTAAGATTGTATTGTAGAGTTAAATTAATACAGTTATATTATTAAAAATAAAAGCAGGAAGTTGTGAATTAGGCGGTAAAGTGGAAAGCTATCGGTAGAGTAGTAAGATAGTTATCAATTCATTCAAAATGAAAAGCTATTGTCATAGAGTTCGGTTGTGAAGGTCACAGAGGACGTACGTTAGTTCTTCTTCTTCGTATTTATTGGCTTACGGAAGAAACCATTTCAGCCAGACACTGTGTGATGACTAGAGAAAAGAAATTACACTACTATATTCCCCAAAGTATTGCCATTCTATTTTTTATCAATCGATCCAAAACTCGTCAAGCAGTGGCTCTATATAAGCTTTGTTTGCATGCAGCGTGCTAAAGGAATATAAACGGTTAGCTTAAGACTCTTCTTGCTACAGGGCTCGTTGTAGCATCACAGAAATGGGCCACGGAAAGACACGTATAGGTTTAATAGAGTAGAGAAGAGGGAGAGGTTTTATTGGGAAAATATTGTTCTCTTGTTACATATTATAATTTGATTTTAGTGTTATCAAGGAAGTTCATTATTGCTTTAATAAGCTCCAGTGAGGGATTTATCAGAAGATAGGGAAAAGCAAAAGGCGAAGGCATCCCTATCGCGATGAGTCGAGAACAAAATTCGTTGCAGTGAATTAGGTTTATTCTACAGACAAAGAAAATGTGATTCAAGTCTCCTATCACCCCCAGTTACAATTGGGGGAATCTGGGATATTGATCTTATTTAGATGAGCAAATGAAAGACAATGATTAAATCGGAGTCGACATATAGTGACGATACTTCTTCGATTAAGAATTAGGTTCTTAAACCAGGTTTTATTTGGGATCTTGCTTACAATCTGGCGATAGTATTTCCATTTACCTTGGCTAACTTGATCCCATTGCGATTGCCATTTCTGCAAAAGTGGCTCTTGGAAGATATGTAAAACGTCTCTGAAATGAACCCTGTAAGAGACAGATATTTGATCCAATCTAGCCCCCTGTTTGCCAGTTCATCTGCTTTCTCGTTGCCTACTATTCCTTTATGCCCTGGAACCCATAAGAATTCAATGTCAAACAGAGAACTTGACAGTTGTAAGAACATCTTCTTAATCTCCAATGTTATCCAGTCAGATCTACTATTTATCCCAGATTTCTTGATAGCGTAGAGAGCACTTTGAGAGTCAGATATGATGAGGGATTCTTTGAGATTTAGCCGTTGAATAATTTTTAAAGCTTCCAAAATGGCGATCGACTCCGCTCTAGTTATATTATGGTCGTCGTTGTAACCTGATAGATATTTCCTGATTAGAGGATGGTGCATATATGCCAATGCTTACGCAGTTAGTTAGAGCCAATTTGGACGCATCCGTGTAAATCAAATGAAATGATGGCCATCTGGATGCTACCATTTCACTAAATACACCATTTACTAGCTGGGTGGGAATGTTTGATAAATTATACTTTACGTTAGTATTGAGAATGACGGGAATTTGGTTATTTTGAGCATAACAACTACAAAGAAAGCATGGGAGAATTGTAGTTACTTTTAGTCGGTTTCTATGATCCCTGCTATCGGCATAGGATTTAATTAAGGTTGGCAGGGGCAACTTCCTCCAAATATTTTTGGTGATTAAGTTCGAGTTTAAATATATCTGAGACAAGTTGTGTTTTAATTTGTTCTCTAAGCTTATGGATTTAAGTACTAGCTTGTAGGCAAGCTCTTCATATCTTATTTTTAGAGGTTGTTCGCAGGCTTCTATTAATAATGCATCTGTTGGGGTAGAACGCATCGCTCCCAAGGCAATTCTAAGAGCTCGAAACTGAATTCTGTCTAATTTGGTTGAAAGAGTTTTAGATAGAGGAAAGATTAAGGGGCCACTGTAATCAATATGTGATCGAATTATTGCCCTATATAATAGTAAGAGACATGACGGTTGTGCACCCCACCAAGTTCTTCTGAGAGACTGTAAAATGTATAAACCTTTGGTAGATCTTTTAACTATATTATTCACCTCCGATTTGAAATTCAGTTTTCGATCTAATGTAATACCTAAGAATTTTACTTCCCATGAAATTCTAATATTATCATCTTTGATAAGAATCAGCGGTATGGGATCTGGTAATTGCCTCCTGGTGAAAATCACTGCTTTGGTTTTCTCAATGCTTATAGAGAAGTTATGATCCTCTAACCATTGCTGTAATAATTGTAGGTTACTATTAAGTTTATCTATTGCATTTGAAAGGTCTTTCCATTTACATACAACACAGTATCATCAGCATATTGCAATATGCTACAATCACTGGTTAAGCTATACCCCATAGTACTGGTGTATAATGAAAATAAGACCGGACTTAGAGAGGATCCTTGAGGCAGACCTTTAGTGGAGTGTCTGAGGTCCGAAATATAACTCCTGTACTTTATCCTAAGAGGACGGTCTGTGACGACATCCATAATTAGTTCTGTTAAGTTCTTCGGGATATTAGCCGAAACTAATGCTTTTTGGAGAGTTAACCAATCAACATTGTCATAAGCCCCGGTAATGTCGAGGAAGTACGCAACTACATATTCCTTATTACCAAACGCTTTATATATATCTGTTATTAGAGTCGCTACGCTGTCCTGAGTCGATTTGCCCTTTCTAAACCCATATTGGGAGTCCGGAATAATCCTGTTATGTTCTAGCCACCATTCCAACCGATTTTTAATTACAGATTCGAGGGTTCTAATCAGACATGAAGATAACGCAATCGGCCTATATGACGTTGCTAGGCAGAAAGGTTTACTGGGTTTAAGGATAGGTATAATATAGCACTCCTTCCATGATAGGGGAATTTTTCTTGAATTCAGAAAAAGGTTGAACACCCATAATAGAAGCGCCTGAGCGTTATAGGGAAGTTCCTGAAGCATTTTGTAGCTTATATTGTCTGGTCCGGGGAGCGAGTTCTTTCTATTAGATAAACTATTAGCCAATTCCTGCCATGTAAATCCTGCACTTAAGACTTGATTGTTTGAATACTCAATACCTAATTCGAGCAATGAGCCAGTAACTGAAGATGGAGCTATCATAGTGAGCAAAGCGTAAACCAATCCATGTCTAGTGGTAGACAACGAGCTGGTTGGAATATGTTACTGAATCTTTTAACTTTTTCCAGACCTCAGTAATAGGAGTATCCCTATTTATTGAGGAGCAGAATCCGATAAAGCTCATTTTCTTTTTCTGTTTTAGCTTCCTTTTAGTTATTGCTATCTTCTTCTTAGCTTCCAAGTAAAATTCCATGCTACAATTTTCTTTATATTGACGTATAGCTGATCTTCTCTCTTTGATGAGTTGAGAGCATTCATGGTCCCACCATGGAGGGGAAGATTTGTACTGATTGCTATTATTGGGTTGTGAAAATTTCTCCCCTGCAGTTTGGAGAACCTCCTGTAGGAACACCTTAGGACTCTCGTCGCCTTCTGACATATTAACTATCCTTTTACTGATATAATTACTGAAAGGGGGCCAGTTGTTTTCGGTAATATTGTATTTGCGTCTATTCGCAGGTAACCGCCCATCCTTGTTAAGCGACAAATCTATTATAATAGGGTAATGATCACTGCCATGGGTATCCTTTAGCATTTCCCATGTAGCTATAAAGTTTAGATCTGGGGTGCACATAGTCAAATCAATTATGTGGGCAATTTGATGTGGAGATGCCATTCTAGTTGGCTGTTCATCATTAATGATGTTCAGCTGTAAATCATCCACTATGTCTTTTAAAATATCCCCTACCCTATTATTTTTTTCATTTCCCCAGACAGTATGTAAAGCGCTGAAGTCCCCACACAGCATGAATGGAGCTGGAATTTTGGACAAGCATCTTCGAATTTCCCTGATACTAATATTACTATTGGGAGGAATATAGATGCTGGCAATATGAAATTGGTTTAAGCGGATTATAGTCACCTGCCATTCCTCGGCGTTGTAGGGTACCTTTACTCTAACATACGGAATATCTTTCCTAATTAAGATTGCCGATCCCCCTTTGCCATCAAATCTATCATCTATCTCAATGTTATAGTTGGAAATATAACATGGATATTCTTCGCTCAACCAGGTTTCACTAAGACACGCCACACTAATCTGCATTTCTCTCAAAAGCCAGATCAAATCACATTTATTACTATTAACAGATCTAATATTCCATTGTAACACCTTGAAAACTGCAATTTGTGGAAGTAAATATGCTGTATATGTGGCAGATGTATAATTCCAGTACATAAAGAAATGCTAATATAATCAGATTAAGACTGTAGAGGAAGTATCGAATTAAATAAGTTTATTATAGATTGTAACATACTGGTAATTGGGATTACCATAGGATGATCTTTTAGTGACTCTTGTATTGCGTTTTTTACTGAATTTATTTGGGTCAAAGATGAATTTATTGGATCCTGTGCACCCTCAGTGGAGGAATCCTTGTTTCCCCTAAATAGGAAAACAGGTGAAGTAGAAGGAAAATTAATATTTCCATTTTGGTACATTAAATTCTTGTTATGTTGAGACCAATCTATATTCTTTGGAGTATCAGGTTTTCTGCGTTTCGGAGATAACACCTGCGAGAATGATTTTCGAAACGTATTGTGAGAAGTACTCGCCTCAATATGCGGCTCAGTCCTCTTCAGGGTAGGGAAATGGTGTGTTTGAGCAACGTTTACATTTGGTCTTTTAATCAACAAGGAAGCTTCATAGTATGACATATTTTGGAAGGCCATTGTTTCTTTGATTTGCTTTTGTCTAGAGAATTCTGGACATGTTTTATCCAGAGCACTGTGCTCTTCTTTACAATAAAAACAGTTCATCTTTGTGTTTTTACATTGTAGTTTGGAATGATCACCGGCGGAAGAACTACATATTTCTTTCCCCTTGCATTGTTTTGCAGTATGTCCATAGTGAAGACACTTAAAATATTGAGTGACTGGGTGTCTATACATCTCCACCTCCACAGAATTATAATATAAGTAAACCCTTTTTGGCAACGTCGTGCCCTCAAATGTTATAACCACTGTTCCGGTTGGTTTATAGTGGACCTGATCTTCAGTTACAACCCTTCTATTAAGTCTCCTTACCTTCAAAATCTTGGTGGGGGCATGTATATTTTCTATAATCTCCCTTTCCTCTATTGCAGTGTGTACACCCCGGATAATGCCTTGACAAGAAACTAAGTGCGAAGGGATGAATGCATGTAGGTTCCTTTTACTAATCTCTGGGTGTACCAAAAATTATTTGCATTTTTGGCACAACTAAATAAAATAGAAATCCCATTACGACCTTTTCTTGGGATAGCTTTAATGCCTGGAATATTACATTGGCTCAAGATCTTACCCATAGTCATTGGGTGAATAGATCCTATTCCTCTATTTTCTTCTGGGTATTGATATTGTACATACACTTCGAATGGTCCCTTAGAATGTTGATTGTATGAATTTATTATGATACTACTTCGCTCACCTTGAGAAGATACTCCTTGATCCGTAGCTGGAATTCTACTGCAGCTGTCCATATTCATTTCATCCAAAATGCTGTTTTGAGTTTTATTTTGGGAAGCAATAATTAGTTCGTCAATTCTGTTTGCCGTATTAGGAGATAATAGTAAAGGTGGAACGACATTGGGATCTGGGGATTCTTCTGGAAATCCATGATAAAATAGGACCTCCCTACTGAGTTAGAAGTTATGTCTGCCAATTACCGGATAGTAAAAATATATAAGAAAGTAGGAAGCGTAACACAAAAAGCAATAATTGCAAACAGAAGCTTATTGTATTACTTACAACAATGGGATTCACAATTATTTTCCTCTTAATTACAGAAAATCAGAATAAACAGTCACGTCAACACTCGTTCGTCTGTACGTTAGTTATTTTGTTTAGACGTTTATTACCTTATTTACGCGGTTACTTAAATCGGTGTTTAAGTTGTGCTAGTAGTGATATGTGGGGGTATTAACATTGCGGTTCTCGCGGGAGGTACTAAAGGAATACCTGGGAGGGAGGCTAGGCGGTCGCAGTTCGTCGAATCGACCAAAGTTCAATCAAGAGATACCGAATAGTACATAAGTTATAGGATGGACGCGAACGTGTTCGGCCGAAGTAGCTTGCTAGCGGGGTCGCCGAACCCGAAGAGAAAAAAGGATGATTGCGAGAAGAGCCCGAAATTGTCTCCGATGGATCTAAGAGATCTAATTGAGATATTAATCTTATATGATAGATCTCTACCACTAATAGGTCAATAAAACAAGGCTGGTTTGAACGATAGTTATATTTTCAGAACGTTTACAAACGTTTTCGGAATACCTTCTTCAGTGAAAATATAACTAGATAAATATATAAACAAACATTTGTTTTTTATTTGGGAACTATCAACAAAATAACTAATGACTACGATTTCTTGATATAGAGGATGTGTAATCAACTTTTATATATATATAAATTATAAAAACTAAATTAATGTGTAAACATACATGCAAATTAAGTAAAACCTTATATCAAAAAATCTTTGTCGAAACCTTAACAATTCTGTTCAAGGACTAGGGAAAACCCAAATTTAAAAACCTAACCAAAGGTTTCCTTCTTAAGAAATGCAAATGTCATTTTAACAAATTGCTATGTACATTACTTAAATTTTGAATATCGGTTCTGAAATTAATAGTTTTAGTGTCTTTTTGTATATTTATCATTTCATATATTAGTCTTTTTTATAATTATTCTCTGTTTTTAATATAATTGTGTTTTCAAAATCAAAGTAATGCCCAAGATCTTTGTAATGCTTTGTTACAGCGGTCATTGCACCAAAATCATTATTTAAAGAATACTTATGGCTATACAACCTTTTCTTTAAATATTGTTTCGTCTGACCGATGTAACAACCATCACAGTCTTTACAGTTTATTTTATAAACTACATTACTTTGATTTTAATTAATTAATGTAGTTACCGGTTTAGTTGATCAAGCGGTTAGATTAGCTAATCCTGAATTTAGGGAAAAGAATTTAAACAAAGTTAAAGAAATCTTAGATAAAAATAATTATCCAAATAGTTTTTATGAAAAGATAATAAAAAATAGAATTAACAAATTATACAATAGAGGAATTAAAAATAATAACAATAAATCTTATAACGCTATTCCTTATAAAAAAGGTTTAAGCGAAAAAATAAAAAAGAGTTTAATAAAAACAACATAAACATTACTTTCATTCCAAATTATAGTAACAGATCTCTTTTTACCAATACTAAATCTAAAATAATTAAACAAAATCAAAGTAATGTAGTTTATAAAATAAACTGTAAAGACTGTGATGGTTGTTACATCGGTCAGACGAAACAATATTTAAAGAAAAGGTTGTATAGCCATAAGTATTCTTTAAATAATGATTTTGGTGCAATGACCGCTGTAACAAAGCATTACAAAGATCTTGGGCATTACTTTGATTTTGAAAACACAATTATATTAAAAACAGAGAATAATTATAAAAAGACTAATATATGAAATGATAAATATACAAAAAGACACTAAAACTATTAATTTCAGAACCGATATTCAAAATTTAAGTAATGTATATAGCAATTTGTTAAAATGACATTTGCATTTCTTAAGAAGGGAAACCTTTGGCTAGGTTTTTAAATTTGGGTTTTCCCTAGTCCTTGAACAGAATTGTTAAGGTTTCGACAAAGATTATTTGATATAAGGTTTCACTTAATTTGCATGTATGTTTACACATTAATTTAGTTTTTATAATTTATATATATATAAAAGTTGATTACACATCCTCTATATCAAGAAATCGTAGTCATTAGTTATTTTGTTGATAGTTCCCAAATAAAAAACAAATGTTTGTTTATATATTTATCTAGTTATATTTTCACTGAAGAAGGTATTCCGAAAACGTTTGTAAACGTTCTGAAAATATAACTATCGTTCAAACCAGCCTTGTTTTATTGACCTATTAGTGGTAGAGATCTATCATATAAGATAAGTATAAAAAGGTCACGAAAATCATATATATATATATATATATATATATATATATATATACATTTAATTGAGATATTAAGGGAGGACAATGAAATGCTCAAAAATAACTTGAACGATTGGAGGAAAGAAAGTGATGAAAAAGTAGAAAGCTTAGAGAGAGGGAATGGGAAATTATTGCAAGATATCCTACAAGAAATTAAAGAAATGCGAAAGGAGAATAGGGAAGTTCTGCATAAGATGCAAAGAATGGAGGAAAAATTCAAGGAAAAAGAAGATAAATTCGACGAGGACAGAAGAAAATGGGAGGAAGAAAAACGTGAGCTGGAAAAGAGAATCGAGAGAGCAGAGCAGATTAAATGGGAAAGAGAGAGGAAGGAAAGGAAGAATAATAATTAGGAATAATAATTAGTGGAGTGTCGGAAAATCTAGAGGTAGATTCAGTGGTAAAAGAAATCATCGTAGGAAAAATGGGTATCTCAGTGGAAGTAGCAGATGGCTTTAGAATAGGGAAAAAAGCCGATGGGAAAATAAGGCCTGTACTGTTGAAGATGAGAAATTGGAACGATAAAAGAATGGTTTTGGGAAATAAGAGAAAGTTAGCGGGTGGAAGCATTTTCGTGGATGATGATCTTATTAAAAAGGAACAGGAATTGCAATATCGACTAAGAACCATTGCTAAACAGAAGAGGGATGCTGGGAGGCTAGTGAAAGTTGGCTATTGGATGGAATTGGATAATGAAGGGGAACTTAAGAAAATTACAAAATTTCAAGGGTGATCAGTGAACAAAATGAGAAAATCGACTGTTTTAAAACGTGTGTTTGGAACGTTTACGGATTAATGCGGAAATTGAGTAACTGTCACAGTCGAAGCGATTTGTGTGGGTTTTTTGAAAAATCTGAGTTTGTGGGTTTGGTGGAATCATGGGTACAGGAAAAAGATTGGGATGAATGCAAGCAATTGTTGCCAAATGGTTTTATATGGATGCGCCAGCATGCAGTGAAATTAAAGGCTAAAGGTAGAGCCATGGATGGAATTATTAGTGGTATAAGGGCAGATATAACAGAAATAACGACGGGAGGTGAATACTTTGAAGGGGTACAGGAGAGGGTAATTAGGATTAGTGGGGAAACTATGAGAATTTTTACTGTGTACTCAAATGGTCGTGTGAGGGAAATTGCAAAAGAAATTGATGAAAGGCTGGAAAGAAGTGGAAAAGATGGAGAGAAGGTTTTTTTGGGAGGAGACTGGAATGCGGTAGTGGGGGAATGGAACGGGTTTATAGTCGATGAGGAGGGGCTGGATAGTGTCCGGAAATCGAAGGTTGGTGGACGGACAGTGGAATTTGCTAAATGGTTGTATCGAGGGAGATTGGAATGGTGAAATAACTTATGTGGGACCTAGAGGAAGATCAGTAATTGACCTCATAGTAACAAATGATGAAGCGAGAAGAGTGGTGGAGGAGCTGAGTGTGGTAGAGCGGCTGGGCGGACCATTTTCCCATTGTAGCGAAGACGGCAATTAAGGATGTCTGTTTACATACGAAGACACAACAACATGGTCTGAAGAGTCGGTGGTCACATAAAGACATAGCAATGTTTCAAGAAAGGATTACAAGAATAAATTTCAAAGAAAAGGAAAACATGGAAGAAGTAACAGAAGAATTGATGGGGGCGGTGGTTTGAAAAAAGTGGGTACGGAAAAAGAACAGACAGGTGGTACGACAGTCAGTGCGAAGAAGAAAAGAGAAAAGTGAGGAGATTACTGAGGGATTTTAGAAGTAGAGCAGTGACCAGTGAGGAAGTGGTGAAGGGAAGAAGAGATATGGAAGGGGTGCTAAAGGAAAAGAAAGAACGATGGGTCGAAGAACAACTGCTCAAGATCCGGTCGTTTAAAAACGAAAGTGAGGTCTGGAAATTCATTAGAGAAGTGGATGGTAATTATAGAAACAAGTGTGGGCTGGGCGTAAATGTGTGGAAGGCTCATTGTATGGAGTTGTTGCTAGGGGAAGGTGGGCCAGTGGTGCGGGAGAAGACTGATAAGGGGAAAACTTTTGACAGCCAAAAGGAAATTACGGAAGAGGAAGTAAGAAGAGTGATACAGGCTATGAAGACAAAGAAGACAAGCGGTCTGGATAATCTTCCCGTGAAAGCGGCCAAATGAGCAAATAATGAATGTGTGCAAAAGTTTACGGTGGAATTCAATAACATTTGGAATAGTACAGCAAGGTGGCCAACAAGCTGGAATGACGGTGTCATTATCCCTATTTATAAAAATGGCAAGAAAGACGTTCCAAATAGTTATAGGGTTATTACGCTAATGAACACCATGTATAAAATATTTGCATCATTCGGGAAAGAAAGATTGGGAAGATGAGTTGGAACCGAAGGGCATCATAGACCATACACAGGCGGGGTTTCGTAAAGGAAGATCGGCAATAGAGCATGTAGTGACTTTAAAATATATTATAGACCAACAGTTGCAGAGCAAGCGTGGGAAACTGTATGCATTATTTGTGGATCTGAAGGCAGCGTATGATTCAGTGGATCGTGAGATCTTGTTTGAGTTGATGGGAAAGTATGAGGTGTCCGAGCAAATGTGCCATATAGTTAGGAAAATGTATGAAGAGACGAGATGCTGTGTGAGAGTAGGAAACGAGGTAAGTGGCAGTTTTAGAACGACGAGAGGGTTACGAAAGGGGTGCCCACTGAGTCCAACGTTATTTAATCTGTATGTGGCAAGGCTGGAGAATGTTCTTAAAGTGGGGCAAACCGGTGGGATAGTGATTGGTAGAGAGAAAGTTTGGTCCTTGTCGTATACGGATGATATGGTAATTTCTGCGAAAAGTATGAATGAAATGAAAGAAATGGTTGCGAGATTGGAAAGATTTGTTGACAGGAGAGCCTTGGAAGTGAATGTGGACAAAACCAAATATATGGTGTTTAGCAAGGGTGGGTGGATAAAAGATCAGGGCAGTTGCGAGTGGAAGGGAGTACTGATAGTAAGGGTGAGAATGTTTAAATATGTGTGTTAGGTGTACAGAAATCCACGCCTAATTATATAGTACTGAATGAAAGCAACAAGTACAAGGTAAAAGTGAGTGCTTGCCAAAAAATTGCAAAATTTGAGTGTAAGATTGCATGGAATTGTATGGGAAAGATGGTGAAAGAGGTGATGCAAATGGTAAGTAAGGAGGGAATGGATACACTACTGGCAATACACTAAATGGGGAGAGTGTAGGAAAAGAATGTATGAGAGCGTGGGCATGTCTAGTATGGAAGTGGGGCGGTATAAGAATGAAGGAAGGATGCTTGCTAACTACGTAAAGATGAGAGCGAAAGATGTGGGAATGCAGGAGAGGATGGAAAGGATTGAGTAGTCAGAATACAATAAGAAGTACATGGGAATCTGCTACCAGAATATTTGAGTGAGATTGGTGAACAGCGTATGATTGCCAGATTTCGGTGTGGGAGTGAGGAATGACGAAACCGTTATTGGATGAAAGAGGAGAAAAGAAAGTGTGTAGTGTGTGGGGAGGAAGAGGATGTCTGGATGCATTGGAGGGAATGCAGAGGAATGTTGCGGTCAGAAGCAGAGAGGGAGATTTTGGGCAATTGGCGGTGTTGTCTGAATGAGAAAGGGGGCGGGAGATGTTTGTTAGAAAGAATTTTAAATTACAAAGCGACTAGCAACTAGGTGGAATTTTTGGTATTTTTGAGGCTGTTATCTTTATATGGTTTTTTTTTTTTGTTTAATTAGGTTTAGGTTCTTTTTTTGTTTTGTTTTTTATTTCTGTTTGTTTTTAATTTCCTATTTAGTTTTGATAAACCTCTGTGACATGATTTACGTGTATATGAAGTATGCCAATAAAGGTTCTATACTACTACTAAGTTATTGTCAGATTTAGTTGTGAGTTCGGAAAACAATCCAAAATGTCCAATAAAAGTACCACAGTTTTCAAGGAATTGTGAATGCAAATACCAACATAAGTAATTTAGAAAAATTACAATATTTAAAAGCTAGTTTATCGGGGCGAGCAGTTCAATTAATATTGTCTCTAGAAATTATAGATAGCGATAAATGTCGGATGGATATTATTAGTTTGTAGTTGGATTATTAGTTTAAAAAATTCCTAAAAATTGACTCATTCAAATCTAAAAAGAATACATATAAATCTATCCGCTGTAGGCATAAACCAAATATGTACAATCAAGCATTATATTGCGGACCTTCATTTAATATCTTTAAATAGTAACTTTTCTAGAACAATATCATGTTTCATCATTGATAAGAAGAGCGGAACGGCGAGTGGGCGGCAGCCGAACGCGGTTTGGCAACACTTGGCCCTGCTCGGCTCCTCGTCCCCACTACGACGGCTTTTTCGCCAGCTAGGAGAGGGGAAGGTCATGCTCGTTTTGAATATTGCTCCTCTGTTAACGTCAGGGGGCGTTGTATTATTATGTATGGTTAACGCAAGGACGTAACAATTATAAGATAAACGACAAAAGTCATTTTTAACCATTTATATTGATGAATTTATAAAATCGTTATAATTAACCATTTTTGTAGGATATATATTATTTTGGTTATCGTAACCAATTTAAGTGTGAAATATTTTTTTTGGTTATAAGTAACAATTATTTCAGATAACCATTATATCAACCAAAAAGATTTTTTGGTTAGAAATAACTATTACAAAAACAATTTCTTTTTTTTTGTTATCAGGGATGAAATTGATAATAAAAAATTAATTCATAAAGTTTTAGTGGGAATATTTCTCATTTAAAATGTTGAATAGGAATTTCTAAATCCATTAAAATCGTTACTAAAATTGCAATTGACTGTATGTAACCTTTATTAGGTTTTATGTAATGATTTTAAAATATAAAAAAACATACACCGCCTTCAGCTGTGCTTAGTTTTGCTACTATCGCCACAGATTTCCAGAGACCAGGCCGTTCCCTATAAGGTCGATTGAATGAAAAAATAGACTTAAGAAGTCTTAGAGTTCATTTATTTAACTTTTTGTTTAACTTGACAAACATAAGCGATCTTAAGGTATCTTCTGAAAGGTTGTATCTAAGATCACTTACTACTAACTTAATGCAGAGAATGCGCGCTCGACACTAACTTCAGTTGCTGCAACAGCGTGTACAGTATCTGCTAGCTGCTTTAAAAATGGAAACGTATATTTTTTTCCTCCCAATATTCCGAAAGGTTGGCATCGACGTCAACTCTGCTCTCTCGGTAGGTGTCAATTTCGGCAAAAGTATTTTAAAGCAATTTTGACCCCACGCTTAGCGTTTCATCCCCTAAGGACGAGTCAACTTCTAAGCTTCGTAAGGCGAACCAATGAAGAAGTGCTCATATTTAACGTTTCATCAATCAATATATTGCTCTCTAAAGAGGCCTGTGTCACTTGTGGGGGATGTCTGTCGGCCTGAAATAGAACAAAACAGCCGATGTTTTTAATAAGAAGATATAAGCATCGACATTTTCAAACCTGATATAAGTCGTTTAATTGTGTTGCCAGCATTTTCAGGTGATTTTTGGCTTCTTCCTTTTATTTTGTGGAAGCAAGCGTCGAAAGCGTGGATCTAAAAATATTGCTGCATTAAGAACGTCTGCATTAAGCAAATTCGGCTCTCTAACTTTAATAGAATCAAGTATTGATGTTGATAACTCCGTATTTAAAGATTCTAATTTCACCTTAACGCTGGCATTTACACCTCAAAATATACTCAGTTTTATGCACATTTCGATACATTTTTTGGGAGCCAATTTCAAAGTTGAAAGAGTGGACGAATTTTTTTTCGAATCATATATGTTTTATCTGTCTACTGATATAGCGATTTTTTAATTTTTTTTTTTAATAACGTTTCGGCAATCAAAAACGTACAACTTAATTTAACATCAAACTTTTCAAATAATATTAACAGAAATATAAATATCGCAAATATTTCCACGTTGGTAGCTTGATGTGACCACTCTCTTTCAATGCCACTTGTAGAATTTCTCCAAATTGTCTATGAACTCCGAAATAATGTAACAAAATTATTACAATAATCGGCATTTTTCAAAACTGTAAAATAGCATGTAGGCAACACAAATAGCTCACTACCGGTAGAAAAATAAATGCAAGATTCCTTGTGTCATATTCCTAAACAAGAGATAATAGATTTCATTAAGGGAAAGGTTATGGACGGAATTCAACAGAAATAACCAAATGTGAATTATTATTGGAACTATTTATGGAAAAGTTTTTGGTAAAATCATGAATAAATCAATTTATAGTATACAAAATTCTTGGGAATTAGTAGATTTTTATTTATGTATGTACCAAATTTAGTGTAGATGTACTTTCTTTATTTACAAATATCCCGACTGAATTAGCAATTACAATAATAGATAATAAATGGGAGTTGATTTCAGATTGCACAGATTTATCGACAGATGACTTTATTGGCATATTCTTAGATGTCTATAATGACTAGAGAGTATAATAGTGAGCAGGTAATAAATAATAAATAGTACAATAGGTACAGAGGTAACCCAGTACAGATAAACCATGAGTGGAACACATGCAAAATTAAAAGAAGTATAGCTCGTTTCAACTTATTTTATTCTGACTAAAGTGTTTACAGATTTACAGCACCTCCTGCGGTGGAAGCTTTATGGACGAGCTGCTTATTGCATTCTTATCCCACAGAGTAAACATAATATACTAACACAAATATACCTGTTGACTATTGGTAAAATATAGAATTAAAAATTTTTTTTTTAATTTTTAAATATAGATATTACGTAATTCCTGGCCTCTAACTTTACGGGGATCGATTAATTCCGGCAAGAGTGCCCTTTTATAACAAGTGATAAGTTTGGGAAGTTGCTTCTTCCCAAAAAGTTCATCTTTGTATATAATTTGAGAAAACAACCCTTTTGGCGTCCATACAACAAAGTAACATTTATTTTTATTGGTTATGTTCAATTGACCTTGTACTTGGTGCATGTAGCTGTGATTATTTTTCAATAGCAGGCCACCGCTGTTATCAATAATAAAATATTTTATAAGTTTATTTTCTGTTGCTTCTTTCGGTGTTAACATCCTTGAATTATAAGGGCTTTTTATTTCAATAATGCCGTCGTCACCTACTAAGCCATCAGGAGATGCAGCTAAAAACGGATATTTCTGGTCTATAAAAAGACCACAGCTTCTTATCTCAAAGCCAGAAATTTTTCGAATTCGGCCAATGCTCTGCTTTCATTTTGTATGCCGTACTGAGTTGCCGCAGATCCAAAAGTCTTCATAAAGTAGAGCCTTTACTGTGTTCGCTGTTGAAGTGGTTTTTCTTAGTTTTGCAACTTTACCAAAATTGGATGCAGTTAATTGTTTGATCCTCATCGTTTTCCATAAAGTGTTGTATCTTTAACCTACAGTTAATTTTTGTATTTCTTCTGAATTTTCACTTTTCAAGTTCTCAAGGAATGTTGCTTCCTTTTCCGAATAGGTCGCAATCTCCATATCCTCCACATTGGCAGTTCTTTCAACTACTTTTTACGCTCTGCTAAACGCGCCCGTTTCAACTCTTCTTGTGACTTTTTGGTCTGGACAAATGCGCACCACGTTTGCGATTTCCCATCTTCTTTAAAATTAAATGTAATAACAAAAATTACGAACAATCAAGACTGAACGAAAATTTGCTAATGAAGTTATAGATCCACGGTGGGCAACAGTCGGCTCCGGATCCGGCCCGCTGTATGATTTGATCCGGCCCGCGAGACATTTTGAAAAACCTAATTTAAAAATAAAAATAAAATTACACTACTTACTCAAACTCACGGAATCCAGTAAGCGAGCAAGCCGAGTGTCGGCGATCATCAAAGAGTGAGGCGGCAAACATCAAAGCCTTCGATGTTTGCCGCCTCACTGGCGGCGCAACAAAAGATTATTTCTTCTCAACTGTTCTACACTAGACGATTCTAGATCATTCCTTCATTTTGCCTATATAAGCGGATGGATGGCCCGAACTTTAGTTCAGCTCTACTTGAGCTACCGAGGTGATAACTTCGACGAGCGATATCCTAGCGAACTGCTAGTGCCGTCAATTAGCTTTGTGACTTTGTGTGAATCTTGGGTGCTTTCTAATTATATTTTGTATATGAAAATGATGTCTGTTGGAAAGAAACGAAAAGTAGATGCAGAGGGTCGCCAGTTTCAAGAAAAATGGACTGAAGAATTCTTTTATCTTGCACAATGGTAAGCCTATTTGTTTGCTGTGTAATGAATCCATTTCAGTGATGAAAGAATTCAATATAAAGAGGCATTACCCAACTAAGCATCCTACGCTGCACTCACTGACAGGACAAATAAGAAAAGACAAAATCCAGAAGCTTACTGCAAATTTGAAAAAGCAGCAGCAAATGTTTCATAAACAAAGAACACTACTTGATAATGTTGTGAAAGCTAGTTTTATAGTTAGTTCAAAATTGGCAAAGTCATTAAAACCATTTTCCGAAGGCGAACTTATCAAGGAGTGTATGTTAGAAGTTTGCAGTGTTTTGTGTCCTGAAAAGAAAAATGAATTTGAAAAAATTAGTTTGTCAAGACGAACTGTTGTCCGACGTATAGAAATGATGGCTAATGATATAAAAAGAACATTGACTGACCGTATGGCTGGTTTTGAATCATTTTCCATAGCATTAGACGAGAGCACCGATTTGTCGGACACAGCTCAACTGGCTATATTTATTCGAGGTGTTGATAGAGAGTTCACTGTTACCGAGGAATTGCTTGCTTTACAGCCGCTAAAAGGAACCACTACAGGAGAGGATTTTTAATGAAGTTCAAAAGGTATTTACAAGTTTTGCCTTGCCATGGTCACAATTAGTTGGAGTATGCACAGATGGTGCACCTGTGCAAAAAGATGATTTGATAGTCCTTCACTGCATTATCCACCAACAGAACTTGTGTTCTAAGTCCATTCGACTCCAGAATGTTATGAATGTGGTAGTAACAACCATCAATTTTATTCGATCCCGAGGGCTTAACCATCGTCAATTCAAGGCGTTTTTGGATTAAATATCAGCCGAATATGACGACGTAACATATTATTCTGAAGTCAGATGGCTAAGCAAAGGGAAAATGCTGAAACGGTTTTACGAGCTTATAAATGAGATAAAAGACTTTATGCAAATAAAAGATAAACCATTATCTGAATTGAATGACCCAAAATGGATATGTGATTTAGCATTTCTGGTCGACCTTACTGGCTATTTGAATGATTTAAATTTGAAACTTCAAAAACAAGGCAGTTAGTTAATGATTTGTACAGCCATTTAAAAGCGTTTCAGAATAAAATCCGCTTGTGGGAGGCACAGATGCTGTCTGGAAACAGTTACCATTTCACCACGCTCTCTGCGTATGAGAATATTGCTTATGCTCAATATGCTGAAGAACTCAAGGTACTGTCAGAGCAATTTTCGAACAGATTTAGCGATTTCAGAAACATGGAAGACTGTTTCAATTTATTTGCTACTCCAACAAAAAGTAATGTACAAAATGCTCCAATACACTTGCAAATGGATTTGATCGAGATTCAAGAAAACTCACTCCTAAAATCTAAATTTGAAGACGTGGAGTTGTGTGATTTCTACAAAAATACCTCGAAGAAGACCATTTTCTGCAGCTTAGAAAATTCGCAAGAAGATTGATTTGTGCGTTTGGCAGTACTTATAAATGCGAACAGTTCTTTTCACTGATGAAAGGTAATAAATCGAAATATCGTACATGGCTGACTGACGATGATTTGGAAAATTCTTTACGTCTTTGTATCAGTGGAATTAATCCAAACATCGATGGATTAGTTTCCCAAATTCAAGCTCAAGTGTCTCATTGATATCGGTATCGCTATTTAACTTTCGTAGTTTGTAACAATTCCAAATTTAACGATTTAATTATAATGTTATTATTTCATTTTGTTATTTTCATAAATTGATATTATAATAACATTGTCGTATTATTTCATGTCTGATATCTATCGCAAAAAATTATGAACACTACAACACTACTTTAAAATGTACTACTTTTAAACGCGGCCCGCGAACGTATTTGCACAGTAAAGTTTGGCCCACAACATGTTAAAGGTTGCCCATACCTATTATAGATAAACAACTTGCGATTTTATACTTCCGTTTTCCTACAGTAATACTAATTGGTACTTTGAGGAGGGGCTACAGCAAACACCAATTGCGGATACGCATCCCACTAATTACATTTTTCGATGAAGCTTATATGGTAATCCTACTCACGATTATTGTCCCCATTTATTCATATGATATCCATAGTTTATGATACATATAAAGAAATAGAACTATTTTCCAATAATATTTACAATTTCCAAAAACTATTTATCAATTACGTACATATTGCTTTAAAATATGGATTAACGATTTTATCTATAGGTTCATAACTTTCGAAGAAGTTCATAGGTGCTAATCTGTATGTTGCTGGCGATCAAGCTTTATTTAATAATGTAATAGAACAAAATTCCTTTTTTACTTGCTGTAGTACTATACTAAATGCATCTTGAAAAGGAAAAATTTACTTCCATAACTTGCCGGATGTTTGTCCAACACGAAAGACGTGATGTATTCATTGAGTGCAAAACGAAATTTTTTTAATCAAAACAGACCGTGTTGAAAATATATTAGGCCAGGGCAAGAGTATTTTAGCAAAACCATTGAATTAGAGAAGATAGTGGAAGGCGCACGATAATGCGCTTATCAACGAAAACCGTGCCCTTCTATTGGAAGAGTGTAGGTATATACACAGAGGGGGTTTGTACCTTTCTCTTGCTCGTTGGCTCTTATGAGTCTGTCAAACCACGCGTTAGTTTTTTTAACATTTATTGTTTAATAGTGAAATCTTCCTATCAGAAACGGTACAAACATCCATTATATTTGAACAATATAGATTATTAGGTAGCCATATATAAAAACAGTTTTTTGCAACATAATAGAAAAACATTTGCTATAGATTTCTTGATGAATCTATACAGTTAAAAATTTGGCACTTGAATTTTTAACGCGGGTCGAAAATCCAGGTATTTTTTAATATATAAGTGCTCGTAAGACATTTTGATTGATTCAGCCTTTACTTCATGAAACTCCATAATTAACTTAGGAACAAATACACAATTTTAGAATTTCACTACTTTTAATTTTTCCAACTACTATGACATGTTTCGCCACACAATGGCTTCTTCAGATAGAACTGATACTGTGTTGATTTTACAAGGAAGACAACCATGTATACATACATACATACATACACTTAAACAAATTGTATATCGTCAATGTCTAAAATAATAATGATTTTTAAATTTGAATGGACACTCATATAATCTCCTAATCAGACAAATTTAAATTTAACAGAGGTGAGTTATTAATGTCTATTTGATCATTTAATAGATAGCTTGTATACTTATATCTATTTATTTCTAATGATTCCAACAAATTAAGTTTCCATCCCTTGTTCTCTACATGTAATACTTCAAATTGGTTGTTGAAATTATGGTGTTCTTCTATTAAATGGTTAGCATACGTGGAATCTTGTTTCTTATTGTTGAAGGGTGATAAGTGTTCCGAGATCCTCTTGTCGAAGGTCGCTAGGAACTTCAAGTCAATACTAGGGCCGGTGGGGGATTCCTTACGCCCTTTTATCTTCAGGTGTAGGCTGCTTCGATCACGCAGCCTGGGGAGAGATGAGGTTGGTTAGCGAAGAGCTAACTGGGGAAGATGACTTTTCACCTGTAACGCATACGAGGATTTCAGACTGAAAAATAGCCGTTTGTCAGTCGTTTAGAGGACGATGATGGTCGTTGAGGGACCTGTGGGAATTGCCTTAGTCCAGATCGATGACATCTGCAAGGCGGCGGACCTTCTTTTTGGGAGGGGTCGATCTTGGGGATCGACGACCATCTGAACGCAGAGATTTTGGCTGGCGCGGGCTCCTTCCCACGCGGACTTCAGGAGTTTCGTCAGAAATTCACGTAGAGTCGGGACGTTCAGTTCTCGATGAATCTGAGCGTTCGTTACGAAGTAGGGGGCGTCAACGATGAGGCGGAGAGTTCGGTTTTGGAGTGCTTCCAAACCTTCGATGTTAGTCTTACTCGCTGTTAACCAGGCCATAGCGCCGTAGGTTAAAAGCGGTCGAAGCGTCGTCTTGTATAGGAGCAACTTGCTCCCTAGGTGAAGGGGATTCCTTCGCCCTATGAGGGGCAGAAGCAAGTTGCGGGCCTTGATGAAGCGATTTCGGATTTCGTCGGTTTGTTTTTGGAATGTGAGCGTTCGGTCGAAGATGACACCGAGGTATTTCACTTCGGAGCTCCAGGGGAGCTCGGAGTTTCCTACCTTAATCGGTTGACCGGGGTTTGCGCGATCGTGCGAGAATCTAACTGCCACACACTTAGATTCATTTACCTTCAGACCCCAGCGAGAGGTCCAACTCAGAAAACCGTCAGTAGCGCTTTGGAGGCGTTTCCTGAACAGCGCCTGCTTCCTGCAGCCTGTGTAGATGACAGTGTCGTCTGCATAGATTGCAATCTCGGTGCTGCGCTCTCGGGGAGATCCGACATGTAAATGGAAAACAGTTGCGGGCCTAGAAGTGATCCCTGGGGAACGCCGGCGTGGATTTGTCTGACGCTGGACTTCACGGAATGGGATTTAGTGCAGAAGGATCTGCCGGCTAAATAGGACCTGATGAGTTTGACCATGGGGGGTTGATTCCTGAAACGATCATCTTATAGATCAGCCCGTTATGCCAGACTGTGTCAAAGGCATTCTTTAAGTCGAAGAAAACTGCACCTACGGGTACTCGCCTTTCGAGTCCGTTTGGGATGTATTCCGAGAACCGGAATAGTTGTAGGTCGGTGGACAGTCCGGCTCGGAAGCCGAACTGTTCATCTTGGATGATGTCGTCGCTGAGTTCTTTCAACCGAGACAGGATGATTACCTCAGCTATTTTCGAAACGTTGGAGAGAAGGCTGATCGGGCGGAAGTTTTGTGGGAATTTGTGATCTTTCCCGGGCTTGGGGATGTTGCAGACTTCGGCGTGTTTCCAGCAGGAGGGAAAGTACTGGATTTGGAGCATTGCGTTGATGATTTCGCAAAGATGCTCCGTAGCTTCGGGGGTAACCACTTTAGGGCCAGATTGGTGATACAATCCGCCCCTGGGGCCTTTTTGTTGTTGCGCCTTTTGATGAGGGCTCGAACTTCGTCGGGGGAGGCGGGATCGAGTGGGGTTCCGATGAGCTCGGGGATGCCGTGCCCCACCGTTTCCACTTCTCTTCGGAAGATTATTTCGTCGTCGCTGATTGGGGGCGGGATGCCGCGGAATACTTCTTCGAGGTGGTCGGCGTGGATTTCGATTTTCTCCTCGGGGGAGAAACCTAAACCGTGGGTGCCGTGAAGAGGCCGGTTTGGGGTTTTTTGAGGGGTTTCTCAAGGCTTTGGATAGTTTCCATAGGGAGCCATCCTCCGTCGTGAGAGACTTGACCTTGTCGTCCCAGTTCTCCTGCTCGAAGGTTTTGAGAGCCTCTCGGAGCTGTCGAGCAAGATGATTTGCTCGGAGGCTGTCGGCGGGGTTGAGGGTGGTTTGGGCCCTTTTCTTGGCCCGTCGTCTTTCCCTAACTAGCTCCCTTAGGTCGGGTGGGAGTTGTCGAGAGTGTCTGCGGGGTCTGATGGTAGAAGATTCATCGAGGGCCCGAGAGATCGCCTTAGTGAAGTTGTTTGCGGCTTCCTCTAAGAGGGCCGCTTCCTGAAGATTTTCGTTGACACTGAGGTTGGTGAGAACTTTGGAGGAGAAAAGATTCCAGTTCGTATGCCGCCGAACTTTTTCCCCCAGATGAAGTAGTTCGCTACCTAGGGTGATTAGGATGGGGTTGTGATCTGATGAAAGGTCAGCGATGCTTTCCACGGTCACGTTTACCGGGATGTCTTTGGATATGGCGAAGTCGAGGACATCGGATTGGGCGCCAGCACGGAAGAACGTGTGGCCGTCGGGAGGGTGGTACGAAAGCCCTAAGGCTTGGATGATGTCGATCAGCTGCCTGCCCTCAGCTCGTATGATCCGGCTGCCCCAGAGGTGGTGCTTCGCGTTCAGATCGCCCGCCATCAACACCGCGTTGGGGTCGGTGAAGATTTGGTCGAAATCCTGGCGCGAAACCCCGCCAGGGGCGGGCCTATACGTCGCGTAGAGTTTTAGCGGACCGAAATCGGTCCAGATGATGACTGCCGCCGCCTCCAGAGAGTTCAGCGGCGGCACTACGACCTCGGAGTGGCGGATTGAATTTTTGACGAGTACAGTTGTCCCGCCGCCGCGGCCCGTCAAGCGATCTCGACGGTATGTTTTGTAATTCACGACCTTGAGACTGTCCCCCGGGCGGAGGCCAGTCTCGCTGAGAAGGGCAACGTCGATTTGGTTCTCTTGAAGAAAGTCTCTCAGCTCAGGCATACGAGTTCTGATGCCGTTCGCGTTCCAGGCGACTATTCTGGAAATGCCTTGCTGGTTTATGCTTACCGATGTATTCATAAACGGGTTGATAGGTTAATAGAGGTTACGGGGGATGGAGCCCTGAACCTGCTGTAGTGCGGACGAGAATTGTCCGACCAGCTGTAGGAGGGTGGTCACGGCGCCGAAGAAGTCGGTGTTGTTGGTGGCGGGGGGCTTGGGCCTAGCAGGGACTGGCTGGGCACGTCGGTACGCAGCACCTTAGGGGAGAAGAAGATTTCCCTTTGGTGGTGTCGGAATACTTCCTGCCAGAGGAAGTGGCCTGGGAGGATTGGGTGGCTTGGGTGGTGGCCTGGGGAGGCACTTGAGCCGGGGTCTTTTTCGCCGAAGGGGCGGCTTGGGATCGGGTTGGAAATCGGGGTTTGGGGTAGTGGGGGCATCCCTTGTAGTTTGCCGTGTGTGAGCCAACACAATTGGCGCATTTGGCAGGGTCGCCCTTTTCCTTAGATAGGGGGCAGTCTGCGGCGCGGTGGTTTTCGCCGCAGCGGACGCATTTGATCGCTGCCGTACAGCGGGATTGGGCGTGGCCGAACCGCTGACAGCGGTGGCATTGCCCGACGGCTGTTCGGGAGCGGAGGGATTCGACGGAGACCACTAGTCTGCGGATCTCCTTCAGGGCGAAGATGTCCTTCTCGTTTCTCGGGAGCTTTATCAGGATGAGGGGCATTTCCTTCTTGCTTCGGGGGTGGCGGAGGCGATGGATGCCTTCGGGGTGGAATCCGAACTCTAGGAGTTCTTCTTCCACTTCTTTGAGGGGGTCTCGACGGGGACCCCACGGATCACGATGTTCAGCAGCTTCTCCGAAGGTAGCTGATAAGTGTGGTACGGTAGTACCAGACTGTCGAGCATTCTTACGGCAGCCCTGAAATCTTTCTCCGTGGTGGGGAAGAAGCGGATTCCGTCGGTCGTATTTTGGGCCTTGGAGAAGTTGATTCGAAGCTCAGAGAACTTCGTCGTAACGTGTCCCCAGGCGGATTTTTCCCTGAGGACGATGGGGGAATCTTGTTAGATTCGGACGGGGGACCTGCGAAGCAGCAGCGCCCTTTGGCTCGTTGAAGCCGAAGTCGGTGGAGGAGCGGTGGTGGCGGTCTATGTGACCGTGGCAGCCGGTGGCCTTTGCTGGCTCTCGGCGCTGGTGGAGGGGTGGCGGCCGGTTGCGCCATCTTCTTCGAGGCAGAAGGTTGCCTCTTCTTACCGGCCTTACGCTTTCTGCCGGCTTTGGTCCAGCCGGCATCGTCGCGCTCTGAACCGGAGTCGGAGACCGACTCGTCAGATGCAGAGGAGGCGGGAGAGGCCGCTACGGGGGCGGCGGGAAGGGCTGCAGTCGAAGCTGCGATGCGTCGCCTTCGGAGCTCCCCGGTTAGCTCGGCGATTAACCGGACGAGGGTTTCGTCGTCGTAATCAAGCGACGCGAGGAGCTTTGCAGCAGACGGCCGGGGTCCGCGGGGGCCGGAGGAGGGGGATTCCGGTCTGGAGGACGATGAGGAGCCCTCGTCCATGGACTCCTCGGCGGAACGGGGGAGGAGGGAAATCCCCTGCGGTGAGGTGTTGCTGGCTAGAAGCCATCTGAAAATTGTCCAAATGGACGAAGACAAGTTAAAATGTTTTCGATTTTCGGAGCCGGAGCTTCGAAAATCGAAAAATTGGCCGCTTTGGACGCCGAAAAGCCGGCTATGCCGGTTCCTCCCCGTCGGAAGCTTCCTCGATGATCAACTTCGACTTAGTTGATGGCTCTTTTTCGTGAACCTACCGGAGATTAACTCCGGCAGTGGTGGTTTGTAGAAATAATATTTCTACACTCGGAGAAACTCGTCCGTTTCTGATGGTACCTCGATGTCGAATGCCTCGGCGCATCGGATTGATGCCGCCGTTATATCGCTGAGCTGTTCCGTACACGGACCGCTCTCGGAACGCTATATCGATTCTAACGAATAGCCTCGTTGTAGATACGGAAAGACACGTCCGCTCGTGTCCACTGCCAGGAGTGGATTTTGTCGAAGGTCCTTCCTGTTTGTCCTATATATAGCTTCGGGCAACTACTACACCTCAGCTTATAGACACCCGATTTTTTGTTTTTAGGGATTTTGTCCTTATGATTCAAGATGTATTTCGATAAGTTATTCGTTTTAAATGCTACTTTTATGTTATTTTTCTTTAGAAATTTTGAAATGTTATCACTTAGGGGGCCTATATATGATATGGTCCTGTACCTTTCTTGTTTAATTTCTTTTTCTACCGGGTATACTAATGACAAGGCTTTTTGTAGAGTTTTTTATGTAATATGTTGTCTATAATTTTTGTTTCATAACCATTATTAGTTGCAATTTGTTTAATGGTATTAATTTCTTTATTAAAGTTAGTCTAGAAAAGTTAGTCTAGAAAATATATGCTGTTATGGAGTTCCACTTGTTTTGTGAATTTAATACTCCCATGTAATGAGTTGATATGATTGAATAGAGAATCTAATTGCCTGTTAGTACCCGTGAAACCTATTAAAATGTCATCGACATACCTATACCAAAAGAGAATACTATTGTGAAGAGGATTATTGTGGATATCTTTTTCTAACTTGTACATAAATATTTCACTCAATAGGGGACTGAGTGGATTGCCCATAATTAGCCCTTCGTTAATTACTTTCAGTTTAATAACCAATTCTACAGCTGTAACGCTGTAACACTATGACGACATAAATTATATAAAATCAAAAGAAAAATAATAATTTTAATACCACTTATTACCATGTTAGAAAAAGTAATTCTTTTTCGCAGCGTTTATCGGTGTCGATGGTTTTGCCATAGCGGAACGTCTGAACCAAAAAAACAAAAAATATTAGTTAAATATATTGTATTCCCTAAGCATTGACCGAGGTTTTTCAGGTTTTATTGAAATTTGACTGAATAAAAAATTTTTGAACTTTTGGTTTGATTTTTGGCTGCAATATTGGGAATTAATTTGTTAATATGTTGGAAAATAACAATGATATTGTAAAAATCCTCGGTCAATGCTTAGAGAAAACTATAAGGATAATATAAAACCAAACTTCAAGTTAATCCGTTAAGTAAATCCCAAGAAACCTTCGACGCATTTAAAGTTTTACAATACACTTTCTTCATTATATAGTGCGAACTGTTTTGTTTTTATGGTTAATCTGCCATGCCAGCTTCGAAATGGTCATCGCCCTAATCGTCATTTCCTGCCACCTTAAAATACGACCTTCTTTAGATGCTTTGAACGTACTTGCCTCAGCGATCGAAATTCGTGCTTCGTCCAAGACTTCGCAAATGCTTGCTGTAACCAGCCCGATGACTATATTCGTGGTATTCATCATCAAAAGAATGCTTGAATAACCATTATTGAATACACTGCTAGCAATTTTAACAGCAGTTTTAACGCATCTAGCACTACTAAATGTTGTTTTCGGAGCGAAGATCCAAATTAACGTGTCCAGACTCTCGTTCGAATTTTGAGTGTAAGCACCTGAGCAGCACTCCAACAAATCATTGTTGCTAAGTTCCTTGTAGATAGGAGCGATTGCCTCTATAACATTAGGATGAAGAGCAGATTTGTGAGTATTCACTTAATTTACTTGTCGCGTTTTCCACCTGCCAGGAACACCAAGAATTTGGGCCCGGCCGGACACTTTTTATGTTGGGGTTTAACGTCAGTTGACGATTTGTGCTGTAACGTTGCCCATATTGCAGTTTTCATTTCTTCTATTTAATTTTTACGTCTCCTAATAGCAAGTTCGTAATACTCAGGCCCACAACCGACTCGTTCTGGGCGCACGGCCAATCTCGAGCGGCTGGCGCGCGAGTACGAGTGTGTTGTAGGCTCTATAACTCAGACACTAATTAGAATTTATACTTGGGACCTTCAGATTCGTATTCTATTCGATTTTTTGAAAATTTTACACCGGTCTAACCCCTTAAGTTCGAACCAAGCTTTATAACAGTCACCCATAACAAGCCGCTCTTCTTGTAATTTTAGTGTTGTTTCATGAAGAGGACTTAAAACAACGAGTAAGCCGTTAAGTTTGCCCCATTCTTCATCTGTTGACGGGCGATTTAGCTGTTCATTGCAAACATCCGTGTACCTTAAGAGTTTCTGTATCATTAAAAAGGTGGAGTTCCAACGTGTAGGCATATCTAAAGATGGCTTGCCTAATTTAAGCATTTGTAGGACTTGTCTAAACGAAAGAAAAGTATAAACAAAACCTTCTTTTGGCCTGTTTTAAGTCTCAACGTTTGTTCTCACTTACCTGCACTTCGGCGTTCTAAAAGTTTTCACTACTTGTCTCGCTTTTTCAACCACTGAAACAATGTTTGCTTCGCCTAAGAAGTCTTTTACAATTAATTGCAATGTGTGAGCTGCACACTTAACAGACAAAATATTTCTGTGTTCTGCGATGAAATCATTCTCAAATTTTTCAAGGGTAATTAATATTTTTTCAGAGTCGTTTTGGGCATAAGTCTCTACGTGCGCTGTTTCAGCAAGGATATCAACTGCCTTCAGCATATTGCGACCGATTGTATGTAGTGATTGTATATATTTGTTTTTTTAGCTATGTTAAATTCACGCAAAACTTCTTCAACCTCTAGTTTAAGATTGACCGCAGTCTGTGGCACACAAATCTCTTTCATTGATAGTGTAAAAACTTCAACTTTTCCTTTAGCTATTATTTGTGCATTAACACCAAACATTAATCGGTCGTGTCGAGTAGCGCTATCCATTTTGAGCGAAATTATCTTTTTTGATAACTTTTCCCTGATTACTCTTTTTAATTTTGTCTCTTTTTCTTGAGCTAATGTCATGATATTGTTCGACGTGATAGCATTCATATTAATCCCTTTGAAAATTTGTTCTGTAAAACTCTTAAAACCATCACTATCAAAAAACGACAGCGGCAGGGACTGTTGCGTGACGAAATTAAGACAAGCATTTTTTACCTGTTGCTTGGAATATGACGCAGAAAACTTGACTTGCTTATCACAATCACTTTTATCATCACTGTCTTCATAGTCATTAATGGATTGCTGATACATTTCATTATGCTTTGTAACCATATGCCTCCTTAAATTTGTTACATGATTTCCAACAAACGTAGAAGTACAGCTTTTACATATTGCTTCATTTTTCCTTTCATTATAATGAAAAAACTCCCGAACAATTACATTTCGTTTTCTTCCCATATTTTTTAATTTGTAAATGCTAAAAGATTAAATGGCTTTCCGTGAAATTAACTTGCACTTATCCTGTTCACAATCACTTGATAGATGTACCAAAAACAGTATAAGAACTAGACATCTGCACAAATGGATTTGAAGTTGAAAAGTACATGTGATCTCGCAAGGCATGTACATTTACTCGATGCATAGGTACATTGTATATGCGTTTTAATAATTAAGTGTGCTCTACACATGCCTACATACATACGTGTTTACAGGGCAATTCTGTGTTTTTGATGATGATGCCGACTGCATATGCAAACGTTTAAACACACTTATAATATTAGTAGGATTACAACAAAAATACTCGAAGGTACCACATGAAGTGGACATTATTTTTAAGGTACTTCTTTTTTGTTGCCTACATTTTTATATGTTCATTTTTTCGGAAGTTACTCGTTTAATAAGAACTACAGAGAAAACTCTATTTATTCTTCACTGATATTATTACTAACTTATTTTTGTGCCAATAATAATAAAATAACAATAATACAACAAAAAAATAACTAAATAAAAATAAGTCAATTTTGGAAAAGTTGTTTTTAATTTATTTGTCTTGTTTGTTTTATTTTCGCAGCCACTGTATTGGTTTGCTTAATATTGTAACTGTTATTTTGTTATGTGTATTAATTTGTTGTGTTATCTTGTTCATGTGTTGTTGTTGCATTAAATTTTTTGCTCATTTGTTGTCCTGTTTGTTAAAATTTTTGTTTTTTTATTTTGTGAGGATTTTTGATATTGTTTGGTATTTTTTTTTCATAGTTTTTCTGTTTATTCACTGAAAAAAATGTTTTTGCTTTTTCATCCTTGATAACCAAAAAGAATTTTTTGGAATAATATGAGGACGAGTTCCGGTCGATTTTCGTAAAAAAGATTATAGCGCCGTAAAGGTGACCTAAAAAGTGATAAATTATCTTAATAAAAGTTTTGCGAGACGTGCCTACCAGAGTCACAATTTCAGAAAAACGGTCTTACCTTAAAGTGTTTACGTTACGTTCAAACGAAATCTTCTTATGTATTTAATCCCATAAGTATAATTTATAATACATTTATAATAACTTTTATCCTTTTTCTACAAATATACGTTCCATTATTAATATAATTTTGAGTAATTTACCAATAATTTTACATTTTCTGAGATGTTAAAATGTATGACTTTCTAAATGACATTTGACTAGTAGCAACCAGTACCAACTTAAATAGATGTATATTCATGTAATTCTTCTTATTCTTCTTCGAAGCGGTCCATTATTGAAGTTAAACGTTGGTTAAACGAATCATTGCCGTACACGCAAAAATTGAATGATGCACGAACTTGCGCATTCTTATGATTTTTCTGTATTTACTAGTCGATAATTTAAGCAAATTTTTGTGTTAATTTATCTGCTATTTTACTGATTTAGATCATTGACTATCAGATGTGCGTATATATATATATATATATATATTCTTGGTTCGTTTAGTTGCTTGTTTACGTTTGTAAATGAATAATTGCCATATATGGAAAAAATGATTCATACACGAACTAGGGTATTCTTACGATTCTTCTGAACATATTTATGTCTTTTTGTCGCGAGGTTGTTTTGGATGCGTATATCATACAGAAAGAAAAGTTAAATTATCCCACACCACCAGACCCAAACCAACCTCACAACATCCGACCATAACTATCCCACACCACTAGACCCAAACCCATACCACACCACCAGACCCAAACACATCCCCCACAACCAGACCCAAACACACCCAACACCATCCCACACAACCAGACCCAAATCCACACCACTACCACCAGACTCAAACTCACACATACCACTAGACCCAAATCCAATCACACCACCAGACCGAAACCCACCCCACAACATCCGGCCGTAACTATCCCACACCACTAGACCCAAACCCATACCACACCAACAGATCCAAACATACGCCACACCACCAGACCCAAACACCCCCACACCATTCGGCCCTAACTATACCACACCACCAGACCGAAACCTACGCACACCATCCGGCACTAATTATACCACACCACGAAACTCAAACCCACACCACACCACCCGGCCCAAACTATCCCACACCACTAGACCCAAACCTACACCATACCACGAGACTCAAACCCACACCATACCACCAGACCCAATCCTAATCACACCACCAGACCGAAACCCACGCCACACCATCCGTCCTAACTATACCACACCACCAGACCGAAACCCACTCCACACCATCCGGCACTAATTATACCACACCACGAAACCCAAACGCAAACCCAAACCCACACCACACCACACCACCCGGCCCAAACTATCCCACACCACCAGGCCCAAACCCACACCGCTACCACCAGACTCAAATCCACACCATACCACCAGACCCAAACCCAATCACACCACCAGACCGAAACCCAAGTCACACCATCCGGCACTAATTATACCACACCACGAAACCCAAATCCACACCACACCACCCGGCCCAAACTATCCCACACCACCAGACTCAAATCCACACCATACCACCAGACCCAAACCCAATCACACCACCAGACCGAAACCCACCCCACACCATTCGGCCCTAACTATACGACACCACCAGACCAAAACCCACCCACATCATCTGGCCCTAACTATACCACACCACCAAACCCAAACCGAAACCCACACTACACCACCCGGCCCAAACTATCCCACACCACACCAGCTGTTGTCCCTCTACAAAATATCCAGGATGATACTTTCTTTTCCAAATTTGGATTCGTCTATCTCTACGATTTTACTTGGCCCCCTTAACTTTTCTTTATGTATGATATACGCATCCAAAACAACCTCGCGACAAAAAGAATTAATAAATATGTACAGGAAAAATCATAAGAATACGCAAGTTCGTGCATCATTCAATTTTTGTGTGCACGGCAACGATTCGTTTAACCAACGTTTAACTTCAATAATAGACCGCTTCGAAGAAGAATAAGAAGAATTACATGAATATACATCTATTTAAGTTGGTACTGGCTGCTACTAGTTAAATGTCATTTAGAAAGTCATACATTTTAACATCTCAGAAAATGTAAAATTATTGGTAAATAACTGAAAATTATATTAATAATGGAAGGCATATTTGTAGAAAAAGGATAAAAGTTATTATTAATGTATTATAAATTATACTTATGGGATTAAATACATAAGAAGATTTCGTTTGAACGTAACGTAAACACTTCAAGGTAAGACCGTTTTTCTGAAATTGTGACTCTGGTAGACACGTCTCGCAAAACTTTTATTAAGATAATTTATCACTTTTTAGGTCACCTTTACGGCGCTATAATTTTTTTGCGAAAATCGGCCGGGACTCGATCTCATATTAAGCCTTTTTTTTGTAGTGGTTATTTCTAACCAAAAAGTCTTTTTGGTTGATATAATGGTTATCTGAAATCAAAAAATTATTTTGGTTGATATAATTGTTAATTATAACCAAAAAAAAAAATATATTTCTCACTTTAATTGGTTACGATAACCAAAATAATATATTTGCAATGATAATGGTTAAAAATTCCCAATATTAAATAAAATGAATTTTCTTGTAACCTTTTTGTTTGAAAAAAAATAATTATATTTGGTACCTGGTTAACGCAGGGGTATGAAAGTGGCATTACGAAACTGACAACAAACATAGTATGTGGGCCACTCGGGCGGGCCGGGGCAAGGGGATCTAATAAGAGTAGATGCTTTCACAGCGATGCTTTAAATTTTCGCAGATATTTGAAAAAGCCGCGTTAATTTGTAGAAAGAAAAGCGACATTCGTTTGTCATGTCTAAGGGTCTGGTTGAGGATTTGGATTCCATGGAATAAATAATTTGGTAAGTATAAATTTTAAAGAAGAAAAACAAGGTAAATAATGTCAGAAGATTTCAAACTAACATTTTGTTTTATTCGTATACGTAATGATTTGTTGTCAGCCGTTCGAACGCCGCCCAAAGCTAGTTTTCTGACTGCCTCATAATTTTAATTTAAATCGAAAGTTAAGAACATAATGATGGTTTATACTTAGTTCGAAATTATTTTTTTCATCAGAGAAGTTTTCACCCTGAACTAGGCTGTTTCTGATCACCTGAACACTACCCCACTACAGATACTACTGTGTTGTAATTTTCTTTTCTTTTTTAGGGCTGTAACTTGTAGTAGAAGACACATCAACTTGTGCTGCTTGATTGTTTGGTGAAAGCAGTTACCTTTAATATAGAAGTTGTTAGCCGTAAGAAGTATGCGAGTATTGCGAGTATTCAGACTGCACAACTTATACTACAGCGGTGTCTGAAGGTTTTGTTAAAAGACATCTCAGAAGATCTTCCATCTTCAAATGAGAATAGTAAAGTAAGTGGAGATGATGCTCTGTTTATTTTACCAGAAGAAGGAGGACCTTCCTGTTCATGCTATATCCCATCAACATCCACAACTACTTGTGGGTGCTTGGAACAAAGTGTCTCCTCACATTTATAAAATAACGAGGTAACAAGCAATTTTGGTAATGATTTTCAAGACCATAATTGCACACAGCACAACTGCGATAATTTAATTTTGGAAAAGTGTGTCTGTTTTCTAATCTATAAATTTTGCAGGGACAGGCACAAGCGAAAAGCTGTATCTGATGGATACTCTCGCAAGATGAAGAGGTTGTGGAAAAAATAATTTTGTTTTGTTTATATAAACTTCAGAAGTAATGTGTTATAGTCTTGGGGAGGTCAAGGTGAGAAGACCTAAATTTTGTTAATATCGTTTGTTGTTGCTACAATATGCTACATGTAGCAGCAATAAACGATATTAACAAAATTTAGGTCTTCCCATCTTGATCTCGTTTAACATGTTACTTCTGAAGTTTGTAGTTACGTTGTACTCATTACTTCTGCCGGCCTTTATTTATATATTTATTCTTGCTTTTTGTTGTGTTTTTATTGGTGGTGCAATATGTATTTATTTCATTTATTATATTTTACAGAATATTTATTTGTTTTTATGTTTTATTTATTTTATTTTCTTATGGTTATGTTTTGTAGAATGTGTTTATTTATTTAACAATAAAAACGTTCATTTTCTTCTAAAATTGTCAGTATGTTATCCAGCCAACAAAAGCATTTCCATATTTGATAGAGTCAAATTAATTTTGATGTTAGTGAGGATAAATATAGAATGAGAAAGTATATAATTTTAAAATTTATCGCCATATAATTTTAAAATTTCGCGCCTCGCCGTTCATTGTGCCACTCCCCTGCTAGGGATTTTCGTAGCCCCAACGTGGAAGCTTTCATTTCTTATTGTTAGTGTTCTGTGTATAGAATACTCAACGATTGAAATAGATATAGTAATGGAATGCGCAAGTTAATGTGTCTATGCAACGAAAAACGTGCCCTCTGTGTTGGAAGAGTGCAGATATATACGTAAGGAAGGTCTATCTTCTCGCTCATTTACAGTTATGTGGCTATAAGACTAGGATTTGTTTTTAACAACATTTATAGTATAATAGTGAAAATAGTTAAACACTGTAGTGCGTATGGTTGTAAAAATGAATGGACTCCTTCTGGAAATATAAAATGTCACGGGCAATTTTTTTTTTAAATTAATTATCAGTCCATTATTTAACCTTGATATTGGTTATCTCAAAAATAAACATTGAAAATTGAACAATATAGATATTTACGATATAGTTATTTTCGAAATCGTCAAATTTACAGAGAAAGCCTTCAGAGCGGAAGTTATTTCGGGACACATGCAAAGACCTTTATTTAAAAAAAGCATAAATTTAGTTCAACAGCAGTTTTATCTGAAATAAAAACATTATTCTATCCTTCACATCCAGTTGATATTTCAGATCATAAAATTTGTCAGCAGTATATATGCGGATGTAAGAATTCAAACGCATGCGAAGAAAAAATTTACAAAACTAGGCAATAAAGCGAATATAACATATAAGTTGCACAAAACGGTTTTATTCTACCACATATAGCATTAGTATTAAGAAACAGTTTATATACGGCTAAATTAAATGTTTGCAACCAGGTAATTAGAGAAAGCAATGTATTCATGTAGTTAGTACACAGGTTTTTAATATTTTACCTATACTTATATGTTATGTCTATCGTCTGTAGGAATGATCTACTTTCTTATGTTATTTTGTAAATAGTTAATATTTTTATAGAATAAATTTTTATACATTACGTGGTGTCATTTATATATTTTATTTTGTAAATAGTTAATATTTTTATAGAATAAATTTTTATACATTACGTGGTGTCATTTATATATTTATCTGCATTGTATTCGTTTTCATTGTAGCTTTACCTGTTGCGGCGTTATTTCAGATTATCGCGCCAGATGCAACTATCTTGCATATGCTTGAATGAGTACAACAAGGATAGTGATACCTTTCAGTATGTTCATCCTTTTCTAGCAGCAGTGTCTCATTTTTTCACTGTAAAGCCCGTTTTACATTATCATATTAAATTGTACCAAAAATTTAATACTATTTTATAGTACAATGTAAAACACTGTACTATTTTTCTGTGCAAAATCATTGTATGAAATTAGAACCTGTCCTATTTTCATACTAAATGTCTTGACTTGCGCCTGCTCAATGGGTCTGCATTGATCGTATTCCAATCTAACCCCATTTTCTTATGTTTACGTCTTGTGTACCCTGTGTCTACCTACCCACGTAAGTAAGGGTACTGCTCCACGAGATAATACAAATAATCAATTTAGGTTTAAGATGTCCTGGACAACGGAACAAGTAGAGAAGTTAATTGAAGGCTATTCGAATCATCCAGAGTTATTTGCAGTTAAACATCCCGAATATCACAATAAAAATAAACAGCAGCTGGCTTTGAATTGTATAATTAAAGATGTTAATACAGTTGGAACAAGCATTATTGAAGTACAGAAGAAATGGAATGGATTACGTACCACTTATATAAATGAAAAAAGAAAGTGCTACAAAGTATTCATAGTGGTGCTGGAGAAGATGAGGTAAGTAATGGTACTAATAAATAGAAATTTGTTATAAGTATATAATGTTGATAGATTTCGAAAATTATAAAAATTGAATATGTTTTGCAGATATACACACCTAAATTGTGGTACTTCAAAAAATTAGAGTTTTTAAATGACCATGTGTCACTGCATCAAGCGACATCATCATTTGACCCATATAATGACATCACGAATGAATCGAATATAGCCAGTCACACATCCTCTAATTTTCAAGAAATTGACGGGTATCTGCTATAGGATGATAGAACATTACAGTTATCTCCCAGTTCAACTCCTGTTCCATCACCTCAAAGTGATACACCAAAAGCAAAAAAGAAGAAAACAAACATGGATTACCAAGAAATCTTGCAACAACAAGCTTCAACAGCATTGTTATCAATATCTCAAGCAGCGGCTTCTTTCAATAAAAATGATTCACTCCAAGAAGATGCAGATGTTTTATATGGTAAATATGTTGCAACAAGACTTAAAAACATCACGTCATTAACAAAAAATTTGAAATAAAACATAAAATTGACCAATTATTATTTGAAGCTCAAATGACTGAATTTAATTAGAATTTATCAATTTTTAGAATAATAATTTTTTATTTTAACTTTATTTGTTGACCAGCTTATTATTTGACTTTCAAATGACTGAAATATATGAGAATAATTAATTTTTAGAATAATTTTTTTTTTAAACTATTTGTGACCAGCAATTATTTGAGTTTCAAATGAATTATATTAGACTTAATTAATTTTTAGAGTAATTTCTTTAATTTAAACTGATATACATGTAACTAGATATCAGAAATAAAACACATCTATATATAGAAAAAATATATTGAATAAAACATCTGATAATAATTATCTTATAGTTGCTGCAAACATTGTTCTTGCCATGGAATTCTTCCAGTATTGAGAAAATAATCCATGAATAATAGTCTATTATTTAATGCCTCTTGGGTAGCTCTATTAGCACCTTGTATTTGCTGGAGATCAAGTAATGGGTTATGCACTTCGTCAATTTCAGAATAGTGTACGTTCTTACTAATTAAATAATTGTGTAATACGCAACAAGTTAATGTAATTAATTCCACTTTTTCTGGGTTTAAATTTATAGTTTGCAACAAAATACGAAATTTATTTGACATAATTCCAAACGCATTTTCCACTACTCTGCGAGCGCGTGATAATCTATAATTAAATATACGCTTGTCATTAGTCAAATTTCTTGAACTAAACGGTTTCATAATTCTATGTGACAATGGAAAAGCTTCATCAGCTACAAAGCAATATGAAATGCCAGTATTCTGTGTTGGTAGACATTTATCTGGAGGAAAATTTAGTACACCTTCATCAATTGCTCGTTTTAATGAAGATGCTCTAAAGACACCTCCATCACTTATTCGCCCATTAACACCTACATTTACATATAAAAATCTGTAGTTTGCAGCTGCTACTGCTAGTAACACAATACTATGGGTGTCTTTATAATTATAAAAGTAAGAACCTGCACTGCGAGGTGCCTGGAATCTTATGTGCTTTCCATCGATGGCACCCAAACACAATGGAAACTGCCATAGTGTTTCAAACTCCTTTGCTATTTTTTCCCATTTTTCAACAGTCTGTGGCATCTGAAATATTTAAATGTTCGAACAAACAAATTGCACTATATGAATACTTACTTGCAGATATTGCAGTCTTAACTTTTCGTATATGGCTTTACAAACTTCTGGTATGAACAAACTTATAGTGCTTTCATGAATTCGACATGAGTACATTAAAGATCTGATGGATTCTCCACTTGCCAGGTATCTCAGTGTAACAGCTAATCTGTCAATGTATTCATGTATGATTAATGTAATATTTAAAATAATTACAATTAAAAAATATTACCTTACGTTTGCCGGTATACTTTCACGAAATTTAGTGTCCAGTTTCTGTATATCTGTTTCAATAATATGTAAGAGTTTATCAAATTCGTTACTACACATACCTATAAAGTTTCTGTATGATTCAGGATCTTCAATTTTTAATTCTTCGTTTAACATATGTATCATACCTTTCCCATACAATCGCCTCTCCAGCCATGGTTTTAACCACTATTTTCGCTTTCTTTTCTTTTTCTTCTTTATTATACTGCATATCAAAATGATAGTCGCACATACACTAGCACTAGACATAAGCCATTCGCACATATTCATTTTTTTAAAGATTTTCTTTAACCTTACACCTGATAATTTTCTATTCTGATTAATATTTTTGGAGGTTATGAGAAATATTTGTAAATATTGTGATACTGGTGTACAATTTGATACGAGGACGTAGCATAGCGCAGAATAGTAAACAAAATTTTTGTACAAGTTTATAAAACATATGTAATACTCCCGACGAATGATGGAGTCAATAATCTTGTACAAAAGACTGTTAAAGCGTTTTACATTGTACTATAAAATAGTATTAAATTTTTGGTACAATTTAATATGATAATGTAAAACGGGCTTTATACTTCATTGTACTCAACAAAGATGTAATGTCGCTTGTAAACAAATTTGCTCGTTATGAAGCGGCATCTAGTGTAAATGCAGTGATAATTTTAGCGGGTATTCAAAAGGGATAATTTCACTGGCTTTATATAAAAATTATTTTAATTGTAATTTGCGTCTTCTCATTTGTATATCATGTACAGGTAATAAACAATCTACATAAATGGTATGAAAAACTTGAGATTGCAAGAATAAGATTTATTAAGTGAAAAATGCAAGGAATACACTGGATAATAGTCATATACGTACTCCGGTAATAATTTTTGTAGCTGTTTGTTGCAATAGTTACGTAGCCATATTTTCAAGAGATCCAATTTTTTGGTTGGACCTGGAAATCGATGTCTTTTATCCTTCTTATTGGGTATACAACCGAAAACTGCACAACCTGCACGTCCCATTGTAGAAAATACTATAACACTATCACGGTATGCCCACTTAATGTATTAGAAAATAGATGTTCAACTGGCGTCATCTATGCGACTTGGGGAACAAGTAACCATTGCAACAAACCAAAATATTTCAGATTTTATACACCGTATTTTTGTTTAGAATTTATAGTAATTAGAAATGACATTAAACATGCAAATTTGTCTGTATTCTGACATGTGATTTGAAAATATTAGAGATGGGACGAATCCAAATTTTCTCGAATCCGGATCCGAATCCGAATCCTAAAGGATTCTCGAATCTCTCGAATCCTTCGAATCTCGAATCTCTCGAATCCATCATATAATTACAATAATAAGAAAGGACAGAGAGGAAAAACAATTTTACAGGAAAATTTTAAAGCTACTTTAATTAAAAACGATACAGTTTTTAAAAATATTTATTAAAAAAGATTTTTTTTTGAACATATTTATATTACAAATGAAATTAAAAAAACAAATTACACAATATTAAAAGATAAATTATGTTAAAATCTTGATGATTATGCAACAAGTTTTTATTTATATTTAATTTCCTTAGCATATGGAAATTAATATATCAATAACAGTACCGATATCTTTTCAGAAACTTTTGTGAATGAGAATAAGGGAGAGCTAACATAGATAAACAGCAAATATTGCACATGAAAATCTAAACACATATTTTAGTATATAAAAGAAAGCACTCAACCTAAAAGAAATAAGTGAGAATTTTAATTCAGATTTTTATTTAAGAAAACCAGCTTTCGAACTCGCTCTGGATCCAACCGACTACGTTTTTTATCCACTATGATGCCTGATGTGCTGAATAGTCTTTCTGAAATCACTGTTGATGGTGGTGTAATTAAGAATTTTTTGCTAGTTTCATCAAATTTTGGTATTTTGTGTTGCCCTTCCAGTATTTAAAGATGTCTGCAGTTGGTGGGAGCAGTGGTTCTGCTAAATAGGCATTTATTTCTTCTTCAGGAGATGAACTGTAATCCACATCACTGCAGGTAGCTGGGGTCATCAACTGAGAATAGTAACTCCACATACTATGACCTTGTTCAGTTAAAGATATATCTGTGGCATTTGCTTGAGTTTTCTCTGATGACTGCAGATCACCATTTGTTTGCATATAGATGGATGAAATTTCATTAGCCAGTGTCAATTTAGCTTGCTCAACGTTTTCTTTATTCAAAAATACATTCCCTTTGAATCGGGGATCCAGTAAAGTACCAATAGTATACAATTTCTCTGTCTCAACAGAATGGTAGCGCCTTTTTAGTGACGCAAGCAAATCATTTCGGAAACCCTGTACTGAACCTAATTTTGGTTTGAAATTTTCTAGAGCACGAATGGTGCTATTCACTAAAGGAATTATTTCTGAAAATGTCACTTTACTTGAGCTGGCCACAAATGTAGCTTTATCAAACACTTCTAATATTCGTATATCTTCAATAAGTTTCCACTGTCGAGGACAAAGGTCTATCTGAATATTCAAGTCAGAAGCAGACAATAAAATGGCTTGCTTTTTGTTCCACAAGTCGATTGAGCATGTGAAGCTGAGAGTTCCATCTAGTCGGCTCGTCTTGTATTAAACGACGACCTTTAAGACCTAACTTAGCTTGATCAGTTTTTAACATTTTTGTCGCTTTAGAAGAGTGTTTGTAATGTCCCACAATATTCCGACAGGATATCATTATTTCCTTAATTTCATTCTTATTCAGTAAACCATCTTTTATAACTAACTGAAACGTATGGGCTAGGCAAGGCAAGTGGGTGAAGATGCTACGCTCTAAAGCTGCAACCATATTAGGATCATTGTCTCTCATGAAGCATACAACTTTTTCTGTAAGATGCCATTCTTTTATTATGTTGCTAATGAAAGTTTCTATAGCAGATGCTGTATGTGAAACCTCTAAAAAAGGAATACATTCTAAGCACAAATGATGGTACTCAAAGTTTTCATCTACAAAGTGCACTGTCAGGCTTAGGTAGTCATCAGATGATGTTGATGTCCACATATCTGTTGTGACTCCAATGTATTCAGTATTTTTTAAAAGTTCCTCGACTTTCATTTTTTCTTCTTCATACATATCTGGAATTACCTTTTCAGAAAAATGTTTCCTACATGGGATGACATATCTTGGTTCAAGATGGTTAATCAATTTTTTAAACCCCTTATCTTCCACTATGGACAGTGGTTGATTATCTGTACATATCATTTCAGCAACCAATCTGGTAATTGTTTTGCCTCTTTTGTCCCCAGGCTTAAAACTTTGCATTCTATCAAAAAAATTTTTCAGAGTAGGTTGGTTGAAAGGTTCTGCTTTGCGTTTCACTGCGCATTGTTTCAAAGACCTTTGTTCGCCATAAGAACAAATTTTTGAACCTGGACTAGGAGTTGAACTAATTGACACAGGACTCCCAAAAGTAGTTATATCATCTGGATTATTTTCTTCAAATGAAGAATCAACATTGACAGTCAAAGGGCTTTAGGGTGAAGTTGGAATTAGTAATGAGTTTGATGAACTTGTACCTTTCAGTTCTTGATATTTGGATAAATGCCTGGTTTTCAAATGTTTCCACATAGCTGAAGTAGTGTGCGACTTTTTCCCTCTAGATATTTTTTCAGAGCACAGATTGCAATTTGCATAGTTTTCACTTTCTGAAATTTGGAAATAGTTCCAAATATCAGAAGTTGCCTGAGGACACAAAGCCATTTCATAGGTTGCTATTGAATGCAACAAATATGATGTAACAGTGACAGTTGTGCAACTTCAGAACTCCCCTGAAAAAGAAAAAAAAATTAAGTTTTCATGTTAAAATCCTAAAATCCTTGTAATTTTATTATTAGCTGTAATAATTGCGCGAAAATACGGTATGCAACAGTAATAATAAAACTGCAATAAATGTACAAAATTACTATGCCGTGAATAATTAATTAATAATGCAGTTGACAGACATCTGAAATGGCCTTTGACAACAATTAACAAGTTATTTATTTTTTTAATTCTTATACTTAACAATTACATTTATATAACATCCCAATTTGATTTCCAACTAACACCGCATGCAATGTAATATAACTTAATATGTGCAAAAAAATTATATATCAATACAGTATAAATGAAAATAAGTAACTTACCTCATATATCGTATAAACCACGCATATCCACTCTCAAACGTCACAGACTGAACAGTACTGCACTATAAAGTGGTCGTTGCGATCTGAAGTTTACTCGCACCACGCACCTTTTATATATCATATATCAAGAGTTTCGAGAATAATCCAGTATTAGAGCTCAGTCATCCAGAACCGACGAGACTATTCAAGACGAGATAGTTGCTAGAATTTACGAGAGAGCGCAGGATGTTAATTAGAATCACATAAAGAGCGATAGATGGTATTAGTGTAGCATATATGGTGTTTAAAATATAAAACTTGACTGAACTGACTTAACATGATATAGTCTTAGCTAGTTATTAGAACTAAATGTACATAAGTTAATAAGTTTTCATAATTTTTGTAATTAGATTAGTTATATTATTTGCTGTCTGTATTTGACATGTTCCATACCTTTTCTGGTCTCAGGAATAAAGATATTTATTTATTAAAATACCACAAACATTAGGAAAGCATGCCAGCTTATAAATACTTTGTGGCTGAAAGAACGAGAACCGAAGAGAATCGTCGAGATCTTTCTAGTCAGTGATTCATATGTGTCGTGATTACATGGGTCATCATTATTATTATTATTTTTTTTTGGATTCGAAAGATTCGAATTACGAAAATCGTGCGAAGATTCGAGTTTTCGAATCTCGAATCTTTTTCAGGATTCGATGGATTCGAGGATTCGCGGATTCGAATGTCCCATCTCTAGAAAATATCAATATGAATTTTCACAATACATATCAAAATAACATTAATTTGCATGTTAAATAATAGTAATGAATTAATAATGAAATAAAACACGTTAACAAAATAAATCTATACTTTACAATAAAATGGAGTACTTATAAAATTATATTATATATACATAGAAGCGCTATTTGCAATCATGTCTTATTTATTTTACATCTTTTGGTATAAATGTTCTTCGCTTGTAAAAACACTTTAGGTTCATGTTTTGTTATAAGTCGCAAGTCCTTTCCACTCATAACATTATTTATTTGTTTAATATAATTTCTTATAAATGTCTCGGTTAACACTTGTTGTATTAGTATCTGTACATTAGTTCCATGACTAAGACAAATATGTTCAAAATAAACTTTACCAGACAGTGTAGCAAGTATTGTTGCTTTTAAATTATTTGCACATATATGGTTATTTAATATATATGTACATTATTATTAAATAGCATTTTTATGTTTTCTAAAATATTGATATTTATGTAATGTAGACTTCCCTTAGGCTGAAATTCTTTCAGAGAAGTAAATCTATGTTCCTCTGAAGTTTCAGTAGTTAATAAATTTCTTCGACATTCTTCACAAGTTTTGTATGATTTAATTTTCTTTACTATATAGTTAGACATATAGCAGAGAACCTGGTTATGTAAAAGATGTGCTGGTCGATAAGAAAACATTGGTATCGGAAATGGAAATGGCGTTGGCCTTTCTATATTTGTCACATCCTGAAAAACAAAGTGTAATAGAAATTTATTAAGTATCATTTAATAATACAATAGTACCTCAACTATAAATTTCTTTAAAGTGAAAAACAGATGATTCATCATCCTCACAATTGCTTTGTACAGAGTGCTTGCTTGTGAGGTTATTCACAAATAAGCTTTTATATAGGACCCCAAATGATGAGAGCGAGGGGTTATTGTAGCGGTAGGACCGCTGCCGAATTTGACCAAAAAATTTTCAATAGGATCCTGATTAAAAGTTCTTGGCATCATATTTTTAAATACAATTGAAGTGAGTTTTTCAAATATGATTTTAAAATTTTCTAATGTCATTATATATTATATATTATATTATTTTTCGCTGGCTTTTCAAGCAATTCTACTTTTCCACATAATATTACCCATTTGTGAAAGAGATCAGGGTATTTCTTTGGGTCAGGGAATATGTGCTTGCTCTCTGTACTACCAATACAACCATAAACTGCACAGTAAATTTCCATGTCGATTATCTTTACACTCTACCTAACACTGAAAAAGTATTTTTGTGAAACATATTTTGAATGCAAATATACATACATACCTACTTAAAAATTAACACTTTAGCAAATAATTATGAGTCCTCTATCTTTCAAACGTCAAATAAGAAAAATAAAAATAAAAACAATATTATGCAAAACAGAACGAACAAACGCAAATCACTAAACACTATAAAAATAAATATAAATCGAAAAGCAAAATAGAATCTAACAAAACCACCATTACTAACTAACACCACAACCTATTTACTAACGCGGAAGCGGATATACCTGGATGGCGCGAAGCACAAACGCAAAAACATACACTGGGTACAGCGGCATCTACTCAACTTGGGGAACTACTACTAGCTCGTTACTGATCCCAAGGTCGCATATATAAGTGGACAGGGCATGAACACTATAACACAGAAATCCACTCCTGGCAGTGGACACGAGCGGACGTGTCTTTCCGTAGCTACAACGAGGCTATTCGTTAGAATCGATATAGCGTTCCGAGAGCGGTCCGTGTACGGAACAGCTCAGCGATATAACGGCGGCATCAATCCGATGCGCCGAGGCATTCGACATCGAGGTACCATCAGAAACGGACGAGTTTCTCCGAGAGTAGAAATATTATTTCTACAAACCACCACTGCCGGAGTTAATCTCCGGTAGGTTCACGAAAAAGAGCCATCAACTAAGTCAAAGTTGATCATCGAGGAAGCTTCCGACGGGGAGGAACCGGCATAGCCGGCTTTTCGCCGTCCAAAGCGGCCAATTTTTCGATTTTCGAAGCTCCGGCTCCGGAAATCGAAAACATTTTAACTTGTCTTCGTCCATTTGGACAATTTTCAGATGGCTTCTAGCCAGCAACACCTCACCGCAGGGGATTTCCCTCCCCTCCCCCGTTCCGCCGAGGAGTCCATGGACGAGGGCTCCTCATCGTCCTCCAGACCGGAATCCCCCTCCTCCGGCCCCCGCGGACCCCGGCCGTCTGCTGCAAAGCTCCTCGCGTCGGTGGATTACGACGACGAAACCCTCGTCAGGTTAATCGCCGAGCTAACCGGGGAGCTCCGAAGGCGACGCATCGCAGCTTCGACTGCAGCCCTTTCCGCCGCCCCCGTAGCGGCTTCCCCGGCCCCTCTGCATCCGACGAGTCGGTCTCCGACTCCGGTTCAGAGCGTGACGATGCCGGCTGGACCAAAGCCGGCAGAAAACGTAAGGCCGGTAAAAGAGGCAACCTTCTGCCTCGAAGAAGATGGCGCAACCGGCCGCTACCCCCTCCACCAGCGCCGAGAGCCAGCAAAGGCCACCGGCTGCCACGGTCACAAAGACCGCCACCACCGCTCCTCCACCGACTTCGGCTTCAACGAGCCAAAGGGCGCTGCTGCTTCGCAGGCCCCCGTCCGAATCAAACAAGATTCCCCCCATCGTCCTTAGGGAAAAATCCGCCTGGGGACACGTTACGACGAAGTTCTCCGAGCTTCGAATCAACTTCTCCAAGGCCCAAAATACGACCGACGGAATCCGCTTCTTCCCCACCACGGAGAAAGATTTCAGGGCTGCCGTAAGAATGCTCGACGGTCTGGTACTACCGTACCACACTTATCAGCTACCTTCGGAGAAGCTGCTGAACATCGTGATCCGTGGGGTCCCCGTCGAGACCCCCTCAAAGAAGTGGAAGAAGAACTCCTAGAGTTCGGATTCCACCCCGAAGGCATCCATCGCCTCCGCCACCCCCGGAGCAAGAAGGAAATGCCCCTCATCCTAATAAAGCTCCCGAGAAACGAGAAGGACATCTTCGCCCTGAAAGAGATCCGCAGACTAGTGGTCTCCGTCGAATCCCTCCGCTCCCGAACAGCCGTCGGGCAATGCCACCGCTGTCAGCGGTTCGGCCACGCCCAATCCCGCTGTACGGCAGCGATCAAATGCGTCCGCTGCGGCGAAAACCACCGCGCCGCAGACTGCCCCCTATCTAAGGAAAAGGGCGACCCTGCCAAATGCGCCAATTGTGTTGGCTCACACACGGCAAACTACAAGGGATGCCCCCACTACCCCAAACCCCGATTTCCAACCCGATCCCAAGCCGCCCCTTCGGCGAAAAAGACCCCGGCTCAAGTGCCCCCCAGGCCGCCACCCAAGCCACCCAATCCTCCCAGGCCACTTCCTCTGGCAGGAAGTATTCCGACACCACCAAAGGGAAATCTTCTTCTCCCCTAAGGTGCTGCGTACCGACGTGCCCAGCCAGTCCCTGCTAGGCCCAAGCCCCCCGCCACCAACAACACCGACTTCTTCGGCGCCGTGACCACCCTCCTACAGCTGGTCGGACAATTCTCGTCCGCACTACAGCAGGTTCAGGGCTCCATCCCCCGTAACCTCTATTAACCTATCAACCCGTTTATGAATACATCGGTAAGCATAAACCAGCAAGGCATTTCCAGAATAGTCGCCTGGAACGCGAACGGCATCAGAACTCGTATGCCTGAGCTGAGAGACTTTCTTCAAGAGAACCAAATCGACGTTGCCCTTCTCAGCGAGACTGGCCTCCGCCCGGGGGACAGTCTCAAGGTCGTGAATTACAAAACATACCGTCGAGATCGCTTGACGGGCCGCGGCGGCGGGACAGCTGTACTCGTCAAAAATTCAATCCGCCACTCCGAGGTCGTAGTGCCGCCGCTGAACTCTCTGGAGGCGGCGGCAGTCATCATCTGGACCGATTTCGGTCCGCTAAAACTCTACGCGACGTATAGGCCCGCCCCTGGCGGGGTTTCGCGCCAGGATTTCGACCAAATCTTCACCGACCCCAACGCGGTGATGATGGCGGGCGATCTGAACGCGAAGCACCACCTCTGGGGCAGCCGGATCATACGAGCTGAGGGCAGGCAGCTGATCGACATCATCCAAGCCTTAGGGCTTTCGTACCACCCTCCCGACGGCCACACGTTCTTCCGTGCTGGCGCCCAATCCGATGTCCTCGACTTCGCCATATCCAAAGACATCCCGGTAAACGTGACCGTGGAAAGCATCGCTGACCTTTCATCAGATCACAACCCCATCCTAATCACCCTAGGTAGCGAATTACTTCATCTGGGGGAAAAAGTTCGGCGGCGTACGAACTGGAATCTTTTCTCCTCCAAAGTTCTCACCAACCTCAGTGTCAACGAAAATCTTCAGGAAGCGGCCCTCTTAGAGGAAGCCGCAAACAACTTCACTAAGGCGATCTCTCGGGCCCTCGATGAATCTTCTACCATCAGACCCCGCAGACACTCTCGACAACTCCCACCCGACCTAAGGGAGCTAGTTAGGGAAAGACGACGAGCCAAGAAAAGGGCCCAAACCACCCTCAACCCCGCTGACAGCCTCCGAGCAAATCATCTTGCTCGACAGCTCCGAGAGGCTCTCAAAACCTTCGAGCAGGAGAACTGGGACGACAAGGTCAAGTCTCTCACGACGGAGGATGGCTCCCTATGGAAACTATCCAAAGCCTTGAGAAACCCCTCAAAAAACCCCCAAACCGGCCTCCTCACGGCACCCACGGTTTAGGTTTCTCCCCGAGGAGAAAACCGAAATCCACGCCGACCACCTCGAAGAAGTATTCCGCGGCATCCCGCCCCCAATCAGCGACGACGAAATAATCTTCCGAAGAGAAGTGGAAACGGTGGTGCACGGGATCCCCGAGCTCATCGGAACCCCACTCGATCCCGCCTCCCCGACGAAGTTCGAGCCCTCATCAAAAGGCGCAACAACAAAAAGGCCCCAGGGGCGGATTGTATCACCAATCTGGCCCTAAAGTGGTTACCCCCGAAGCTAGGGAGCATCTTTGCGAAATCATCAACGCAATGCTCCAAATCCAGTACTTTCCCTCCTGCTGGAAACACGCCGAAGTCTGCAACATCCCCAAGCCCGGGAAAGATCACAAATTCCCACAAAACTTCCGCCCGATCAGCCTTCTCTCCAACGTTTCGAAAATAGCCGAGGCAATCATCCTGTCTCGGTTGAAAGAACTCAGCGACGATGTCATCCAAGATGAACAGTTCGGCTTCCGAGCCGGACTGTCCACCGACCTACAACTATTCCGGTTCTCGGAATACATCCGAAACGGACTCGAAAGGCGAGTACCCGTAGGTGCAGTTTTCTTCGACTTAAAGAATGCCTTTGACACAGTCTGGTATAACGGGCTGATCTACAAGATGATCGTTTCAGGAATCAACCCCCCATGGTCAAACTCATCAGGTCCTACTTAGCCGGCAGATCCTTCTGCACTAAATCCCATTCCGTGAAGTCCAGCGTCAGACAAATCCACGCCGGCGTTCCCCAGGGATCACTTCTAGGCCCGCAACTGTTTTCCATTTACATGTCGGATCTCCCCCGAGAGCCCAGCACCGAGATTGCAATCTATGCAGACGACACTGTCATCTACACAGGCTGCAGGAAGCAGGCGCTGTTCAGGAAACGCCTCCAAAGCGCTACTGACGGTTTTCTGAGTTGCACCTCTCGCTGGGGTCTGAAGGTAAATGAATCTAAGTGTGTGGCAGTTAGATTCTCGCACGATCGCGCAAACCCCGGTCAGCCGATTAAGGTAGGAAACTCCGAGCTTCCCTGGAGCTCCGAAGTGAAATACCTCGGTGTCATCTTCGACCGAATGCTCACATTCCAAAAACAAACTGACGAAATCCGAAATCGCTTCATCAAGGCCCGCAACCTGCTTCTGCCCCTCATAGGGCGAAGGAGTCCCCTTCACCTAGGGAGCAAGTTGCTCCTATACAAGACGACGCTTCGACCGCTTTTAACCTACGGCGCTATGGCCTGGTTAACAGCGAGTAAGTCTAACATCAAAGGTTTGGAAGCACTCCAAAACCGAACTCTCCGCCTCATCGTTGACGCCCCCTACTTCGTAAGGAACGTTCAGATTCATCGAGAACTGAACGTTCCGACTCTACGTGAATTTCTGACGAAACTCCTGAAGTCCGCGTGGGAAAGAGCCCGCGCCAGCCAAAATCTCTGCGTTCAGATGGTCGTCGATCCCCAAGATCGACCCCCTCCCAAAAAGAAGGTCCGTCGCCTTGCAGATTCATCGATCTGGACTAAGGCAATTCCCACAGGTCCCTCGACGACCATCATCGTCCTCTAAACGACTGATAAATGGCTATTTTTCAGTCTGAAATCCTCGTATGCGTTACAGGTGAAAAGTCATCTTCCCCAGTTAGCTCTTCGCTAACCAACCTCATCTCTCCCCAGGCTGCGTGATCGAAGCAGCCTACACCTGAAGATAAAAGGGCGTAAGGAATCCCCCACCGGCCCTAGTATCGACTTGAAGTTCCTAGCACACTATAACTGACTATTCGCGATTGAACATAAGCGATACGCTCTCTGGTGACAAATCTACTAACTAATTATGGATACATTGTCGCTTGGATGTGTTGTATTTATTGTGTATTCCTACAAAGATTTCAACGTTTTAATAAGTTTTTAATATGAATCGATATTGTTCTGTACCACATTGTACATCCTGGGCGAAAAGGAGTCCAGAATTAACTTTACATTTGTTCCCTGAGGCTGACAAACAACGTATTTAGATTTACAATAAATTCCAAACCAAACCTTTGATTGATAAGCAAAAATCAGAGGGTTTAAAATTAAAAATTGGAAAACCAGTTACTAAATTCATATAGAGGTAAGTAACGAAAATAAATGTAATAGTCGTATATTAAATATACAGATTTTTTTTTAACAAGTTTCAACAAATTATTTATTTGCAGAGAAATACAGTGTTAAAAGAAAAATATTAAAGAGGAATGCAGTACCATCACAAAAGTTACCGCTTCTAGTGGATAGTAGTGTATCAGGTCCTTTTAATAGGGTGAAATGATAATTGAAGGGCAATTTGGGAGAAAAAGGTGAAGCTACAGATGATTGTAGCAATGTAGAAAATGCACGTACAGAAGAGGACAGCGAAGCAGCAGAATGAGGAACCGATTTATATTTTTCTCTGATTTGACTTTTTTGGGTAGACCAAACACATTTCAAATCTGTCTGAGACACAACTTCCATGTTTCGAAGATCTTCTCTGAAATATAAACGCGGAAGGTGGATTTATCACAAAAATATTTATATTAATTACAATTACCTTGTACATTTAATAAGAACTGCAGGAATATGTTTGCATCTACCACTATTTCCTGCTTTACATGAAGAAAACATGTTGCTAATTTTAAAATTTCCATCTGGTATTAGAGTTAACACACCATTTATTTTATGTTACGTTTCACAATCTGTGGAATTTAATTTTCCACAGAAGATGACATGGTCAGCATTCAAAACTTCCTCCCCTTCATATACACATTTAGAGCATTTAGTGTCACCAAGGTATCTCATGTACTCTACAATACTTAGCCTAGTCGTCATTTGCATCTGATAATTTTATTCATATTTTCGAAACACTTATTACGTATATTAATTATTTCAAGATAACCTTTTTTACACATTACATACCTTAATTAAAAATTATGAAAGAATATCCTATCTTATTAAATGCACTAGAATTAAAAAATTGCCTTTTACTCGTCTTTATCACACCTTACAACACAATATAAACAGAAAAACTCAAATAAAACTATCGCAACAAGTAAATTTTGTATTGTAAACAATAACGCAATGTGTCTATAACTGGTTACATTTGTAGCCGCAATGGCGCTGCAATCTTTTCTTTACTATAAAATGTAAACAGTTGCTGTGACATGTGCAGACGTACGACAGGTTTAATACAACCAAAACAACTTTCTCTTTACGGATTGCCAATGTACCAATTAATATCGTGTTAAGATCGAAAAACTTACAACACCATCACTACAGAACTCTAACAAAGCCGCGTGATATGGCGCCCTGTTTTGGCATGGCGGTGCTGCCATGGACGCCATGACAGTTCCCACTCTTCTCTATTTAGATTACAACCGGTGGTTCTGTGGGTTAACGTCAAATTGTGAGTACGGAAGTATAAAAGAAGACTTAATCACAGACAGAATAGTGTGTGGAATAAATGATGAGAGAACCAAAGAAAAGTTACTAGTTCTGATGTGAATGCAATTCTAGAATATCTATTTAGAAAATTAAATCTACCCTGTAAAGTAGTACCATTTAAAAGTAAGTTATTTGGCTATGGAGGTTGAAAATTAGATGTTGTGGGTACCTGTAATATTTTAGTTATGATTAATGCTAGAAAACAACTTAAATTTCATAATTATTAAAACGTTTGGTTTCATCAAGCATTCAAAGGTTAGGGTTATTAAAAATTAATGAGAGTGAGATTAATGCAATTGAGACAAATAATCTAAAAGAAGTAAAATATGATAATACAGAGCTGGAACAAATCGAGAAAATTTTAAATAAACATAAATCTGTTTTCAATGGAATTGGTGAAATCAAAATCGCACCTTATAATTTAGAATTAAACAATAGTTCATCATAGTAATAGTTCATCAGCAGTTATTCCAAGTAGACGTGTGCCATACTAATTATTAAATTCTTTAAAAAGTGAGTTGCAGATAATGGTTAAAGAAAAAATAATTAGTGAAGTTAAAGAACCAACAGAATTTGTAAATCCTATTGTGTTAGTTAAAAAACTCAATAACAAAATAAGAATTTGCCTCGATCCTCAACAACTTAATAAAGCTATTAAAAGAGAATACCATGTTATTCCCACATTTGAAGAATTAACCCAAGACTTTGCAAGATCAAAATATTTTTCATTATTAGATGTCAATAAAGGATTCTGGCAAATAAAATTAAATGAAGAATCATCAAAATTAACCACTTTTTCTACACCATTTTGGAGATATCGTTTTCTGAGATTACCATTTGGTTTGTCATGTGCTCCTGAGATATTCCATAGAACGTTTTCAGAAATGTTTAGTGACATTGAAGGAGTTAAAATTTATGTAGATAACATAATAATTCATGCAAAAACTATTACAGAACATAACACAATTTTAAGTAAAGTATTAGATATAGAATTACATTTTGGACTTGAAAAAATCAAGTACATAGGGCACATTATTTCAAAGGAAGGTATTTCTCCTGATGATGATAAAATAGAGGCTATAAAACAAATTCCTCGACCAAATAATTTGGAATTATTGGTATAATTGGAATTTATACCAAATCTAACAAAAATTACGTCAAATCTAAGACAATTAAATAAGAAAAATATAGCTTGGAATTGGACTAATAATCATGAAATGAGTGGAACAATTTGAAGGAAATTTTAATGAGAAAGCCAGTCTTATAATATTACGATTCTAGTAAATCAGTAACACTTTCAGTGGATAGTTCTAACGATGGGCTTGGTGCTGTAATTTTGCAAAATGAAGCTCCTGTCGCATATGCATCAAAATCATTAACACAAAGTCAAGTGCACTGTGCACAAATTGAAAAAGAGGCACTAGCTATACTATTTGGATGTCAAAGATTCCATCAATATTTATATGGTCGTGAGGTATTGGTGGAAACAGACCACAAACCATTGGAAATAATATTTAGAAAGCTAAACAGAAAGTTAGAACAATGTCCTTTACGCATACAAAGAATTTGAATAAACTTACAATATGATATTAAAGTAGTATATATACCGGGAACAAAATTATATTTTGCTGATGCTTTATCTAGAGTCAGTTACAATGATGAGAAATTTGATTTGCATGAGAAAGATATAGAGTTGCATTTGGATTTTATAAAGTATATAGCAATAACGCCAGAAAAGTATGAGATATTAAAACAAGAAACCGCTAAGGACAAAGAATTACAAGAATTAGGTATGATTGTAAAAGATGGATGTCCAAATAGCAAATAATTAGTAAATGACATCATTAAATTTTACTGGAATTATAGGGATGTTATTACAGAAATAGACGGAGTTTTATTTAAATCTGATCAGTTAATTATACCTCGGTCTATGAGAAAAGATATGTTACAAAGACTTCATTATACTCACCTGGGTATCAATAAAACGTTAAATAAAGCTCGCGAAACAATGTTTTGGCCATATATGTCAAAAGAAATTACAGATATGATGCAAAATTGTATTACATATCTTAAATACCAAAACTCACAACAACAAGAAAGTTTAATCAATCGCGAAGTAGCGGATAGACCTTGGCAAATAGTTGCAGTGGATCTATTTCAGCTACAAGACAAACATTATTTACTTTTTAGTAGTTACTCTAAATTTCCAGAAATCGCTTGCTTGAATAACAATACAACAAGTAGTACGATCATACAGCATTTAAAATCTATTTTTGCAAGACATGGAAAACCTGATATAATCATGTCCGATAATGGGAGCCAGTTTATTATTATTGAAGTTCAAAAATTTTTGAAGGAGTGGGAAATCACTTCTAAAACAAGTAGCCCTTGTTACTCACAGTCAAATGGTTTAATAGAAAGACACGTACAGACAATTAAAAAGCTATTAAAGAAAGCATTAAAAGACAACAGGGATATGTATTTAGTGTTTAGTGTACTAGAATATCGCAATTTGTACAAATATTCGGTCTCCAGCGCAATTATTATTTGGTAGAAAACTAAAAGGTATTATTCCAGTTAGTAATGAACTATTGAAACCAACGGAAAAAGGAAGAAATATTGTCAATAAATTAAAAGAGAGACAATATAGACAAAAATATTAGGGGACAATGGTACTCAGGATATGTTATCGATATTGACAAGAATAGACCAAGATCGTATATAGTTGAACTGGATAAGAGTGGTAACAGATACATCAGAAACAGACGATTCCTTAGACCGTTTAAGGATGATAGGTACATCGATCAAGAGCAATATGACCGGATATTTGATCACTACGACAAGCAACGACAAGCAACAATGAAACTGAAAATCATAATGAAAGAACTTGTATCAACGAAAATACTAATACAGCGCTTAATAATTCGGTGTCAAAACCATGCAGTAATTCTACGACGACGGTGAGATTTCTAAGAATTCTAAGCCTAAGTTATTTAAAGGATTATGTTAGATATTAAGTTTTATATTGTACTTACTTAGGATAATGTGTATTATGTTAAGTAATATAAGATAGGATAACTGGGAGTACAGGAAAACTTCAAATTGTTTAAGTAGTTGTGCTTTGTAAGAAAGGGAGATAATATAAGATGTTGAATAGTGCGCCTTTTACGGTACGATTGGCAGTTGCGTCAGACACTGCGGCAGTGCAGTTGGGGCCAATGGCCGAGGTCACATGTATATTGTAGATTTCCTAAAGAATTAAACAATTAAAGAATATTAATACAAATAGAGCACTCTTATTATATTGTATACCTGTGTATAATATACGATATAACACAGACACCATCAGATAAAGAAGAGCGATTCTCCCTCTCAACGAGATACCGAGTTCCAGTGCCATTTCGCAGTCGTCTGTGACGATGTCGAAGTTTGGTAGGATTGATGGGAATCTGCTGGTGTAATTAGTCGATTTAGTTGTACTTAAGGGAGCGACTTATGTGGTGGGCATTAGATTTTTGAGGGGAAAAATGATAGTTCTGGTAGTTATCAACAGATGTCTCAGCTGGTACGTGATCTACCCATAAATATCAATGCAATGCGTAGAATGTTTTGCGATCTGAGTGAAACAAAATGTGTCATCACAAAGTGTCATCTCACTCTTGGAGACTGCTAGTCCAGTCCAGAGTAAACCAAACTAAAAAATTAAACTAAAAATTAAGCTAGCGGACTGGTGAAGGAAGGGTTAGAAGACAAGACAATATTTAATATAAATTACTACACATACACTTATTGACTGTTAAATAAAATTAATTTAATACATTTATGCCATATGGTTGCATCCCTTTGTGATTTTAATCGACCCTCATAATGCAGTCGCATAGTTAAACCATGTAACCAATTCCAGATTGTAATTATTCAACACATTCTGCAATAGAATACGTTTTTGCATACTTTCTGTGTTAAACGTGGAAGCCATTCTTTTAATAATTATATTCATTAAGGCATTTACTATGTTAGAAGTGATAAGCAATGCTGAAATATTTTAACTTAACACTTTCTCTGCAATTGTGCAAATTCTAATAACTTCTGTACTTGGGATTATCAGTTTTCCTCTCTGCGCATTTGGACATCTGTAAAATCTGTCGTTACTGGCATCCTTTCTTTACAGACAACACAAGAACTCACTTGGGAAAAGTGCAGTCTGCTTTTCCATTACAATACCGCGTATACATGTTTTGGTAAACATGAGACCTTAACATATAATTACCTAGAATACATCAGAATACAAGAACACCGGACGTGATTGGCTTTTATAACGCAAACGCACTTTTATGTACTTTCTGTACAAGCGGAACAGATATCTTACGTCTCCTTTTGTTAAACTGGACCTTTAGAACGAAATTCGATTCCGATCGAGGTATTCAAGAAATTCTTCGCACCAAACATATCGTTCATCATCACCAGCACGAATCGGTATGCGAAAGCTGTTGTTCAAAATTGGAATTCGCTAAATCATGATAAAAACAAAAAGTTTGGAAAGATCTAACTAGCATTAAATTAGATGCATATATCGGAATAGTTCTAGCCGCCGGTGTTTCATACAATAATAGGCAGAAATCAGACTTTGTTCACAGGGAACTGATAAGACGCGCCATAAAACTCTTGTGCAAAATCTTCAGAACTAGTATGCCCACAACATTCAAAAGTTGATTATATTTGTTTTAGTTGTATAAATAAAAATTAATAACAGAATTTCTATCGCACTTCATCGTAGAATTCAAAATAAACTCTGAAATAAGCTAAACTACTTTCCACCTTTAAAGAAATTTTTTTCTCAATAATCTCATCTGAGCAGGTAATTTAATGTTTATAAAAATCTCTGAGAACCAAAAAATGCCCGAAAATATATATCTGCATAGATATTAATACGATGCAATTCTAATAACTGAATATTTCCATATGAATACGTGAAAATACATAGGTGTCTGGCCAGACCCTATGAGGGACGTTCAAGAACATGTTTCTCTTGTGTTTGCTGTTCCTTTTCTACAATTTTTCAATGAAACCTAAAACACAAATGAAACGATGCTTGCAATATTCTCACACAGATTCATAAAAAAACATGTGGCCAACAGTCAAGCGCGATTTCGTTATATCAAAAATAATAATTTAAAATTGAGGAGGTATTGGAAAATGCGTTCCAGTTTATTCAGGATATAACATTCGAAGGAATATTTATTCTGCACTTTATACCAGTATTGTAATGGTACATGTCATGAAATCATGTTCTGATAATGTATGTTCAGCTTTGTTAAATAGTGGCAGACATATGTACGTAAGTTAATAATATCTCAAGTCAAGGATGAATTCCCTAGTGTATTCGTCGATGAACAACATTCTTTTATTAGAGATTTCAAAGCTGAATTTAAAATAAAAGATGGTTTTAAACCTAAAGTGGAGGAAGAACTTTCAAAATGCTAAAATTCGGTGTTGTCTCTCCACACACGGTAACTGACCAAGTCTTATAGTGATTCTCCCAAAAAGAAGTCAAGTGATATTAGATTATGTGTAGATTTACATTCAAGGCCCCAACGTGTTGAAAGGGTGATCCACGCGCGCTGCAACTCCATGGGGCAGCAATTGCCCTTTTGGCCATTTTACGTAGTTTATATTTTTCTTTCAAAAAAAAAAAAAAAATTACATAATTATCCGGCTAACGAAAATGGAAGAAGTCAAGGTTTTTCGAAACAACTTTTAACGATATTGGCGACTTTCTAAAAGCAATTACAATGATTTTCACATTTGATCCAGTTATACGAGAGTATGTTAATCATGAAAAATCTCAAAAACATTATTTAGTACTTAATATTCCTTATTTATCTTTTCTGAGCGTGATGAGTGTTCGACGGAACAAAAAGTGAATCTGACATTGATGGCAAAAATCCTTTGATTTATTGCAATACATATTTGAAAGCAATTTATCACCAACCTTTCGCAATTTAACAATTTCTGTGAGAATTCTTCTTACTCTTCCGGTGTCAGTAGCATCAGGTGGACGTTCATTTTCTAAACTTTAACTGATCACAAATTATTTAAGCTCTACCATGTTGCAGGGAAGGTTATCTCACTTAGCAATTTTGTCTATAGAATATTAACTTTTAGATACTATTAATACAGAAGATCTGTTAAAAGAATTTGCGGCAATCAAAGGTAGAAGAAAAAACAACTTTTTTAATTCTCAATTTTCATGTATGTACGTATTCATAGGCAAAATTTTTCGCATTAAAAATGTAAATGCCGTACAATTAGGTAAAACAATAAATTATGTAAGCTACCGTCTTGATGTTGTGTATATAAGAAACATTATTTTATTTATGCTGTTAGGTACATAACCTGCTTAATTTATTATTTTTCAATTATTAGAAATTTCAAGTTCCTTTTGATATTGTGATTTTTATTATACTTTTTCCTAATATTAATAATGTTTAAATAAAAAGGCTTTGAAAACAACATATTTACTTTAATTGATTATTAATAGGTTGTGGATTATGCGGTAGTAATTTGGCGCCAAATCTAGAGCAAATGAAAATGCATATTACAAGTTGAAGTTTTTCCTTGGCATTACTGTCATAAAAATATATTTTGCCATCTATCGGTAAATGGCTACACTTTTACCAGGATATTGAGGACTCATAAGTCAACGCCTGTCATACGTTCACTTTGCGCATACAAATTTTTCTTTATACATACCGAATTGTTCATATTCTTACAAATTTCACATGTAGAATATCGCGGCAAGGTTTTGCAATATTTTTGTGTAATTTTACCAATTTTTTTGTTCTTAATTTGCTATGTTTAGAACATGTTTTCTCAGAATATACGACACATTTGACATTGATAATATAGCATACCCTAGTTCATTCCTTTCACTTTCGGTTTGTTATTGATTTTATTAAAAACAATGCTTACTTTTCCAGATTTGTATCCTATAAATTAGTGCCGTTTTTCGATAGTGGTGCAATCTGTTGACTATGAACTCACAAGCCGCCCCCTTAATACTGTTGTCGTCGTAAACAGCTTACAGGGTCCTTTTAAGTTTATAATGTCATTTTTTTAGTTTATATTCTACTGGTTTTGCATCTTCGCAATTTAGAGTAGCATCTGTAGGATTGGGTAAAACGAAAATCCATTTGTTTGTTTCCCTTAAGGGATACCAAATTTCAGAAGTACTTTTTAATAACCTAATGTTGCAAAGTTGTTAGATTTTGGTGGGGTAAAGAGTAGTTCGGTTTCACAAACGGGTTTAGCATAAGTTGAAAAGATTAGTGACTTGGGAGAACAAATGAGTTCCTTAGTTGATAGTTCCTTACATAATTCTAAATTATTTAGTAAACCCATAATTTGCTTTTGTTTCCGAAATGGTAAGGAAATTTTTGCTGGGCAAAATGAAAATGTATTCGTTGAATTGATTTAGTGTGGGTAAAGGGATTAATTTATAAGTGTTATACACAAGATTGTTAACGAGAGGATTTCTGATGGTAAATATTAATCTCGATTCAGCAATATGACTTTTGATTGATATTAGGGAGAGCAATTCGAAAGAGTTTTTTGCTTCTAATGGTAGAGCATATGACGTAGAGACGGGCAGGTGTGACAGGGTCTTAGAGAGTTCAGTTTTACATATATTATGTTGGCGTCATTATAATCGGCTGGATTATGTTCTCTCTGGAAAATAATATTGCATTTATTATTGCGGAAAGTTTGTTATTTAATTCGCTAATTAAGAGGTTTAGGAGCGATAAGTGTTCGTCAATAATTTGTTTCAAGTCGAAATTGAACATCGATTTGACAGATTTCGATATTATATCGTTCATCCTTTTAAAATTATGCCATCGAATTATTTCTTTTACGTCTGTTATGGTGTTGTTAAAATTTTGTATTGTACTTTGCACTACCTGTATCTGATCTTTTAATAAGAATGTTATGTGACCTTCGTCGGTCAAGACTTTATTAATTTCCGTCGTACTGATCCATGGTTCCGAATAATTCTTTCAAAATCGCGCTGATACCGTTGATGAGGCCACGCTTGGTTTTAGATTTGCGACCAACCAGATCTTTCAAAGATTGATCCTTACTGACTAGTAAGGGGTATATTTCGTTTATGATAGTAAGGGAGGTATTACGTAAGAATAAAGTGGTTAATTTTTGGTCGTTACAAATTTGTTTTGTCTTTTGAGGGTTTCTGTCGATTGTGTCTAGATTATTATCAAACGGAGGTAGATCGATATAGGTTACTAAGTCCCATGTCGAATGGAAAAATTTGGTTTGTTCTATATTCTCGTAATAGATATAATACTACATCAAGAGCTATGCGTTCAAAAGGTTTAAGAGCAGTTGTGGTTATTGTCATGGAGTTACGGTTTTTTTTTCCTAACTAGCTTGTTTCGTTGGCACGCCTCAATGTTTAATAAAGGATTTTATGTCTTTTTTCATGTTTTTTCCACTTAAAGGTTTGTTTGATTCGGTCATAGGTTTTGTGCAAGCCCGTATGTCCTGCTGCAGGGTTAGAGTGATTTTCTTTCAGTATTTCCTGTATCTGAGATTCCTCCGGGGTAATTAAGGTGTCGTGGAATATATTCAAGACGATGTTAGAATTGCTAAATGAATCTCAGCATGGAACGTATTTTATTCCAGTTCAGGTGGTCAAAACCTGTCCCTAGTCTGGGTAAATTAATGGTCGAAATATTATTGCAAATTAATACGGCTTTTAACTTTACAAATAGAATGAATAAGGTTTCGTAGTCGGTTCTGTCGCAATAAAATTGTTTACTAACCAGGTAAAATATGAATAAATCGTCGGCCTTGAATGTGAAGGTGTCGCCTACTTGAAGATTTTTGGATTCCAATATTTCTAGGTGATTAAATTTTGCAAGGAAATCTAACTGGGGTTTTTCATTAAATTGTAAATCTTCGGATATACAAATTCCATAGTTACTGTTAGAGTCGGTAAATTTTTTGTTGATTTCGTGGAGGTTATCGCGATGTATAGGATATCTTTTGGATGAATCGAGGAAACTTGAGTAGGTGGTTGCTGTAGTTTTATAAGATATAGTACTATCGGAGTTTGGATTAATTCGGTTAAATGTATCAGCGAGTTGGTTGCGTTTACCGGGTCGGTATTCGATTTCGTAATCATATTCCTGCAAAGTTAAATGCCATCTGACCAAGCGGGAGCTTGGGTCTCGGGCATTGAATAACCAGGTCAGAGTTTATGATCTGTATAAATTTTGAATCTTCTGCCGTAAAGGTAGGATCTGAAGTGTTTTGCGGCCCAGACAATTGCTAAAAGTTCACGTTCGGTTGTGCTATAGTTTGACTCGCTTCTGTTCAACGTTCTGCTCGCATATGCGATCGGTAGATCTTGTCCTAACTTTCCTTGAGAAAGAGCAGCGCCAATTGCGAAATTACTGGCATCAGTGGATAGTTTAAATTGTTAAGTGAAATCTGGGTATTGGAGGATTGGTTCGCAGGTGAGAATAACTTTTTGAGTTTCGAAGGCATTTTGCTGAAGGCTAGTCCATAGGAATGGTGTGTCCTTTTTTAATAGTTGGATAAAAGCTTGAGATATTTTACTAAAATTGAGAATAAAACGTCTATAATAGCCTGCTAAACCGAGAAAGGAACGGATGTCTTTAACGGGTATTGCAATATAGATGCTACCTTAGAAGGATCGGGATTGACACCGGAATCTGTGATGTGGTGTCCCAAGTACATGACTTCGTGACGGAGAAATTCACATTTTTCTGGTGGTATCTTCAAATCAGATTTTGGCAGATGATCAAAGACTTCGATCAGCCGTTTATTGTGAGTGTTTAAGGGGGACTTACACCTTGTAGGCAAATTTTAGAGCCAATTTTGAAGAATTTATTGTAAAATAACTAGAGAAGATTTCGATACGAACTTTTTGTTATCATACATCAATTGAATATCGCACGTGATTTTTCCATTTTCCACATTTTTCCAAAAAGTCATTCTTTTATTATGTTTTCTGTCCCACTCGAAGCTGTCAAAAATCAGCAAAACGAAATTTTCCAAAAATGAACGATCGGAACCTTGGTAAGTCTTTCCGGTGCATTTAAAAAAGAAATCATCGCGATACGTTCAGTTGTTCCCCCTAATCGTGCACAACAGAAAAATGCAACTTTTGGGAAAACGCGTTTGAAGTTTTAGAACATTACAACATGTTAATCATGGGACTTACGATTAAAACGCAATTCCTGGTCCGTACAGTTCACCTTCCTGGTCAAGGAGAAATTCACGATGGCCCACCTGTTCTTCTCTGCGTTGAATTCTTGCTTGTTTCGCCTCGTCGCTCATCCTCTGCTCGGCGCGGTCGATTCGTATCACGTCCAGTTGATTGGCGCACGCTTCCGCTTGCGGTCCCAACATGATCCCCAAGATGTCCATTACTTTTAATATTCCCTTCTGTCCTTAATTGAACGTTATGACAGCCAAACGAGTTGCAATTTCAACCACACCCTTCCCAGAATGCAAATGTTTAGGCGCGATTAATCAAATGCAACTATTCATCGACTCATTGTTGTTTTGAGTGTGCGCCCCTAAACATCGCTTTAGCAAATCTTCTGACGATAAATCTGCGTAAATCGGAGTTATGACTTCAAAACTGAAGGATTCAGGGGATCCCGACCATGTTTGAAAGTCGCCAAAGTGCCGTTTGCCTCCGCTTGACGCCACTTGCACCAGCTGTCAGGACCGGGTGGGCATATCGTGTGTTTTGGATTTTTATCCGACGAGCTGCAATGATGCAACCTAGCGAAAATCGCGTCTTTCATTTCTTCGAGAGAATCCGAGTTTCTTCGAATCGCGAGGCCATACAATTTGGTCAACTCCGCGATGACTCTGTCCGTTAGCTTCCCTCGTCCTTTTCCACCAATTCCTTTTTCATTCTTTTTGGCATTCCGTAGGCGTCTTCCCATCCGGTTTTCTACGTGTCCTACGCATTCTTTTTTTTTCACGCTCACATCAGTATAAGGATCGCAAGAAAGGATTCCTTTGAAAGTTTTGCTGTCTCCGTCCCCCAAATAGGTCACATATTTCACGCCATGTTTTTCCTCTGATCGCTTGAACATCTCGATCATTCCATCGATTTCCATTTTTCCAGCGCTTCCCGAATGATTAGAGGTGCAATTATCTTCGTGACTGTCGAACCACGCATAAAATTTCGCGATATTCTCTTCCTTCAAATACTGATGATTCGCACAGGACTGGCAAAAATTAGACTTCACTATCGAATCGACGACTTTCCTGCTATGATATCCAATCAGTGTACGTACACACTCCAAACAATGATGAAAAACCTCTCTTCCACGTACCGTCTCCCGACACTGTAAGATGATTTTTCATTTTCCCATTCGATGCGTTTCATTCTTGTTCCTCTTCGATAGCTTTCCGCAAAACTACTTCATACACCGAAGACACTGCGATATTAATATTTTCAAGAATGTCATAATACGTTTTGGTTCCAATTCCGCTGCAAAGATCCATCAATCTGCATAATTTGTTGACTCCTTGAATGCCGATTCCGAGTAAACGAAAAATAAAAATTATTCGGCGGTTTATTTCAAATGCTCTATTTTGTATCTTCGTGCACTAGTTGATGGAGTTTTCTGTGCAGTTGCATATCATCAAAAGTTTGAATCCGATACCTTGTTTAGATGTTTGTGAGAACTTAACGTTACCGAGACACTTTTTGCATACAACCGATTCAGAAACTGCAGTGAACACTGAGACACACTCTAGGATGCAATAAGCAAACCCAGATGTGATTGCGGTCTCAAGTGAATGTTTGTTCCTGAGCTTCTGCGCTGATGTCCTAACGTATGTCTTATTATTTTCCACCATTTTCGGATTCAATGGCTTGCGTTTTTAAGTCGAGATACCCGGTAATTGAGTTCACGAGACACTTTACGGCCCATTTCGCATTAGAAAACACAAAATTGAAAAATAACGCGCTGGAAACCAAAAACTGAAATAGCGCAGTAGCCGAAATATTTGCAACGTGAAGGATCGTTTAAAACTGAGAGACTTGGAGAACCCTTCCTTTGTATCGAAACAATCATGGACAGAGGCGTTGACGAACGAACATCGGACGAGCTAAAAACTATGCACAGGACAAATAGCAACGTGTTCAATCAAAAATAGCGCTAGGATGACCTCTAGGACGCGCGAACCAGCCGCGCCCTGGCGCCGTCATGTTAGATGAGCTATAGCTTTCGAAGTAGACTGTAATCTGAAGAACCCTTTCACAGGCTCATTTCTGAGACCCTTTAGATGAGAATCATGCAAAGAAAATCGATTTTTCGAAATCGTCAAGGTGTAAGTCCCCGTTAAGTCGCTAGCATGAATAACTATATCATTAAGGTAAATGAAGCAGCGATAATTTTGAATTCCTGCAAGAACGGTGTTCGATAAACGCTGGAAGGTAGCTGGTGCGTTGCGTAGCCCCAAAGGCATTGTAGTGAATTGGTAATCACCAGAGAGGAGGGAAAAACCTGTCTTTATTGCATCTTTGGAGTCAATAGGGATTTGGTGGAAACCTGAAGCAAGGTCCAGAGTGGTGAAATACTTTGAGTGACCTAGTTGATCGAGAATGTCTGTGATATTGAGAAGAGGGCATGAATCACCTATACTAATATTATTCAGCTTCCTATAGTCGATCACGAGTCGCTATTTTTTTCACCTGGAGATGTTGATTTTTCGGAACAACCCATACCGGGGAATTCCAAGGGGACGTGGAATCTGTTATTATACCTTGATCTAACATAGAACTAATTTGATTTTCAACTTCTTTATGGACCTCAGGCTATCGGTATGTTTTTACGTTAATAGGAGTATCCATAGAAGTAGGGATTGGATGTGCGATGGTTTGCATATGTGAAAGAGTATCGCCTTCTAGGTGGAATATGTGGCTGTATTGATCGCAAATTTTTGTCAACGATTCTTTTTCCTCGTTATTGAGATGGTCTGTGCGTAGTGTGTTTGTTAAAAGTGACAACCTATTGGAATTGTAATTAGTATTTTCCGTAGCGGTGTTGATTCTCGTGGTGTTGGTATATTCCTTATAAAATGATTCTAGGTTAAGACTTATATTTGTGATTTGTACGTGTTTGTCCGTAGTGTTTAATATAGTGGAAAGGGTTGTATTGTCTGCCGATACTTTTACTAAACCCTCGCATAGAAATACACCTTCTAAAATTTTTAATTTGCTAATTATACCTTTATTATTGAGGAGCTGATTAAGGACGTTAATTCTTATGACCTGTTGGCTTCTGGGAGGTATTATTACGATATTCGATTTTGAAGTTGAATTTGGACGTAGATTTAAGTTTACGTTTTGATCTGATCTAGGGCTGAGGGAATCAGTAGAATTAAGAGAATTACATGAATTAAAAGAACTAGAAGAATTGGGAGATTTAGAAGAACTATGAGAATTAGAAGAGGTCAGATCGGTGCTCAAATTTGAATTCGAGCTTGAATTAGGATTATAATTAGGAATTGAATTCAATTTAGTGTTAGAGGTGGTAGGATAAGTGTTTGTATGGTCGTCGGAGACGTTTTTGATTGATTCATTTACGTGTTGTAGTTGAACGATAGAATTGCCAATGGATATGGTATCATCATGGCATTGAAGTGCTTTAGAAAATCGTTACCTACTATACTGTCAAAGTCAATAGGGAAGCTGTCGGGAACGGCGTGGAATATATGGTTGCCGTTTTCGAATTTCGTGAATGAGATGTAGCAGTAACATATTGTTCGAGTAGGGCTGATGACATTTGAATCTATCCCTTTTAAAGTTATAGGCCTATCCTCATGACATATTGTGTCTGGTTCTAATTTATGCAACTTTATGAGTGAAATGTTGGCACCAGAATCTAGTAAAAATTTAGACGTACCACGGAGTTGAGGACTATTTAGAGTGATATATGTGGTTAAACCCTTTAGGATAACAGAAATTCGGCCTGGACAAGATAGGCGGTCCTCGTGGTGGCCTGGGTGTGACGAGGCACCGAAAAGTTTAAATGTGGCGGTCTATTAGAAATATTAGGGGTATTAGTAGAAGTTGGATTTGTAGGAGAATTAGTAGGTCGGTTAAGCTGTCTGTTCCTATTATATTCTCGCTTACGGCATTCATGAATTAAGGGTCCCACATTTTTGTAATAATTACACATTTTTTGTTCTCGCGATGAGTTAGGGGGTTGAGTTGATTTGTTCTGTACGTGCCTTATGGGAGAAGTGAGGTGTCGTTGCAGGTAATTGGATGGATGTTGAAATTATCTGATTCTTGGTGACAATGAGTTGCTTTTGGAAAATGTTGGCTGATTAAAACGACAAGTAACAGACGAGTGTCCTAACCTACTACAAAGGTTGCAATATTTTGTGTATGTATTACTGACTTCTTGGTACTTAGAAATTTCCATTTGCGATTTTAGTTCTTGTTCTTCTTCTTGAGCTATGGCAATTGCGTGTTTATCAACTTTATATGGCAGTCTTCAACTTTATTTGCAAAAGAGATTACAGGATCATTGAAATTTTGTCAACACGAATTTAGCTCAAACTGCCATTGTCCAGATGTGCGTTTGTTTGAATAAGCGTCTAAAAGGTGACGTTTAAGAGTATCTCAATCATGAAATTCTCTATTGCGAATTAAAGCACGAGCACTATCAGTCAGATTACCTTCGATATAAGTTAACAACACATTTTTATACAGGGGATCTATTAAAGTCATGGCTTCACTATAAATTTCGACAAATTCATTAAGTTTGTTTCTATTACCATAAAATTTAAATAATAACTTGCATGCCATCTCTATGGATACGCCTCTAAAAGCAGATGTACTCATTGAATCGGGGTTTGGCGAAGACAGTTTTAAATAACTAATAAAATATGTGTATAAAGGTATAACAAGTTATTAAATTATCTGTTAATATGATGATCTTAAAAGAGCAGAAACTGGGCAGAGGTGTTAAACCACGCCTTTAGGTTGACAATAGGATTGGTAAAAACAAATATAGATAACAGAAACTCTGTAAATAATGAAATTAGCGACTTACATAAAAGTATCTTCGTCATTTCTTTAGCGAGATTCGTTGTTGGTTGGATATTGTGATCCCTCGAAGTGCGTTGTTTTCCTGGATGCTCACGAATGCGGTGTTGCAGTGTAGTTGAAGAACCAGCGGAGTCGGAGGTCTCTTCTTCTTCTGAGTTGGTAGATTCACGAGGATAATTGACCTGGATCTCGTTTGTTTCAAGCGGCGTCTTCTCCTTGTCGTGGGTATTAGAGATACAACGAGTAAGGCGACCCGATCTGCTCAGTAGACCGCGGTAGCCTGTCCTTACTTTCTCTCTAATACTTTCCTCTTGGTCCTGGTGTCCAAGGTGGTGAAACGCCGATTCGTCTTCTTCTCGATCTTGTGGGTTTCCGAGCCGGTGGTTTATTGGATTTCAACTTTTCTTCGGACCGATATTATCTAGGATCAACTTGGTTGTCGATCCCACTTCTGACACCAATATGTAATGGGTCGGAAGAATGCAAAGTCGAATTAGTAAACCAAGATTTATTTGTTAAAATACAGTGATGGTATCGCTCGGGTAACGATTCCGTACTACAGTCAATACAATATGAATATCGATATGAATGTGTATATGAATCTGAATGACAAAAAGGGTCTCTAGGAGGTATATATAAACTATCCCGACGCATTCCAATGATGTTTATTAATTGGAGTATGTATGTTTAGTCTGGGCGCACTTTTCTACTATCTACATAATTACAGTCCTGTGTGTCTGCATCTTCTTAAGACTAAATAATCGTCTAGAAAGGATAACTAATATTTAACAAAAACGTACAATGAAAACTATGAGGATGTTATTTGATTGTATTTAGAAATGAGATAAAGTGAAATAAAAATGTATTACAGTAATTTATGAAATGGTTATATATAATCGTACCTAGGTGTAAATAATGATATAATAATGATTACATAATTATAATAATAAAAATAGTGACTATCTAATGCTAAAAGTTGGTAGGGACATTACAACTATATTGATTGTTGGAAGTGATCCTTGAGACAATAACTTTCCTAAACGCTTCTTTATAAAATGAGCTGCGCATAAGAAAACTTGATTAGACAATTCCCTATCAGAATATTTCCGTAGTGACTTGGAAGTACTTCGATCAAGCCAAAAATTTTTGGCTGCTTCATCTATTACTGGTATTTGGAATCTACAAGTAATAATTTGGTATTGCAATTTTAATGACACAATCTGTATCCCCATATTACCATGTGGAAGCCTTTCCTCTGCAATCAGGGACAACACATTTCTTCGGTGGTAACTAAATATAACGCACAGAAACGCTAAGCAATATAAACTTTAAGATGTAACGAAAATGACATGGTATTGTGATCGTATAAATTTCTGTGGCAGTGCTGCAGCAAAAATATAGGAGATGGCTAACAATAAGGTAGTTGAGAAGGTTGCTCTCGTACTTTAACATTTAGATAATGATACGTTGGTAGATATGGACAGAGATCTAATTAAATACATCCCCATGTACCTATTCCAGACGCGCGGCATCAGTCCCACATGTCTGGAGAATATATGGAATGATTTACCTCGAAAGTGGAAAAATATTATCAGCATTATAATACATATAATCAGTTAGATTACATCAATGGTCCACCGCCAGCCAAAAATCGTTGGGGTGTAAAGCTTTAGAAGATCTTTTGCGAGAGGAATTTGGATTTGTTGAGAAAAAGAAAATTTCAAAGTGATCCCGATTATATGTGTATTTTGTCTATGTGAACAAAAAAAAAGGAATAAATAAAACGATATATACTTAGATATGATTTTTTTATTTATTTAAATTATACTTTTTTCCAACATTAATACATATATATACAGTGGTTAAAATACCCCATCGGGGCTTCACCGCTTTAAAAGCTTTCTAACTCCATAATTTCCGGGGTGGATCGGTCCCCATCCTATGCTTTCATATCTCCTGGCTTATTTCTTTCCAGATTCTTCTATCTGTCGTTTTTTTCTGCCAGTTGTTAACGCCTGCTCCCCTTAGATCCTCTAACACCTCTTCCAGCCATCTGGACCTCGGTCTTCCTCTTCTCATTTTGCCCCCTGGCTTCCATTCCAGCAACATCCTGATTATGGATTCCTCCCCTGCCCTCCATACATGTCCCAACCATTTTATTGTTTGCTGCTTTATTTTTTTACCACATCTTCTCCCCCAATTTCTTCTTGTAGTTTTTCATTCGTTCTTATTCTGAATTCATTGTCTGTTAGTTTAATTGGCCCCATTATGGTTCTTAATATTTTCCGCTCGAGTATTCTTAGATTTTCTTCATCTCTCTTAGTCATTGTCATCGTTTCCGCTGAATACATAAGCATCGGCCTTATTATTGTGTTGTATATTTTTATTTTATTTTTTTTAGAGAGATTTACGTTTTTTAACAATTTCCTGTTGGCATCAAAGGCTCTGTTTGTTGCCATAATTTTTTCTTTTATTTCGGCTTCTCTACTTCCATCATTTGATACCATAATACCCAGGTATTTGAATTTATCAACCTCTTCAAATGTAAGGTTTTCTACTTTAAATTTTTTGTTTTCTTTGTCCTTTTTCCAACTCTCATCAATTTCGTTTTTGTTTCATTGATTTTCAGACCCAGTTTCTCCCCTTCTTTAATTATTTCTTGCAGTAGTTTAACCATTATCTTTCTTCTTTTCGTTATGACCACTACGTCATCCGCATATGCTACTATTTGGCTTCCTCTTGTTCTCAATGTGCCTTTGTTTATATTTTTTGTCACATGTTCCAATACTAATTTGAATAACGTCGCAGATAGTGAGTCACCCTGCCTAACACCCTTATTTGTTTCGAATTCGTTCGTTTCTCCTTTCGATGTTTTCACACTAACCTTTGTTGTTTTTAATGTCATTACTATAAGTCTTCTTAGTTTCGCTGGCACATTGAGTTCTCTCATTGCCGAGATAAGCTCTCTCCTTCTAATACTGTCAAATGCTTGCTGAAAGTCTATAAACAAGAATTCCAATTCAATATTGTATTGGTATGCCTTTTCCAGTATTTGCTTTATGTTATGCACCGCATCCGTAGTGGACTTTCCGCTTCTGAAACCATATTGATATTGCCCCGTAAAGTTTTCCATTATACTTGCTAATCTTCTCTGTATTATTGATGATAGGATTTTATATGTTGTGCTTAAAAGCGTGATTCCTCTATAGTTTTTGCAACTTCGTTGGTCTCCTTTCTTGTGTAATGTCACTATTTGCCCCGATTCCCATTCTTTTGGCATCGTTTCTTCATTCCATACTTTCCGTATCAATTCGTATATGTATTCTTGCAGACCCCCTCCCCCGCATTTGAATAATTCGTTATTTATACCATCTTTTCCTGGTGCTTTTCCTAGCTTTTATAATTTCTTTCACTTCTTTCAATGTTGGCTCTTGCACTACAATTTCATCATCCTCCTCCTCAAATGGTTCTTCATTATATTGGCTATCTGTAAGCAGGCCTTTGAAATGCTCTACCCATACTTCTTTATATTGCTCCTTATTAAATTTATAATGCCTTTTAGTATTTGTTTTCTTATTTTCTTCCTCTATACTTTTCATCTCGTTTTCTATCCATTCCCTCTTACATTTTCGCATTGGTTTTTTACAATCTTTCCTCGCGTTTTCATATTCTGCTCTGTCCTCACTTATTCTCGATCTTATCCATTTGTTTCTCATTTCCACCTTTGCTACTAGCTTTTTCTGACACGATTCATTATACCATTCATTGCGTTTTTCTTTCCCTTTTTTCCAACACACTTTTCTGCTGCTTTATTGATACATTCCTTAATGGTATTCCATCTTGTTGCTAAATCATTCCCATCACTTCTCTCCCTTAACTGTCTCTCTATTTCGTGTTTGTACTTTTCCCTCGTTCTCTCGCTATTTAATTCCTCTATATTCCATTTATTGTCCCTCCTTTTCATATTCATTCTTCCTTTTATTTTCAATTTTACTGTCGCTGTCACCATAAAATGATCCGAGTACGCACAAGTTCTTCTATATGTTCTTACATCTAATATGGACGACTGTTTCCTTTTGTTAACCAATACATGGTCTATTTGCGTTTGAGTTTTCTGATCTGGTGAAATCCATGTTATTTTATGCACTTTTTTATGTTCGTGTTTAGCTTATATGATAGAGATCTACCACTAATAGGTCAATAAAACAAGGCTGGTTTGAGCGATAGTTATATTTTCATAACGTTTACAAACGTTTTCGGAACACCTTCGTCAGTGAAAATATAACTAGATAAATATATAAACAAACTTTTGTTTTTATTTGGGACTATCAACAAAATAACTAGTGACTAGGATTTCTTGATATAGAGGATGTATAACCAACTTTTATATATATATAAATTATAAAAACTAAATTAATGTGTAAACATACATGCAAATTAAGTAAAACCTTATATCAAAAAATCTTTGTCGAAACCTTAACAATTCTGTTCAAGGACTAGGGAAAACCAAATTCAAAAACCTAGCCAAAGGTTTCCTTCTTAAGAAATGCAAATGTCATTTTAACAAATTGCTATATACATTACTTAAATTTTGAATATCGGTCCTGAAATTAATAGTTTTAGTGTCTTTCTGTATATTTATCATTTCATATATTAGTCTTTTTTTATAATTATTCTCTGTTTTTAATATAATTGTGTTTTCAAAATCAAAGTAATGCCCAAGATCTTTGTAATGTTTTGTTACAGCGGTCATTGCACCAAAATCATTATTTAAAGAATACTTATGGCTATACAACCTTTTTTGTTCCGTAAGAAAGGATAATATTGATGAGATATTAGATTCATTTAATAGTTATCATAATAGATTAAAATTTACATATGAGAGAGAATCTAATAACTCATTAAATTTCCTGAATGTGACAGTCATGCATAATAACGGCATTGTGAAAACAAATTGGCATATAAAGTCTACCAATACAGGAAGACATTTAAATTATTTTTCAGAAACATCAAAATTACATAAAATTAATGTAGTTACCGGTTTAGTTGATCAAGCGGTTAGATTAGCTAATCCTGAATTTAGGGAAAAGAATTTAAACAAAGTTAAAGAAATCTTAGATAAAAATAATTATCCAAATAGTTTTTATCAAAAAATAATAAAAAATAGAATTAACAAATTATATAATAGAGGAATTAAAATTAATAACAATAAATGTTATAGCGCTATTCCTTATAAAAAGGTTTAAGCGAAAAATAAAAAAGAATTTAATAAAAACAACATAAACATTACTTTCATTCCAAATTATAGTAACAGATCTCTTTTTACTAATACTAAATCCAAAATAATTAAACAAAATCAGAGTAATGTAGTTTATAAAATAAACTGTAAAGACTGTGATGGTTGTTACATCGGTCAGACGAAACAATATTTAAAGAAAAGGTTGTATAGCCATAAGTATTCTTTAAATAATGATTTTGGTGCAATGACCGCTGTAACAAAACATTACAAAGATCTTGGGCATTACTTTGATTTTGAAAACACAATTATATTAAAAACAGAGAATAATTATAAAAAAGACTAATATATGAAATGATAAATATACAGAAAGACACTAAAACTATTAATTTCAGGACCGATATTCAAAATTTAAGTAATATATATAGCAATTTGTTAAAATGACATTTGCATTTCTTAAGAAGGAAACCTTTGGCTAGGTTTTTGAATTTGGTTTTCCCTAGTCCTTGAACAGAATTGTTAAGGTTTCGACAAAGATTTTTTGATATAAGGTTTTACTTAATTTGCATGTATGTTTACACATTAATTTAGTTTTTATAATTTATATATATATATATAAAAGTTGGTTATACATCCTCTATATCAAGAAATCCTAGTCACTAGTTATTTTGTTGATAGTCCCAAATAAAAGACAAAAGTTTGTTTATATATTTATCTAGTTATATTTTCACTGACGAAGGTGTTCCGAAAACGTTTGTAAACGTTCTGAAAATATAACTATCGCTCAAACCAGCCTTGTTTTATTGACCTATTAGTGGTAGATCTCTATCATATAAGATAAGTATAAAAGGTCACGAAATATATATATATATATACATTTAATTTATTGTTTCTAGCCACAAAAATAGAAACTGTCATGGAACCAAATGCGGAGAACCTTGTTCTACAACATAATGAAAGAAGATTTAAGATCTTACTAGAAAAAATGGCTCGTCAAAAGAATAGACGCATTTTCCTTTTGAAATGCAAGTATCATAAGATCTTTCCAAATTTTATTAGTAAGACCATGAATATCGGTTTTGAAAATGATTCAATAAAACGTAAGTTCAACAAAATTAAATCCGAATTCTGTAAAAAGACGTTAGCTTTATCAATAAATGAATGTTATATTAAAATTAAAATGTTAGAGAATGACATTTCTAATGTTAGAAATGTCATTCAAATGTCGTTACAGGATTCGGATGAATTTTTTAATGTAGCTAATATAAACTATGAAAGAACTTTTAATAAAATAAAACAAAACAATATTAATAAATTTAACCACTTAATAAAAAATGCGGGGGTTGATTATCCAATTTTACAAGAAGATTGGATAATCAACCTAATTGATAAAGAGATTTGTCAAAATGTTAAATTAATTTTAAGTCTAGGTCCTAAGTTTTCTATAGATTTTAATGTCATACCGATAGATGATTTTATTTGTAATATAGAAAATATCGTTCAAAATTATGAGGAAAACTTAGAACCTAACTTACGACATAGGTTGGTTAACATTTTGACAAATTACAAAAATAAAGAAAACAATAAAAATAATAATAGTAACAATAATATCTTACAAAAAGCTTTTAATGAAACAAAAAAATTTTTGAAATCTAATAAAGATATCATAATAACTAAATCAGATAAAGGAGAAAAACGATAATTATGAATAAGATTGATTACGAAGCCAAAATGAATTCCTTATTGGAAGATAATCAAACTTATTCGGTATTATTATCAGACCCAACAAATAAATTACAAAATCAAATAAATAAACTAATAAATAGTTGGTTTTTAAAAAATATATTTCTAAAGATTTAAATAACCATTTAAAAATTCTAAATTCTATATCTCTAAGAATATACGGTATTCCTAAAATACATAAAGATAATATTCCTTTACGTCCAATCGTAAATTGCATTAATTCCCCCACTTACAATCTTTCCAAATTTTTATCTAAAATTTTAAGCAATATTGTAGGTAAAACTACATATAATGTGAAAAATTCATGGGAATTTGTAGATTCGGTTAGAAATCAAACAATTCCTAATAATTACGAATTAATCAGTTTAGATGTTGTTTCTTTATTTACTAATATTCCTGTGGATTTAGCACTAAAAATTTTAGATAAAAAATGGAATTCCATAAAAGATTTTACAGATCTTCCAAAGGAGGAATTCATTGCAGCTTCGAAACTTTGTTTAAATTCTACTTATTTTACATATCAAAATAAAATTTATAAACAAATTTTCGGTACTGCAATGGGTTCTCCATTATCAGCAGTTATCGCAAACCTGGTAATGGAGGACCTAGAGCAAACTTGTTTGGCAAAACTAAATTCTAGTGTAAGTTTTTACAGACGTTATGTGGATGACTGTTTTTGTTCCGTAAGAAAGGATAATATTGATGAGATATTAGATTCATTTAATAGTTATCATAATAGATTAAAATTTACATATGAGAGAGAATCTAATAACTCATTAAATTTCCTGAACGTGACAGTCATGCATAATAACGGCATTGTGAAAACAAATTGGCATATAAAGTCTACCAATACAGGAAGACATTTAAATTATTTTTCAGAAACATCAAAATTACATAAAATTAATGTAGTTACCGGTTTAGTTGATCAAGCGGTTAGATTAGCTAATCCTGAATTTAGGGAAAAGAATTTAAACAAAGTTAAAGAAATCTTAGATAAAAATAATTATCCAAATAGTTTTTATCAAAAAATAATAAAAAATAGAATTAACAAATTATATAATAGAGGAATTAAAATTAATAACAATAAATGTTATAGCGCTATTCCTTATAAAAAGGTTTAAGCGAAAAAATAAAAAGAATTTAATAAAAACAACATAAACATTACTTTCATTCCAAATTATAGTAACAGATCTCTTTTTACTAATACTAAATCCAAAATAATTAAACAAAATCAGAGTAATGTAGTTTATAAAATAAACTGTAAAGACTGTGATGGTTGTTACATCGGTCAGACGAAACAATATTTAAAGAAAAGGTTGTATAGCCATAAGTATTCTTTAAATAATGATTTTGGTGCAATGACCGCTGTAACAAAACATTACAAAGATCTTGGGCATTACTTTGATTTTGAAAACACAATTATATTAAAAACAGAGAATAATTATAAAAAAAGACTAATATATGAAATGATAAATATACAGAAAGACACTAAAACTATTAATTTCAGGATCGATATTCAAAATTTAAGTAATGTATATAGCAATTTGTTAAAATGACATTTGCATTTCTTAAGAAGGAAACCTTTGGCTAGGTTTTTGAATTTGGTTTTCCCTAGTCCTTGAACAGAATTGTTAAGGTTTCGACAAAGATTTTTTGATATAAGGTTTTACTTAATTTGCATGTATGTTTACACATTAATTTAGTTTTTATAATTTATATATATATATAAAAGTTGGTTATACATCCTCTATATCAAGAAATCCTAGTCACTAGTTATTTTGTTGATAGTCCCAAATAAAAAACAAAAGTTTGTTTATATATTTATCTAGTTATATTTTCACTGACGAAGGTGTTCCGAAAACGTTTGTAAACGTTATGAAAATATAACTATCGCTCAAACCAGCCTTGTTTTATTGACCTATTAGTGGTAGATCTCTATCATATAAGATAAGTATAAAAGGTCACGAAATATATATATATATATATACATTTAGTTCGTGTTTAGTACTACTAATGACCAAATTTGCCCTTTCCGCTAGATTGCACAATCGATGTCCGTTATCATTTGTCTTATTGTGTATTGTATGCTTTCCTGCTACTTGTTTGATATATTCCTCTTTTCCTATCTGTGCATTAAAATCGCCTAAGACAATAACAGTATCTTGTTTCGGTATTTTTCAATTTCCTCCTCCAGCCTTTCGTAAAACTTAACCTTTATTTCCTCGTCTGCGGGTTCAGTCGGCGCGTATACATTCAGCAATGACAATTTAAGTGGCTTTGTATCTAGTCTAGTGTAAGCTAGGTTTTCATTTATTGGTTTGAATTCCATTACCTTTTGTCTTAGTTTTCCCAGTATCATAAATGCTACTCCCTTATGGCCTTGCTTTTCATCTCCTGAATATAATATTGTAAAGCGCTCTTTATCTAATCTTCCTTGTCCCTCCCATCGCACCTCTTGTATTGCGGCTATGCTTATTCTATATCTTTCCAGTTCTTTTGCTACTTCTTGCATTTTTCCTACTACTAACATGGTTCCAATTCATTATATTTTTGCTCCCATTTCTGGTTCATCACTTTCATTTCATCTCTTAATGCTCTCATTTCGTTGTTGCTGCTTTCCAATTCTTTACTCATTTTGTTCTGTTCTCTTCTGATTTGCCTAATTTCTTCTAATACTTGTTTGCAAATTTCTGTAACATTTTCCACACTCTTCTCTTTGCCTCGACTTGGAGGTGATCTATATATTTTTTACTTCTATCAAATATGTCCTTGCCTTCTCCTCTTCTCCTCTTAGCATCGGAGCTAGCACTCTCGGAATCTGACATTTTAAATTTTAAAACTTTTATTTTTGCCTTTAATGCGGCCCTGCTTATTGTTTTGATACCATGTACCGCGGCAAGGTCAACCCGGTCGACCCGTCGAAGTTAACCTTGCTTGTCGATTTATTTATTATCTATTGAAAGATCTATTTCAGATTTTATTTATGCTTTATGAATTATTTAACTCTGACTCACCGTTTACTTTTCTTGTTTATTTATCACTCTTCGGAAATTATTCAACTTGCATACTTATCTTTTTTGGTTTTAATTCACTGACAAAATTCCACACAACTGTTCACTGTCGCACAGAGCAGGACTCTCTCTGACATTAATACATACATATATAATTAAATTTTAGTACTAGGAATAATACAATAAGAAATATATATATATAATATTAACAAAATATATATAATTAAAATTGTAATAGATACATGGTACAACATAAGTACATACATATATAACTAAAATTTATTAGTAGGAATAATACATTCAGAAATAGATAATTTAATGTGCTTAATTAGAAAACTACCTTCACTATTCGCAGACGCGCGTTTCGCGGTCATACCGCTCATCAGTGCGACTGTGTGAAGTAGTTTTCGTTTCTATAGAAGCTCTATATAAGCCCGGGTGTTAGATGTTCGTACATATGAGAGTTCAATTACGAAATTCGACCATAATGTACTAATGGCGCATTTTTGCAGCTATTTCATTCTACAGAAGTAGACAACTTGTTTTGCCACAAACTTCTGTAGTAGCTACAATCGCGCACTCGGCTAGCCCGCCGTGGGAAAACTGTCCTTAATTAGAGAACTACCTTCACTATTCGCAGACGCGCGCTTCGCGGTCATACCGCTCATCAGTGCGATTGTGTGAAGTAGTTTTCGTTTCTATAGAAGCTCTATATAAGCCCGGGTGTTAGATGTTCGTACATATGAGAGTTCAATTACGAAATTCGGCCATAATGTACTAATTGCGCATTTTTGCAGCTATTTGATTCTACAATCAAATAGCTGCAAAAATGCGCAATTGATTCTACAATCAAATAGCTGCAAAAATGCGCAATTAGTACATTATGACCGAATTTCGTAATTGAACTCTCATATGTACGAACAGATAATTTAATATTAACAAAAAATATATATAAATTAAAATTCTAATAGCAAAGTACATATGTATATAGCAATGTATTTTCGAGAGCCAAAATTTTAATAAAATAAAACGTAGAGGACTCTATAAACGACCTAATAATAAAATTAAGTTCGTTAATGGGCAGTTAACAAGTAACCGTGCAAAAGCTTACAAAGTAAGCACAATTTGCATATGCCAATAATCCTGTAGGAATTTTTGACTATGTCAATCGCGAAACGCAACTGCAGACTAATTAGTTTCCTCCTCATTAAGACTCGTCAATACAGTAGATCGTTCTGTGAGTGACACAATGAAAAATTCCAGGTGATTCGCTGATATCTCGGTGAGATGGATATGGTCAAAATAATGACCCCATCTCCCGAGCAGGAGAAATATTGGCATACCCGGTTACATCGCGTTCAGCGACGAAGGAAAATAGCAATGTACTTTCGAGAGCCAAAATTTTAATAAAATAAAACGTAGAGGACTCTCTATAAACGACCTAATAATAAAATTAGGTTCGTTAATGGGCAGTTAACAAGTAACAGTGAAAAGCTTACAAAGTAAGCACAACTTGCAGATGTCAATAATCCTGTAGCGGTAATCCTAGATGAACTTTGGTGAAACAAATTGGAACATTGTTGATTTGAAAATATTTTTAGTAACGGCACTTGAAAATAGTACATACACCAAGTTTTATAAGATGTAAAAATTAAACGCAACAGTGCGGGCGTAACTTCAAAATGTTGATGATAAGTGGTTCGTTTAATGGGACACAAGTTTAATTTTCGATAGGCTTCTTTTTCACGTAAATGGCAATCTCTACATATAAGATTACCACCTCCAAGTTTAAATCCATATCTCCATTAACAAACTTTTGACAAGTTTGACATCACCGGATACCAATTTTTACAATTTAGTATAGCTGTCCTTGAATCAGGTGAACATGTCTCGTCGTTAATCGTTCTATTAAACAAACCTTCTAAACAATATAGGTCACTCCTATCGTCACAATCCTCAATAATTTGCCTCTAACGATGTTGGGGATATTCATCAAATAATTCCAATACAATTGCTATTGGTAAATGTTAATACAGTAAAATTATATCAATTTTATCGTTTACATTATTAAGAAGCGACAACTTTGAAATTGTATATAAGGTTTCCGGTTGGTTCATGTTTAATTTTTCTTTTGTCGTAATCACGACTGACTAAAATTGAAGAAGAAAACTATATATATATACCTATATGTAGTATATATGTATGTAGTATATATATATATATATAGATTAGATTACTTGAAGTGGCATTGATGCCTGTTCCACTGCGACCTTTCCAGATCTATTGTGGTCCTCATGCCTCCTTAGAATACGTTCTCCAGCTTTATTCCTTTAATTAGACTAAACAGCTTTGAGAGCGGTTCTTCCGCATATACATGTATTTTTAAAGCGGACTTGAAGCCCTGGCTCCGAAATGCTGTTATATGTCCCCATAATAGAGTCCTGGCCTGCCTTAAGCTGTGCCGGTTCCATCTGGGTGGTTGAATAGTCGTTGCAAACTACCGCGATCCTCTCCAAAGCAGCCTCCTTGAAGGTTAAACCTTCTGGGCTCTTGCCTTTCGGAAGACCTGTGGGAGTACTGACCTCCGACCTCGCCTTTTTGAACTTCCGTCCTTTCGTTACGTTTAGTAGTCTCCGCCGTCTGTTGAGGCCTAACTTCCTTATCTAGACTAAACCTGGCTCCTTGTGCATGCCTAGTGCAGTTCGTCTTGATTGTGGCTCTTTTAGCCTCTATGTAACCTTGGCCCTGTTTCACAAGCTTTTGCACTTTAGCCTTGGAAATTCCAGATAGCGTAGCTGTACGAAGAGTAGTTAGGGATTTTTATGCCTCCTTAGATGACGCTCTCCAGCTTTATTCCTTTAATTAGACTTAAAAGTTTTGAGAGCGGTTCTTCCGCATAGACATGTATTTTTAAAGCGGACTTGAAGCCCTTGCTCCGTAATGCTGTTATATGCCTCCATAATAGAGTCCTGGTCTGCCTTAAGCTTTGCCGGCTTCATGTGGGTGGCTGGATAGTCGTTGCATACTACCGCTATTCCCTCCAAAGCAGCCTCTTTGAAGGGTAAACCTTCTGGTCTCTTGCCTTCCGGAAGACTTGCGGGAGTACTGCACTTCGACCTCATCTTTTTGGACTTCCGTCCTTTCTTTACGTTTAGTAGCCTCCGCCGTCTGTTGAGGCCTAACTTCCTTGTCTAGACTAAACCTGGCCCCTTTGTGCATGCCTAGTGTAGTTGGCCTTGATTATGGCTCTTTTAGCCTGTATGTAACCTTTTCCCTGTTTCACAAGATTTTTCTCTTTAGCCTTGGAAATTGTAGATAGTGTAGTTAGGGAAGTATCTGTCCGCCCGATCAGAGCCCCACTTGATCGGGTAAGGCTAATTACAAGGGGGTTTCGCCTGGTGTCCCCAGGGGAACGTTAAATAGTTTACTTAGTTTAGTTTGGGTTTTAGCTCGGGTATCTCGGGAGCGCTAAATTTCCGAACTCACTTGTTAAACTTGTTAACCTTGAGCCCTTGAGACATATATATATATATACATATATATATATATATAAGAAGTGTATGTATCCTATCAGTTAAAACCTCTCTCTTATCATCTTCCGAGTCTTGTGATCTTTTATTAATTTCAACAGAATATAAGTTATGATTTATCGAACGAATTGTTTTAAATTTTGCATAATATTTTTCATTGTTGAATAAAGAATATTTGTATATATCAAAATTAATGTCACGCATTGCACTTTTACCTTAGCTTACCCTTAGCTTTTTAATTTCCTTATTACAATCATTCGCTACGGCATACATTTTTGATTTCAAACCCACAAACTCGCTAAGTGCAGCACCACATATTTCATCCTTTATTTTGCCTATGACTTTCTTGTTTACAGAAGCAATACCAAAACAATTACCCGAAGGATAATCACTTGTGTCAAAATGTAAATTACAATCTTGTAGAATCATATCATACAAGTTATGTGAATGTGAAGGGGTTGCCATTTCATTATAATACATTAAACTATCCGTATCCATATATAGTAATTCTAATTTATTCAACTTTCTATTATTTTAGATATACCTAATATATTCTGTCCAACGTAAATTGGCTTATCAAAGTTAATTTCAGTTTTAAGTAATTCCACGGCAATTAAATTCTCATCAAATATTGTTACTGATTTAAAGTTAGGTTTAGCAATTAAATTTTCAGCACCGTAGCGACCGCTCCAATGTGTTACGAGACGAACGTTTTTTCGTGTTGTCTAATATTTTCCAAAGTTTTCCCAAACACAGCGTTATTTTTTAATTTATATGTCTTTCTCGAATGCAGTTTTTGCATTTGCCCTCATATTTGTATTAAAATCAATGTAATTTTTTAACCAGCGACTCTGTTTAAATTTTAGCATTCTGTGAATATGGATTAATTCTATACCCAACGATAACGCTTGAATTAAGCTTTTGTAATGTAATATTATTTTTCTCGGTCATATAACATGCTCATTAATTTATAATTTTTGGAAATTTTTGATTTGCAATGATATTGTAACAACGGTAAATCTTTATGGTATTCATGCAAATGTTGCGGACAGTGTAAGTCTACTTCTAAAATATACCGGAATTCCTCCATACCCTCCGGAATGTCACTGCTGAATTTAGTTTGTTGATAAGATTCTAGGATAAGCTTATTTTTCACGAACTCTATATCATTTTCCCAACAAAAATCGCCGTACGGTAGTGCATTAGACATTGTCCAACTATAAAGATTATTAACATCAAAATACATTATGTATGATTCTTTTAATTTTGCATTGAAGGATTTTAAAAATTTATTACTAGCTTTAGCGTGACGTTTACATTGAACAAAGCCGCCTCTTATTCATTTCTCTTCTTCTTCTACTCGTTAATCCTTATGCCTTTCAGCGTCGGATTATTTTTGGATCTTACGACGATTTAATTCATTCTTTCCATCGTGTCCGGTCTGTACTCATTCTTCTCATTTCTGCTATGGTCTTCCCTCGCTTTCGTCCTAATTCGTTGATTCTGTCAATCCATTTTTTCCTTGGTCTTCCCTTTTTTCTTCTCCCGTTATTTTTGGCTTCTATTATTTTTTTGTCAAACTCTTTTTGCTCCATTCTAATTATGTGGCCGTACCAATTCAGTTGACATTTTTCAATTCTTTTTAGTATATCTTCTTGATTTATCATATTCCTTATCTGTTCGTTTTCTATTCTGCCCATTTTTGTTTTCCCCACGATCTTTCTCACAAATTTAATTTCCATAGCTGTTATTTTGCTTTCGTATTTTTGCTGTATTGTCCAGGACTCACTTGCGTACATTATTGTGGGGGCTACTACTGCATTGTATACTATCTGTTTGATCTTGGGTTCTATTTCTTTTTTTCCAAAGATGGTTTGATTCAGAGCATAGTATATGTTTGTGGCTTTCCGTCCTCTTTTTGCTATGTCTAGATCAATTTTTCCATCCTTCGATATAATAGTACCTAAATATTCGTATGCGTCGACAATTTCTTCTTGTTTATCGTTTATTTTAATTATTAGATTACTGGCTGGCTCTTTATTATTTATCACCATTAGTTTGCTTTAAGCTGTCTCCTTGTTTTATTCCCACTTGCATTTCAAAATCTGCTGATCTTTTTCCATTTACTTGTACTATCCCCCTAACCTGACAATATAGACTATTGATTATTTGGCGCATTTTTCTTGGAATCTCTAGTTTCTCTCGACAGATATCTATACTCCCTCTATCTACTGTATCGAAGGCTGCTCCCTCTTTTTCTTTCCATTCATTGATCTTATTAGGTTCCAAAATTTCCTATTATTTGTTTTATATTCCTCATTAATATCATTTCCAAAATCTTCCCAGCTTTTCTTTTTCGCTTCTTTGATTCTCTTCTTAACTTCGTTTCTTATTTTAACATATTGTTCTTTGTATTGCTGTTCCTTTGTTAAAACATATTTTCTCCACGCATCTTTTTTCTTTTTGACTTCCTTTTATATTTCCTTAGTCCACCATTTTGTTCTTTTCTGTTCTTTCCTGTATCTGATTTGACCACATACTTCTAGTGCAGAATTATAAATAATTTCCTTGAAAATTCTCCACGTCTCTTCTAGTGTCATTTCTTCCCGGCAATGTCTCTTTAGTAAATCATTCGTTTTCTGTTGGTATTCTGCTCTTTTCTTCTCGTTTCTTAATTTGCTGATTGCTATTTTATGATACTCAGCTATTTGTTGTTCTGTGTTAATTTGTTCTTGGGTTCTGCCGTTAGCAATCTGTGTTGAGTTCCCATTTCAGCCTCTTTTTGTGTCTTTATGTTTCGTATATTAGTTTTCATACTTTGGGTATAGACTATGTAGTCTATTATACTCTTCGCGTTTCTCTCGTCCGCGACAAAGGTGTATCTCTCTTCCAGTGGTTGCTCCCAGAAACCGTTCCTTATTAGGAGATCATTACGTATACAAAAATCAATCATTTTCCAACCATTTCCGTTTAACGTTTCTTCTCCATATGCTCCCAAGCAGCCCAGTCCCTTACTTGTATCATTACCCACTCTACCATTCCAGTCCCCCATTAATATTACTTTTGAGTTTGTCTCTCTTATTTCATCCAGCAGTTCCTGCAGTTTTTCATAGAACTCCTCCGTTGTACTTCCATCTGTTCCTTCTACTGGTGTATACATCTGTATGATGTCAACCGATTCCTTCTCCAATTCTATTCTCAAGCGCATCAACCTTGATGAGAGTGATTGATGTATACTTACTCTTCTATCCAGTTCCTTTGTTAATAATATCCCTACTCCCTCTTTTTCCTTTGATCCGGCCTCACTCCTGAATAGTACAGAAAATATTGACTTCCTACCCCTATTCTTCCTGCTCCGGCTTTCTTTGTTTCACTTATTCCCAGTATTTGAATTGGTACTTGTTCATTTCTTCTGCTAGTTCGCATTCTTTTCCCGTTAGGGAAGTTATGTTCCACGTTCCAACGCGTATCTTTCCATTTTCCGTTTTCATAGCTGTGGTCGTCATCGTGTTAGCATTCCTCTCTGTCTCTACCTTGTTGTTCCTATTTCCCATCCTCACATCCATGTATTCTCGTGTTCGAGTTTGTTCTGTATCCGATCTCATTGCCAGGTACGTCCTCTCTATTCCCTGCTCTTTCACGCCTTCTAGTTTTTGTATCTCTGTATCTGTATCAACTTATCCTGCTCTCTATCCCATCTCCATTCCTCATTCCCGATATACAACTTCCTGAACCCAATTTTTGTTTGTCTTCCGTTTTCCCTCTCAGTTTTAGCTCTAAATCTAATTTGTTCTTGTATCTTCCTGCCCCGCTTAGATAGATCATCGTTAATAAAAATCCTTCCTCCTATTTTTGTTCTTAATTTCTTTTTGTTTTTCATTATCTCCACCTTATCCTCTGTCCTGTCTAATTGCACTAGACAGGTTTTTTCACCTAATTTTATGACCTGTTTTATATGTACTCTTATCTGTAACTCTTTATCTATTAAATTTTCCATTGCGTTTAGTTGTTCCCTATCTTCTGTATCTATTTCTCGACCCTGAATCACTACATTATTCCGTCTTTTCTCATTCTCTACTTGTTCCGACCTGTCTTCCATATCCATCACTACCCCCTTAATTAATTTATTTTGCCTTTTGAGTTCCGCATTTTCTTTTCTTAACTCTGACATTTCTTTTCTATATTCTCTCTGCTCCTCCCGCATCTCTTTTATTTCTATTGATAAATTGTTCATCTTCGCTCCCATTTCCTCAATCATCTTCATCATTACACCAATGTTTTCTTCCAGCTTTTCCTGGGACTTCATAGGCGATCTTATTATTTTTTACTTTTCTTGAAAATATTTTCTCTGTTCTCTTCATCCTCTCCTCTTTTTCCTTTTCTCTTCCTATTTTCCGAGCTATATTCATCCGTATCCATGATATATACAATTTCCTACTCCGCCCCTGTTCTCTACGGATATGTATTTTCTGTTTTCTTTTCTTATCACCGCGCAAAAGCCGAGCCCCGGTCGACCCGTCGGAAGTCTGGCTTTTATCAATGATATTGGGTTAGACTGTTTAATTTTACCTGTTATTTTGTTTTCTAGATAATCACTTTCACTTTGTTTTTATATTTATTACTGTGTTACCAATTAAATATCACAAACCTCCAAGAACCTTGGGTATAAGCACGGAGCAGACCGACAACACACACACCGTCAAACACTTATTTCACTTCATTTCTCAATAAATAAAATCATATCAATATCAATTACAAGTTCTAATTCAATTTTAGTCATTTTCAGCATGGCTTGCCAAGAGAAACCTGTCGTAATGTAAAATTTGGCGGGATCAAGACCGTAACTTCTTAAGCTTCCTATACTCACGCATACGGTCTGTGAGACCGACTTATATAGTATAGTATACGTCTTTCATTTTGACGTGAGTATAGGAAGGTTAAACAGATTTTACGACAATTTTCAAAGATATCGGTCAATAATAGAGCATCGATTTTCAAATAGATATCAGAATATTCCCCCAATGCTTTAACGTTGAATCCCTCCTAAACCAATTTGGCGTGTTTATAATCATTCTTACTAATGTGTGTACCATATAATTTATTATAAAACTCTGCTTCATTCAGTCGATGAACATTTTCTAGCTTTTCAAAATTATCAATGTAATCATAAGGAAGTATACCGTTACGTCTTATAATATCCAAGCAAACGTTCGGAAAAGCTTTCTTTAATTGAATGAAGTCATCCACCTCCAAAGATTTAGCCAATTTATCTAGATATATTGAGAGAAATCGCTAGCTATCTAGAAAACATAATTTTACCATTTTATTGTTTGCATTGATAGTTTTAGTGAACGAGATGTAATCGGAAAGATTATGAAAGAAGATTGGTATGACATTTTCTATTTTCAGGTTAAGATTACAATTACGACCAATGGAAATATAAAGTTTTTTGGTTAACGACGTATGAATTGACAATATAGATAAGTCAATTGTTATATGTTTGATTTGTTGAAATATTTATGTTTACTTTTGTATGAATTTAATTGTAATAAAACAACACTGTTTTTCTTTACTGATGTTTAATGAATGCCTCTGATATGCAACGCCATGTTCTTACATGTTCTTCGGTTCTTCCGATGCCTTCCGAAGTCCGGCCGACCGGAAAGCGCGTAATTTAAGCTTTACATTCTCAACATGCCCCCGCCCTAAAAGGGATGCCTTTCAAAATCTGACAAAATTAGTTACAATATAGTAAGACACACGATAGTATTTGTGATATAACATGACTACTCATACATATACAATAAGGTAAGTATTATAAACGGTAAGTAGATTAACAATAAAATAAATTTTAGATTTCAGTTTCTTGGACAGGTAATGGACATATTTTAGAGAAGGCTCTCTTGACCATTCCAGTTTGGGTCTTGATAGTAGCCACCCGGTTAATCCCGTCGCCGCCTGGATGAAGCTCCATGATTCGTCCCAGTTTCCAATGAAGTGGAGGTACGTTGTCATCCTTTATTACGACTAATGTGTTCTTTTTCAGATGTCCTTGTGATGTAATCCACTTCTGTCGCATTTGTAGTTCCGCCACATACTCTTTCGACCATCTGCTCCAGAAATGCTGCCGTAGTTGTTGGATATGTTCCCATTTCGACATCTTGCAAGGTATTATTTTTGGAATGCTTGGATTGGAGATGGTGAGTAAGCGTTTGCCAATTAAAAATGTGATGGTGTGAGTGCATGGAAATCGTTAGGATCTGAGGATAAATGGGTGAGTTTAAAATGGCTTCAATTGATGTGAGTACTGTATATAATTGTTCAAAAGTTAATTGTTCATTGCCAACAATTCTCTTTAAGTGATACTTGGTAGCCTTAACCCCTGCCTCCGATAATCCACCAAAATGTGGTGCATAAGTCTGGATGAAGTGCCACGAAATTCCCTGAGAAGCTAATCTGTCGACTAAGAAATTCTCATGTAATTCCAGGTAAGTTGATAATTCCTTTAATTCCTTTTGTGCCGCAACAAAATTTTTTCCGTTGTCAGAATAAATGTGAGAAGGAATACCCCTTCTGGCTGTGAAACGTGAAAATGTTGCCAAAAATGCATCCTTTGATAAATCAGTAACGAGTTCGAGATGGATAGCTCGTGTTGTAAAACATACAAAAAGGCATATATAGCATTTTGATACTCTCGCTCCTCTTCCGTTTCGATTTTTTATTAGAAAGGGACCAGTGTAATCGATTTCTGTACTAGTAAATGGTAGCGATGGTGTCACTCTTTGCTTTGGCAATATTCCCATGTAGGATTGATTTGGACTGGTTTTGTTTTACAACATCTAATGCATTGGTGAACAATATTTCTTGCTAGAGATCTACCTCCAATCGGCCAAAAATGTTCTCTGCCTGAAGCAAGCAATAGTTGCGGTCCCGAATGACCCATTCTCGATGTTCACTTTCCAAGATAAGGATGTTTCTTTTCATATTCAAAATCTGAATATTATAATCGTCCACCAACGCCTATGATTCCCTCTTCATCTAATATCGGGTTTAATTTATGAAGTTTGCTTTTCTTGTTAGTCTCTTGTTGTCTGGTTAATAGTTTTAACTCCGTTTTAAAAGATTCTTGTTGACACAATTTTATAAGACTGATTGTTGCCTTGAAAATTTTTGTACTTGTCATTGGCCCAACTGTGCGATTACTTTGTAGGTTTCTGCAATTGTATGCAAAACGTAAACAGTACGCAACAACTCGGTTCAATCTATCAAGTTTTGAAAATCTATGAAATATGTTTGAATTGTGTTGTAGTACGGTCAGTACTCTAGTTTGTTTTCTTAATTCAGGTGGTTTGCTACTGAATTGAATTAGTGAGTCTGGCCATTCATTGAATGGTTTATTAAGCCAGTACGGTCCCTGCCCCTACAAACCTACTCTGCAATAGTTCATTTGGGGAGATTCCCCTGGTTGAAAGATCTGCTGGATTGTGATGTGATCGTACATGATACCACTCGTTTTGCTTAGTTATCGCTTGTATGTGTTCTATTCTATTACCAACAAAGGGTTGAAGTAGGTTAGCTGGCGTGTGAATCCAATGTAATGTAATGTAAATAATGTGAACCATTGAAAACTACTCTCAACTTTGTTGTTGTGCTATTTGGATTATGTCGCCATGGTGTGGCATAAAATAGGTGATGTCTTCTGGCTCCATGTTGCATTCTGACATATGTTCCAATTGTTCATATTCTGACATGAACTGTACGTAATCTTCCATGAGTACCTTGTTGTACTTGAATTTATTTTCCAGACTTGCAAATCTTGTCATTGCCATATGTTTTCAATCACCAAGAGCACTGACTGGATCTCTCAACGGTAATTTAACAATAAATCGCCTTGCACTGTGAAACTGTCAAGCATCCAAAATTTCTCTAGTCGCTTGTGTAAACTCTGGTTCCGAGATATATTGCAATAAATTTCAGTTTGGGATGATTTTGAACCCATATTGCCTGATACTACCCAACCTAATTTTGTTTTCGGAAGTATTGGTTTATCATTCCCAAGATTATGCTGTCCAATACACAACAATTGCCAAAATAGCTCAGTTCCAATTAAGAGGTCTATTCGTCCAGACCTGCAAAAACCTGGATCTGCAAGCCTTAAGTGAGTTGGAATTCCCAATGATGCTGCATCGACTGAAAGTTCTGGTAAATCATCCACAATAGAATCCAATATAAGGCATGTAATCTCTTTTTCATAGGAATTATGCAATGACTGCAATGTGAATGTACACTTGTGTGTTATCTTTGATACGCTTCTATTAATTCCTATAATTGATGACTTGATTGGTATTTTTCCAATCCTAATTCCGAACACATTCTATTAGTCATAAAATTAGATTGTGATGCCGAGTCTAAAATCGTTCGGCATATGCGTGGTTAACCTTTATTATCTGTTATTTGAACCAGTGCTGTAGCCAATAATACCTGTTGAAGTTTACTGTTTTGCACTGAAAATGTTATGCCTTATTTTTATTTATGGAGTCATTATCCTGAATTCTCGATGTGTTCTGTAGTATTGACTTAACTCTAGCAATTAAATCATAATACAGTGACTCAAATATATCCCTTTCTTTTAACTGTTCTTCATAATTTTGGTAATTATATCGTGATTCTCTTGCAATTTTGTCGAATTCGCAAATTATATTTTCAATTCTATTGAATCTAGTTTGTAATTCCAAATATTTTGTGTTTTCTATGATGCTATCTAGTGATTCCAATTGTTTTAAAAATGTTGTGAATGAGGTTAATTTTGCTTTTAATACACCCCGTTTTCTAATTAATTGTTGTTCTGTTTCAGCCTTATTTTACAAATACTCACAAAATTGAGGAATATAAGGAAAATGAAAGGAATGCCTACGTTTTTGATGCCAATGTTTTCCTCGCTACTTGACCGGCTGCGATCTGCTGACGCCTTGCCGTTGATCAAATGGCGGTCGATAATTTGATAACTTTACTTTCGGTAACGCTGCCTACCAATTCGCTGTTGGCCTGTCCTATTTGTTTCGAAGGACCAATGTTATATGGTTGATTTGTTGAAATATTTATGTTTACTTTTGTACAAATTTAATTGTAATAAAACAACACTGTTTTTCTTTACTGATGTTTAACGCCTCTGCTATGCAACGCCATGTTCTTACATGTTCTTCGGTTCTCGCGATGCCTTCCGAAGTCCGGCCCACCGGAAAGCGCGTAATTTAAAGTTTACATTCTCAACAGTCAATAAATAAGTCCATAAATATATTTCGAATAAAAGGGTTTTAAGAAGAAGTACTAGTGAGAAAAAGAACCTCGCCATACATAAGAAGACAGAGTTTATAAAAGGGAAGAATCGATAAAGCTGCATTGAGAAAAGAAGTGAAGAGAGGAGATATAGGAAGAACCGTCAACGGAAAAGAAATTTTTCATTTCCGTAGCCTCATTATTAAATTTCGATCGCCGAACCGGTGTAAGGTATTGATTGAGGATCGGAAGAACTGATTAATTTAGAGTACGTGTGACATCCGTAGCCATTTCGTGTGTTTCAAACTGTTCTAACGATGAGAGGTTCACTTTATGCTTTTTGGTAATCGTATTCTTAGGATTCTCTGTTTCTTAAGGGGTTTTAGTTTTGGTCGTTTTAGTCTTCGCCGTTTTAGTCCTGGGAATTTAATGTTTGGCGTTCTATGATATTGGGACAACGCTGTAATCTGGCTGGTGTTACGATTCCATCTGGCTGCACATCTCCGAGGGAACATACAGTTAAGTTACACCCTTTTGACAAATTTTGTTTAGTGTTTTTTTATTATAATCGGAAAACCTGTTGAACGTTTACATAGCTTTAAATCCATAAAGTAGCGAAGAATTTCAAATTTTGAGTCAATATTTAATGTATCAACCATTTTTCACCCGGGATATTTGGCCAATTGCTAGCATTCCTGTTTATTCAGGACTTGACAGGGTAAGTATGAAACAGGTGTTGCCTTAATATACAGTTCTTGAAGTTTATTTCACCCACTCCTTCGCCGACTAGCTGGCCCCCTGAGTGACAGTGAATTTCATTCCTGGGGCGAAATTGGTGAGCTTTCTGTCGCGGCCTTGAAAATTCAGTCTTTAGTAATTAAAACCGGTGGCGCCAATACACGACGTAATAACTGTTACATTGTCAAACTTTAAATAGTGTTTTTCTTTTCATAAGTGACCATATATTACCACAAGGTAACGGACTGCTCATTCATACATCTTAAAATAGACTTAGTTAAACGGGGTGCATCATTACTATATTCTAAATTAACTATATCTAAATCCACATATTTTAAAATTATTTCTTTCTGATACCTTTTAACATATATAGTATTGTAATTATTACACATATTAGCTAATATAGTGGCGATTTCTTCCGTGTTCAAAAATCCGTCCGAATATTTCATATTCAAATGATTACGTTCCAACTAGCGAACTTGTCGTTTGTGTTCATCGGGAAGTAAATGAAAAGGAACTGAAGGCTTGAATAGGTAATGCATGCTGCGCTTTCCGTTGCCGATGCTCATCTCCTTGAATGCGAATTCGGATATGTTGAACCATTGTATATCGATAATCAAAGAACCTCGTTGACGAACTAATTTCTCTTTATGTTCGCGGGTTAAGATGGAACATTGGAATCTTTTTGAGTAGTTTAATTTCACGCTTAAATTTCACCACCGACGGCTATACGTAACCATTCCGAACTTCTACCTTCATCGTCGTCCTATTCATATACCGCTACTGGCTCGACGAACTTTACGTGAGTGGGGAGAGAGTGAGGTCTGGATACGCCGCTCCGAAGGTCGCCACAACCCTGAACTTTTATGCTGGAAGGTAGTCAATACCCCGAGCACGCGTGTTTGAAGGGTGGGCACAACCCCAGTTTGGAGGGTTAAAAATGGGCGACAACCCCTCCCCGGAAAATTCAAAACTCCCGCCCCTCTGGTCGGTAAGGTAGATAACTGGGCAGTGCCGATAATACAGACTTCTGTATGTAGTGTAATTTCTGACCGGAAGGTGTCGTTGTTGGTCGACAAGGTAAATGCCTATGTAGTGTCGGTAATACAGGTGGCTGTATGTAGTGCCGCTTTTGACCGGGAGGTGTCGCTGCTGCTTAGAAAGTGTTGTACAGGTAGCTGTAGGTGGTAACAGAGCTAACGGACCTAATTAGAAAATTAGGCCTGTGTACTGAGAATTTAGTTAATTTTCTTCAAAGTAAATTTTACCGCTCTAGCTCGTAAATAATGATATAAAACGCATAAACTATAACAAATTATATTTACAAATTTTGGGAAATATTGAACATAAGATCGAAATATTTACCTAATGTATAAATGTACAGCTCCTGCAATATAAGTTGGCGAGCGGTGGGGATGCGCCGTAAACGTATTTAGCACACGTACCTCCCACCTGTCTGATTCAGATAGGGCATAGGAATTATCATTGTCGTATCAATATGAGTTCCATAGGTGAAGGAAAAGTGATAAATAGTCAAGCGCGGGAAATAGTTTTCAATGTGTATAATTATTTTTGGTTTAAAAACGGCACAACAGTCCTTATCAGATATAAAAGAATGTGTTTCGAATGCAACCGGTATATCTATAAGAAGTATCGAGCGAATTGTTCAGGAAGGCAAAGCCGAAAGTACTCCCGGAGAAAATAAATTTCGCAATCGAGGAAAAAAATGACAGCGGCGTTGCACTGTTACACAGTTGCCGGAATACAAAATTAGAGAGCTTTACATAAGAAGGCGAGTAAAGAACTAGAATGGGAGGGCTCAGAAACTTCGCTGCGAAAAATTGTGAAAGATATGGGATTCAAATTTAGGTGTACACAAAATAACAGAAGAATATTAATCGAACGAATAGATATTAGGGCACGAAGAATAGATTACTTACAGAAAATAATTTTTTTAGACAAAACAAAAATCCCATAGTGTATATTGACGAAACATATATTCATAGTGGTCATACTTCATCGAAAAATTGGAGCGATAGAAGTGCAAAAGGTTTTGTAAAAAATATATCTAAAGGGCAAAGACTAATTATAACACACGCGGGCGGTAGTATGGGTTTTCTTCCAGAGTGTTTACTAATATTTAAATCTGGCTCAAAAAGTGGTGATTACAACGACGATATGAACGCCGAAAATTACGGAAAGTGGGTAAATGAGAAACTAATTCCAAATCTGCCTGACAAATCTGTGGTTGTTGTAGATAATGCTCCCTACCGTAATGTTCAAGCAAACAAAGCACCTACATCTGTCAGTACGAAAATAGAAATGGTTCAACGGTTGACAGCTAAGAGGATTCCCTTTGACACCAATATGTTGAAACCACAATTATATCATAATCAAGTCACTGTAAAGAGCGCTATGTTACTTATAAATTTGATGAATATTTTGAACAGAAGGGGCGTACTGTTTTAAGGTTGCCTCCATATCACCCAGACCTCAATCCTATTGAGATGGTATGGGCACAGATTAAGAATAATGTGGGAGCAAGAAACGTCACATTCAAATTAGAACATGTAAAGAAATTAACAGAGGAAGAGTTTTCAAGAATATCAATGGAGGACTGGCAGAAACGCTGTGAGCATGTCATCCTGGTTGACGAACGCTGTGAACAGCTTATTATTAATTTAGATGAAGATAGTGATGATGAACTATACTTAGATGACAATGATTAGTTTAATTTTCTTGTAATTCATTCATTTCGTAACTCCATTAGATTTTCATTAATATTAACTAACAATTATTGTACTTTCAGATAACTCTCTTAACGACATATAAGTTCATAAATCAAATTACCTGTATGTTATAATTACGGAGTAGGACACAAATTGTTTTAAAAAATAAACACATTACGATCAGTAGTAAATTGAAAAGCAATTATGTTTAAAAGGAAATTGTTTGTATTTTTAAATATAAATTTAATTAACAATTAGCAACCTTCAGGTACGCCATTGATACGGGAACGTTGCAGGACGAATGATAGGCAATCTATCCTTACTCTATCTGCGCTAACTCACTCCCACCCTTCTCCCGACTTATATTGCGAAAGCTGTACATACATACAACATTTTACATTACAAGAATTCATATAAATTTACTGGAAATAACTAAGGATACATCGACGTGTTTCTTTTCCGTCGACGGTTTCTTTCTTCACTTCTTTTTCGATGCAGCCTTATGGATTCTTCGCTTTTATAAATTCTTTCTTCTTCTGTACGACGAGGTTCTTTTATTCATTAATACTTCCTCTTAAAACCCTTTTATTCGAAATATATTTTTAGACTTATTTATTGACTTTTCTATATTGTCAACTAATACGTTCTTAACCAAACCGACTTTTATTTCTTCTTGAAACCAGGACTACACTGCTGTATTTCTCCGTTGTCCCCGAAACGAAAACTAATTCATCTTGACTTCAGTTCATCCAAGTATATTGCTGTTATAGAAACCTGTACTGTACGTCCATGTATTCTTGGTTATTTCCAGTAAATTTATATGAATTCTTGTAATGTAAAATGTTGTATGTAATGTGTTTCGAATGTTAACAATGTTTTTTAATACATCCATTAATATCTCCTTTTTTAAAATATTTAACAATTTTCATTTCTGGTGACATTTGTTTCTCCCATTAAACGTCTCTGGCTGGAGTTAAAATAAGGAGATAACACCCGCAGAGGAATAAAATGCTCAAAAGGTGGTGGCGTGGTGTCGAAAAGGTATAAATAGAACCCCAAAGCTATACCAAATGTCAAATGAACACCATAACTCCAACATTAACTATGATTTTGATAACTTGAATTATAATAAATGATGAATTTTCTAATGGTAATTAACTCGTCGAGTATTATTACACTACAATTATACTACCGCCCCTTCCTATAAAATTTTCTGTTATTTACAACAGAAAATTTTAACTCTCCTTTAAGAAATCCATGTTATTTATGTAATTGAAACCAAGAAACGATCACTAAAAGAAATTAGAGTGATATTGTAAATTAACAATTAATAGGATATATTAACAATTGATAAGTATAAAATGGTACTGAAGAAGAGAACAGTCCTAAATAAATAAGAAAGATAAGTATTGAATACAGCTTTACCCTTCAAAATGTACCTTTCCTTTCATTTATTGTTTCCTAATGTATATTTATTTTTAGATTGCTTGAAATGAGAATTTAGATGATAAAATGGAATTATATTTAATTAGCTCTACATGGATAAATATTCTCTACACTACAAATGCCTTTCACGATATCAGTCTCTGGTTGAACCAACAAGTAAGTTTTTTGTCCCATTTTCTCCTTTATTTCATATACATATGTATACAATAAGGATATAACAGTTGCTTACAAATATCATTAGTAGATCTTTGAAAATTTTTAATTAAAACAAGGTCACCTATATTGTATACATCGTTTTGGTTATGTATATTACTAACTTCATGTTTTATTCTAGCTTTCGTCTGTATTTTATAGAGCCTTTTGCGTGCTTTCGATACAATATCAGATAAGTTTACTGAAGCACAGCTGTCATTTTTTCCCAAGGTCGATAAGGAGGTCAAGTACAATAGGGAAATACCCTGTCGTTACAGAAGGGATATTAGTAATCAACTGTTCAATATTCTCTACGTAATTATCCCATAATTTATGATTCTGTGCTGTGAAGAAGAAGAAACTGTAAAACGGTGCGTATAGTACGTTCCGATATATTTACATTCGGGGATGCAATGGGAGAGCTAATCAATTTAATACTTCTATTCTTAAGGAATGTGAAGAATGTTTTACTTCTAAAACACGTTAAGCTATCTGTTAATATGGATTTTACAGGCGCATTTATATCTTGGAGGTAATTTTTATTTTAATGTCCTAGAAACTTTACAGAATGATGAAAAAATTGCATTTCTCTAAAGTTAACCTAAACCTGCAATTGCTAACGTTGAAATAATCAAATGTAGATGTTTACAATGTTCTTTTGTGTTTTCAGAAAAACCCAAGATGTCATCAATATAATGGGAACAGAAGTTTGAAAATCGGCCCAGAAGAGCCTTAATTGCAGAGGTTAACGCCGAACTACTAGAGCTCATCCCAAATGGAGTCACCCTAAATTGATATACCGACCCATCAACTGAAAAACCTGTGAATTTCTTACTATCCGGATTTAAGGGTATCAAATAAAAACTAGATTGTAAGTCCATTTTGAGAAAACCTTTCCCATAGCATTGCGACAAAAGCGATTCGAATGACAGCGATGATTCGTGTTGTCTTTTAATTTAATACACTATAGTAGTATAGAACACGATCACTCGTTCCAACTTACTGTAATATTGGAATATTTACCTTAAAACCGACCTACCGCTCTCCGCAGATGTATTTGAAAATTTTTAATTTTTATAAGTATATCACGACACTACACCAACAACTGATAATTTCAAGAATATGAGTATTCTGTGTGGTTTACCTCAACTTAGTTTTCAGCATGCAAGAGTCAAAAATAAATACCTAACCGACTATGACAGCAGTGCTCCATCAACCTACCTAGTAGTCTGAGGTGCTAATAATTTATGTGGGTTATGTCTGAATCGCTGTCCTACAACAAATTCGAGTGGATGAACCCCGATGAAGTCGATCACCTCGACGTTAGTAGCATAGCGGACAACGATGAAACGCTATTGAACGATGTCCGAAACGACCATCAGCTCCTTCTCGTAAACATAATTCATACAAAATCTATAACAAACAGCATTGCATTATACATCATCGCAACCTTAAGCAGACCATATTCAACGGTTTAGAACTCCCACTCACCCATCGAGTACTACGATTCAACCAGTTCACATGTCTGAAATATTACATTCATTAAAACACCTTCCTGAGGAACCAGTCCGAGAATGACTTCTAGATGAATTTTTTAAATTAATGAACAATTCCGTTTACAGAAAAACGAAGGAGAACATTGATAAACAAGTATATGTTTAAATGCTAACGTATTGAAAGGATTTGAGGTGCAGACGGGACGCTGGGTCTCTGATTGCAAAACAGAAGTTTAAATATATCAATATATTTAGCGATAATTTTAGAGTAATTCAAATGAAGATACTTAAAGTCGTCTACAATAAATCCGCATATATCGGTTTCATCGACTTGAAATTGTCAAAACTGCTAATGTATAACTTTCACTACAACTACCTGAAACGGTTGTACTAGAATAAAATACCATTATGCTATATGAATACAGATAGCTTCATACTATACATCAGGCATGGGCAACCTTTCTTTGTAGAAGTTTTATGCTGCGAGTAATCTTGAAAAATATACATTTTTGTAGTATCCTTATGATTCATTATGAATTAAGTTTAGACGGGCCGTGCTAATATGCAACGAAAGAATTCAGTAGCGGGCCGGACAAATCTTACTCGAGGGCCGCATGTGGCCCGCGGGCCGGAGGTTGCCCATACCTGCTATACATTGAAACTGAGAACGTGTATGCCGATATTAATCGAAATTCGCATACATTTAACACAACTGATTATGAATACGATATAATTCATACGAAATAAGGTCGTGCAGGGAATATTTAAATTGAAGAATTTATCGATTTTCGATCAAAGATGGTCGGACTTCAAGTAGATAACTGATAAATTAAACGTGTGAAGGGATCTGACCAACGACAATTTGCTGTATAAAACGTAATATCTATTCAGGACGGTTCTCCACGATATCTATCTAATATGAAGAACAGGAAATTGGTACTACCACGCTTGAACGATAAGAGGTGCATCCATACTAATAGGCTAATGATATACATGCATACATACGCCTAGGGTACAACAAGACTATTAAGACTGAAAAATAGAAGTTTAAGGTAAAAAATGGAATTACCATCCATAGTATACATATCAAAGGTGAATGTAATAGAATGTTAACCGTATTGACGATAACCGAGATGATGAAGAAAGCAAGGTTGTTGGGGTGATATTAAATTTGTAAATCACGAACGAAAACCGGTGCTACGTATTATGGTCTGCATCGACTTTGCCTGTAAACCAATAGAATCATACTAGTCCGAGTCTCAAACAGCAAATACAAGTGGAATGCGTATTATGCATAAGCATAACAACGTAGACTGGACCGGACTGAATCAACGTTTTCGTGCAAGGATTGACGGAAATACATCAAACAACTATACAACCGTCACATGGAATTCCCCAAAGACATGAACCACCTCACCACCAGCGGGCGCAGAGCATAACACTGAAGTCGAAAAATGACATATATGCGAAAAGGCATTAAACGAACATAAAGTAACAGAGCATCTCCATTTCACTTAACCATTCTGGGCTGTAGCGCATTGCAGTTGTAACCTCAACTGCAAAATACTTACACTCGTTTCGATTTTCTTCTATAATTTAAGTGGATATGACAGTCATCTTCAAATACGCCAGCTGGACGACGATGGCGATGATATCGACGTTATCCCACTTAATAAAGGAAAATGTATCAGCTTCATCAAGGTATCTACCTTAAATAAATATTAAAATGCGATTTATGGACTCGTTCAGATTTATGGCGGTATCTATTGAGAAACAGGATGACAGTTTTTCTCAAAATCAATGTTAATATGTGCAGACGTACGACTAACAGTTGAAGTTCATAACAAAGAAACGTACATCCCCGTACTAATATCAACAAGTACGAAAATTAAATGAATCGACTCTATTATCCAAGAACAGCTTCCACGATACATTGACAGATAAAGGCGTTAGCGATCAATACTACGAATACACTATAGTACTATAGAACTACCTACTATGTAACTTCCTACATTTTCGTCTTTATGATGAAGTTAAGTCCGCGCACATTTACATATTGCTAGGTTGTTTTGGCCGTCGATGTGACCAATACCTTTTAATTTCACCATAAACTTAACTCCTTTCAAGATTAGGCGTGTCAGTGCGGATAATTGGTCGCCTATATATATTTTTCATGCTGGACGAAAGACTGCAGTAATTCACCATGGAATACACGCTTATTCATCATTTAGAATATTTATATTCGCCTTCAATATATCTATGATGTCAACATCGGAGGAGATAGTTCCGTTATCAGAACACAGTGATGTTTTACCCCTCTTCCACTAATAGCGGATTGATATGTATGTCCTTTTTCGCCCTTGGCAAGTACACGATTCATACAACTTCGCGCGTCAGGAATTCGACTACTTGTAAGTTTAAGATTGTCGAATAGTACTATATTTACGTGACTTCAAGTGCAAGGTAAAGAAAGATTGTAATGCATCATTAGATGCACAGTCTGTTCTTTATTTAACTGGTTAGATTGATATATGACTATTTTCTTTCATAGCTTGCAAATTTTAGGTTTTCTGGTATCATCTTGTTTTTTCTTCGTCTTCCATCGTAGACATCACGTTAAACCTCCCATTACATTCACCTTTGGTATGTCCATGATATCGACATCGAACAATATACTTCCGTTATAATGTTAGAATGAGACTTTTGTTCCTCTTATGCCAACAGTATATAGATATATGTATCCTTTTCCGCCCCTTATTAAATACACGGTTCATACAACTTCGTGGGTTTTTGTTTCTGTATTGAAGTCAAGTCTGTATACGTTTGTATAGAGATGTATTTGATGTGTCAGTATTTTATAATTTCACCAGCAACTCGGTTCCTTGCGATGTTAGGACTGTCGAATAATGCTGGTAGCTTCACATTGTACATTTATTAATTATTAATAATAATAATTAAATGAGATCGAATCAGTGGGGTTTTACAACTTCCACAGCAATTGGATAAACATTCTTACGCTGTTTTGCTATACTTACTTATTAGTAAGATTGCATTATTCTAATACTGCATACTTATTATAAATATTGTTCCACCCTTTAAATAAAATTCGTAAAGTTTATGATGATATCTTTTATTCAATATAATATGTATAAAATTATTTTACTCCGTTATTATATTTCTCTCGCTGCACTGTTTCTTGGAAAGCGTCGGTCCATCGATATTACCTTCGGATAATACTGTTGGAATATCCTATATTTATGCAAATTATCATGTTGTGGTTTGTATTACATCATGGGGTGCCTGCTTTATCATTATTTTTACATTATTGTTCCGGATGATTTTTATGATGAACATATCCTCTCCAGGTTTAAGATAATTGCTGTTCAGATGCGCATGGAAACAAAGGTGTTCATTGTGTAATGTAGACGTCGCTAAGGTTTGGTGGCGGCATCGAAAATCCTGTTCCAACATGCTATTCGCCGGATGGTTCGTTTTACTTGGTGGCTGCTTCTCTTCTGAAACATCTCGTTTCTTGGTTATGGAATCGATATTATGCGTTTTCTTATGTCGAGACAGACTATCCGATCTCGTAAAGATTTCCTCACATATGGTGCATGTGTAAGATTTATTATTTAAGCAGGGATGTCTGTTCAATCTATCTTTTCTTGCAAATGTTTTGTGGCCTATCTCACACTCCATCTTAAACTATAATATTGCAGTTTATTAGGGAAAGTATGCGGTGAAATTTAAATAACTTACCTAAAATATGCCTGTCCAACCACGACGAATACTAAGTGATAATAAAACGCTAAACCAGTAGGAAATCAACGCCTAACTATAAACACTAAAACTATATACTGGAGGTAAAGATGTTGAAGTTCACGACCTAGCTGCTAGAAAGCTGTCGGAAAATTGTGAAGAGCACGGAAATGAACTAGCTTTTATATGATTTATCGATATTCAATCAGAATGCGATATTTCATATGATGCGATCAATTAAAATTTTTAAGTGTTGTTCTACATGTATCTTAATATATTAATAAATAATGGACTGGGTTTCATTAAATTTGATTTTATATTAACTTACACATTTAACACATAACATCGTATTACGTACGATCGTTATAGAAAATCCACATATCTTACTGAATGATACTGACTTCTATCCGCCTACGACCTGACCGAGCCTGATATGTTTGACTTTGTTGATTTACAATCGATTATTGTTGGTAAACCTATTTGTGATGTCTAATGATGTAGCGTACTGTGATTAGTGGTCGGTCAGTCGTAGGAAGCTAGTGTCATCTCCCGATTCCTCAGTTTGGTGTATTTTACGTTCAAACGTATAAATCGATTCCTCACGTTACTGATGAGCGATCGAAAGTATACAGTGTTCACCAGGACCAACTTGTCATCATTTACTGTTTGACGTTAAACACTCTGATCAGTGTTAAGGAAGTTGTTGGGGAACTACCTTCCTATACATAGCATAACATTCATCCTGTTCATATTAAAATATAACGTTGAAACCTGTTTGTGATGTCTAATGATGTATCGTACTGCGATTGGTGGTCGATGAATCGTATGAAATTCGGGTCATCTCCCGATTCCTCAGTTTGGTGTAGTTTACATTTAAAGATATAAACCGCTTCTTCACCTTACTAATGACCGATCAATAGTATGTAATGTTCACCAGGACTAACTTGCGCATGTCCAGTGAGTTTATTACTTACTGTCTGACGTTAAACACCTTGATCAATGTTAAGGATGTTGTTGGGAGAATTACCTTCCTATACATATCGGGGAATTTTGAATTTCGAGTTGGTAACCAATCAGAGCGTGGCGTTGTATAGGATGCGACCAATCAGAACGCTGCATTTTGTATGATATCATGAATGAGAACGCTCTTCCCATCTAACATTCACCCTGTTTATGCCATGATGGTATTACGTGATATCTTATTAGGGATCTATACATAATTATCTGTTTTATCAACATCTTCTGACTAAGAACGAAGTTCTAACATATTCCTTGCATCCAAGATTCTCGTCTAAACCTGTTTGTGATGTAATAGTATTGCGTAATATTACGTGATATATAGGAACATATCCGCAACAACCAGCACGTTGGCAATAGCGACCCTCATGCAATCACCTAAGTCAAACAGCGAAGCGCGCGATCAGTACTAATAATAAAACTAATAATAAAATTAGCTTCGTTAATGGGCAGTTAACAAGTAACCGTGTAAAACCTTACAAAGTAAGCAGAATTTACATATACCAATAATCCTGTAGGAAGTTTTGACTATGTCAATCGCAAAACGCAACTGCAGACTAATTAGTTTCCTCCTCATTAAGACTCGTCAGTACAGTATATCGTTCTGCGAGTGACACAATGAAAACTTCCAGGTGATACGTCGATATCTCGGTGAGATGGATATGGTCAAAATAATGACCCTATCTCCCGAGTAGGAGAAATATTGGCATACCCGGTTGCATTGCGTTCAGCGACAAAGGAAAATAGTAAACTATTTTCGAGAGCCAAATTTTTAATAAAATAAAACGTAGAGGACTCTCTATAAACGACCTAATAATAAAATTAGGTTCGTTAAGGGGCAGTTAACAAGTAAGCGTGTAAAAGTTTACAAAATAAGCACAATTTACATATGTAAATAATAATGGGGTCATTATTTTAACCATATCTATCTCACCGAGATATTGACGTATCACCTGGAAGTTTTCATTGTGTCACTCGCAGAACAATTTACTGTACTGACGAGTTCTAATAAAGACGAATCTAATTAGTCGCAGTTGCGTTTTGCGATTGACATAGTCAAAACTTCCTACAGGATTATTGGCATATGTAAATTCTGCTTACATGGTTACTTGTACACGGTTACTTGTTAACTGTCCATTAACGAACCTAATTTTATTATTAGGTCGTTTATAGAGAGTCCCCTACATTTTATTTTATTAAAATGATGGCTCTCGAAAATAGTTTACTATATGTTAAGCTGCTAGCGTATTGAAAGAATTTGAGACGAAGACGAGACACTGGATCTCTGACAGCAAAACAGCAGTTTAAAAATATCAATATATTTAGCGATAATTTTACAGTAATTCAAATGAAGATACTTAAAGACGTGTACAATAAATTCGCAAATGTCAGATTCATTTCACTTTTACTACAACTACCTGAAACAATTGTACTAGAATAAAATACCATTATCTTATACGAATACAGATAGCTTCATAGTATACATTGAAACTGAGAGCGCGTATGCCGATATTAATCCAAATTTGTATAAATTCACCACATCTGATTATGAATACGATATAATTCATACGAAATGAGGTCGTGCAGGGGATGTTTAAAGCGAAGAATTTGTCGATTTTCAGTCAAAGATGGCCGGACTTCAAGTAGATAACCGACAAATTAAACGCCATAAATCTGAATGAGTCCACGAATCCTATTTTAATATTTATTTTTCGAAATACACCTACCTTGTCGACATAATGATTCGATTTAAACTTCTTGATGAAGCTGATGTGTTTTTCTTTGTTAAGTGTCCACTTAAATTATGAAAGAAAATCGGAGCAAATGTGGATATTTTGCAGTTGACATTACAACAGGAATGCGCTGCACAACTGAATGGTTAAGTCAAATGGAAATGTTCTGTTACTTTATGTCCGTTTAATGCCTTTTCGCATATATGTCTATTCTCGACTTCAGTGTTATGCTCTGCGCCCATTGTCGGTGAGGCGGTTCATGCTTTTGAGGAATTCCATATGATTGTTGTAGAGTTATTTGATGTCTTTCCGTCAATCGGTACACGAAAACATTAATGCAGTCCGGTCCAGTGTACGTTCTTGTGCTTAATACTATACATAATACTATGTCGTAGGTGAAATTGTGTGCTTGATGGATACGCGTTTCACTTGTATATCTTGTTTGAGACTCGGACTAGTACGATTCTATTGGTTTACACGTAAAGTAATCGTAGACCATAAAACGTAGCAACGTTCTCCATTCGTGATTTACAAATTTCATGGTATCATTCCAACAACTTTGTTTTCTTCGTCTCGGTTATCGTCAATATGGTTAACATTCTATTACATTCACCTTTGATATGTCTATAATGTTGATACCGATCGAAACAATCTGATGTCAGAACATAATGATGCTTTGATTCTCTTCCATCAATAGTAGATTGATATTTATGTCCTTTTTCGCCCTTGTTAAATATACAATTGCATTTGTATTTAAAAATGCGACGGTCATAGCACGTTGACAATACGGGTTCTTTTTCTCTTCTTTTCTCGTAGTCTCGTCCGAGCTCTCGTAGCGATCGGACGTGCTTTGCTTTAGCTCCCGTACAATTTTGTACCAATGTTACCTCCGCGTTAGTACCAAAAGGTGCTTTTACGACGTTATTTGTGGATGGGCAGGTTCGAATCCCCTGTCAGACACTTCAATAGACTCACCTTCGTGAAAGTGTAGAATAAGAGAAGAATCAAACGCTAGGAAGTGCAGATTTAGTGCAAAAACATCGTCAAATAGTGTCTCAACTTCAGAGATCTCTTACAGACAATCGGCTGGATAGAATTCCAATTTTATTTCAGCGGATACTGCTATAGAGTGTGCACTATAGCACCTCAAAATTGCGAGATAATCCATCCATGGCAAGTTTGCCAAAAATCCGGTCGAGACCTCAGATGTCGCCTGTAATGCACGTAAAACCGTCTGAAGCCGACGAAAAGCCGAACGACTCCGAATGGCTACGGCAAACAGACGGTTGCAAAAACAGCGATATCCGCGAATCCGCCTGATAGATTTTGACGCAAACTTTTAGACCAGGTTCGGGAAAGAGTAATTAAGGTCGCCACCAAGCCCTTTTTACCTTTTCGGACTCACTTCCCAAATTTTAACCCGCCAAAGTTGGACGACAAACGCCCGATTCAGCACATCATCGCGCGGAAAAACCGGCCGATATCTGCGAATCGGTCGGATAGAATTAAGCTAGATTAAGTAAGAATATTTACTGTACATATAGTTAAGCTCTCAATAGGCACCTACATTTGTAAAAGGTCATTCCAGCACTCACGGTGCGAGCAAAATTGGTCGAAATGCCGAGTCGGCAGTACGACCACCTATATTTATACTTTCAACCTCCCGTTTAAAGGCTCCACGAATAACCCCCGAAACCGAACGACAGTGGACGGAAAACCAATAGAATCATCGCCGAACTTCCAACGACGAAAAACGACAGGCGACGAGCCAACCACGGTCGTTTATCATCCCTTCTGTAAAAAATTCGGCCAATTAAAACAAAATAGGAGGAACAAATTAAGTCGAAAAATCCAATGAGGCGAAAAACAAGCGATCGAGAACAATCGTTGTCGAGGACGCTTGTTCCCCACTGCAGATTTTCGACAATTGAACATCTAAAAAGTCCTATATAAGCAGGAGCACTGACACCAAAGCTTGAGAGTCGCCTTGAGCGTTGGGTTCCGGTCAATTAGCTTTGGCCCAGGTTCCTGCAATATAGGGACTCGCCTGAGGATCCAGAACCTGGTCAGGGCGCAGGAGCAGACTTACCCAGAGTCTAGCGGTCTGCCCGGACGGCCTGCGTCCCGCTTTGGGCCCGTGACTCGCCTCGAGAGGCTCCTGCACCGACCCAACCTGGTTGAAATTTCCTTCTTCGGAGCACGGATCGGACCCCTCGCGGTCCAGCGATCCGCTCGCCTCTGCGAACCGACCTCCACGGTCAGCGCTAATCTCGAGCACGGATCGGACCACCACGGTCCAGCGATCCGCTCATTTTAAGCGATCTATTACCGTCGATCGGTGTCATTCCTCGAGCACGGATCGGACTAGAACGTCCAGCGATCCGCTCGTGCATTTCGTGCTCCCCACGTGCCGTACAGGGTATGTATTGCTTCCCACTGTGCATTTATTTATTTGTCTCTGTGTTTTTATTATTTGTGCGTGCATTTCCGCTGTACATTTATTTTGTCTCTGTGCATTTATTATTTGTACTGGTATTTATCCTCTGTACTTGTGTTTTTTTATTATTTGTGCGTGCATTTCCACTATTTATTTATTTTGTCTCTGTGCTTTTATTATTTGTGCGTGCATTTCCACTGTACATTTATTTTGTCTCTGTGCATTTATTTTTTTTTGTACTGGTATTTATCCTCTGTACTTGTGTTTTTATTATTTGTGCGTGCATTTCCACTGTATATTTATTTTGTCTCTGTGCTTTTACTATTTGTGCGTGCATTTCCACTGTACATTTATTTGTCTCTGTGCAGTTATTATTTGTACTTGTATTTATTCCCTCGTACTTGTGCTTTATTATCTGTGCTTATTCATCATTTATATAATTGTACATTGTATGGTAACCTTCCTTGTGTATATAATAAACTTGTTCTTCGCCAAACGTTTATCACTAGGGAGCGGTAGCTAGAACGATCACAGGACCAGAGGTTGCATCGACACTCGATCACATTTGTTGCGCGGCGGGCAGACGCTGAGCTAAGCCCTGGGAGCCAACGGACTCCCAACCATCACCAACGTTGAGACGTTGCCCAACCCACATACTTGCCCGTAGATAGATTCTCCGCGAGCGATGCAACAATTGGCGCCCAACGTGGGGCTCGAAACCGCCCGCGAGCGACGCAACAATGACTGTTACGTCGGTGGCGGCTGGAGTTTAGAGCCCCACGTTGGACGCCAAGTGTTACGTCGCTCGCGGGCGGAGAATCTATCTACGGGCAAGTGTGTGGGTTGGGCAACGTCTCAACGTTGGTGATGGATGGGAGTCCGTTGGCTCCCAGGGCTTAGCTCAGCGTCTGCCCGCCGCGCAACAAATGCAACGATGATCGAGTGTCGATGCAACCTCTGGTCCTGTGATCGTTCTAGCTACCGCCCCCTAGTGATAAACGTTTGCCGAAGAACAAGTTTATTATATACACAAGGAAGGTTACCATACAATGCACAATTATAAGTACAAATAATAGCTGCACAGAGACAAATAAATGTACAGTGGAAATGTACGCACAAATAATAAAAACACAGGGACAAAATAAATATACAGTGTAAATGCACGCACAAATAATAAAAGCACAAGTACAGAGGATAAATACCAATACAAATAATAAATGCACAAGCACAAAATAAATAAATGCACAGAGACAAAATAAATACCTGCACAGTGGGAAGCAAGACATACGCTGTACGGCACGTGGTGGGCAAGAAATGCACGAGCGGATCGCTGGACGTTCTAGTCCGATCCGTGCTCGAGATTAGCGCTGACCGTGGAGGTCGGTTCGCAGAGGCGAGCGGATCGCTGGACCGCGAGGGGCCCGATCCGTGCTCGGAAGAAGGAAATTTCGACCAGGTGGGGTCGGTGCAAGAGCCTCTCGAGGCGAGTCCCGGGCCCAAAGCGGGACGCAGGCCGTCTGGGCAGACCGCTAGACTCTGGGTAAGTCTGGTCCTGCGCCCTGGCCAGGTTCTGGATCCTCAGACGAGTCCCTATATTGCAGGAACCTGGGCCAAAGGTAATTGACCGGAACCCAACGCTCAAGGCAACTCTGAAGCTTTGGCGTTAGTGCTCCTGCTTATATAGGACTTTCTAGATGTTCAATGGTCGAAAATCTGCAGTGGGGAACAAACGTCCTCGACAACGATTGTTTTCGATTGCTTGTTTTTCGCCTCATTGGATTTTCGATTTAATTTGTTCCTCCTATTTTGTTTTAATTGGCCGAATTTTTTACAGAAGGGATGATAAACGACCGTGGTTGGCTCGTCGCCTGTCGTTTTTCGTCGTTGGAATTTCGGCGATGATTCTATTGGTTTTCCGTCCGCTGTCGTTCGGTTTCGGGGGTTATTCGTGGAGCCTTTAAACGGGAGGTTGAAAGTATAAATATAGGTGGTCGTACTGCCGACTCGGCATTTCGACCAATTTTGCTCGCACCGTGAGTGCTGGAATGACCTTTACAAATGTAGGAGCCTATTGAGAGCTTAACTATATGTACAGTAAATATTCGCAGATATCGGCCGGTTTTTCCGCGCGATGATGTGCTGAGTCGGGCGTTTGTCGTTCAAATTTGGCGGGTTAAAATTTGGGGAAGTGAGTCCGAAAAGGTAAAAAGGGCTTGGTGGCGACCTTAATTATTCTTTTCCGAACCTGATCCAAAAGTTTGCGTCAAAATCTATCAGGCGGATTCGCGGATATCGCTGTTTTTGCAACCGTCTGTTTGCCGTAGCCATTCGGAGTCGTTCGGCCTTTCGTCGGCTTCAGACGGTTTTACGTGCATTACAGGCGACATCCGAGGTCTCGACCGGATTTTTGGCAAATTTGCCATGGATGGATTGCCTCGCAATTTTGAGGTGCTATAGTGCACACTCTATAGCAGTATTAGCTGAAATAAAATTGGAATTCTATCCAGCCGATTGTCTGTAAGAGATCTCTGAAGTTGAGACACTGTTTGACGATGTTTTTGCACTAAATCTCCACTTCCTAGCGTTTGATTCTTATCTTATTCTACACTTTCACGAAGGTGAGTCTATTGAAGTTTCTGACAGGGGACTCGAACCTACCCATCCACAAATAACGTCGTAAAACCACCTTTTGGTGCTAACGCGGAGGTAACATGATGTCACATTCGTCGGGTTTGTTGAGGGAAAAACCACGGGCATGGGGGTTGTTTGCAGACGGCTAGCTCGTGTTCTGCCCGCAACGCGACAATGCAACGATGCACGGTCGGTGATGCGACCGAGGTCGTCGGCCGTTTCGGCCTACCGCTCCCTAGCGAATTAAACTCGTGGGCGAGCTGACAAGGTTTATTGGGGCAAGTATGCACATAGACAAATGTTAGACAAAAAAGGCAATCACGAACATAGACAAACATAGACAGAATATGGTTAAGAACATAGACAAATGTAGATAAAGTCTAGTCAAGAACGTAGACAAATTTACACAAATTATGGTAAGAACATAGACAAATCTAGACAAAAATATGGTTAAGAACATAGACAAATCTAGACAAAAATATGGTTAGAACATAGACAAATCTAGACAAAATATGGTTACGAATATAGACAAATCTAGACAAAAATATGGTTAAGAACATAGACAAATCTAGACAAAAATATGGTTAAGAACATAGACAAATCTAGACAAAAATATGGTTAGAACATAGACAAATCTAGACAAAATATGGTTACGAACATAGACAAATCTAGACAAAAATATGGTTAAGAACATAGACAAATCGAGACAAAATATGGTTAAGAACATAGACAAATCTGGACAAAAATATGGTTAGAACATAGACAAATCTAGACAAAATATGGTTAAGAACATAGACAAATCGAGACAAAATATGGTTAGGAACATAGACAAATCTGGACAAAAATATGGTTAGAACATAGACAAATCTAGACAAAATATGGTTAAGAACATAGACAAATCTGGACAAAAATATGGTTAGAACATAGACAAATCTAGACAAAATATGGTTACGAACATGGACAAATGTAGACAAATTATAGTTAAGGACATAGACAAATTTAGACAAAATATCGTTAAGAACATAGACAAATGTAGACAAATATAGTTAAGGACATAGACAAAAATACATACGTACAAGCGCACCTGGATACCTTCGGCCAGCTCAGCCCGCCGAACCGATCTGGATCCTCAAGCGAGTCCCTGTATTGCAGCTACCTGGGCCGAAGTTAATCAACCGGTAGCCAACGCTCAAGGCGACTCTCAAGCTTTGGTCCGAAAGTTTCGGTTTAAGTAGGCCTTGCTGGCCATAAAATGAAAATTCAGGACAATAGTCCTAGATTTTGACTGGTGTTCGCTGCGCTGTAAAATTCTGATTGGCCGAAACCTTTCGTAAGCGGTGGGTGGAGCCTGTGAATCGGTCCGTGAATTTATAAGTATGAGTGCCTGCCTTGGCACTTCGTCAAAAATAAAAATAAAAAATAGTCGTGTGCCAGTCGCGACTCTGAGTGGACGTGTTTGTGCAGTGCTCCAAGTGTTTTAGTGCTCCACAGCGATTTCTATTGTCTCCGTAGCAGATTGTTCTCTTTTTTCGCCGATAGGGGGTCGATCTTCGACGGGTCGACTGGGGTCGTCCTCCTTGCGCGGCGATTCGCGATTTCCGCGTAATTAACGAGACAATAACAACAACAACATCTGTTGCCACGTCACCTCTCACGTATCCTGCCACGTAGAGTTCCCGCTTCTTCTTTGACGCCGGCCACTTGAGGCCCGGGTAAGGTGCCTTAGTATTTTTGTTTTATTTTCGTATTATAATTTAAACCTTGTTTGCTTTCCTTTTGTTTTTTTTTGTTTTTAGATCTCTCAAACGTTGACAACCTCCGGACTTGGCGTAGGATTTTTTTTTTTTTTTTTTTTTTTATAACAAGGGAACTCGCGTCGGCCGTCGACTTGGATATTTTGTCTGTTTGTGCTTAGACCGGGTTAGGGATCGAGCGCCCCTCTCCCGGTCCGTCTTTGTGACATATTTCCGGGCCTTTTACACCCGGAAATTTTAAATTTTTAGATTTTATTAGCTCTCTGTATTGCGTTGCAATGATGCGTACTCCTCCTAAGGGAGCTGGAGGTTTTCTGGCCACTCCACTCCCCGAGTCTCCGGGGAGAGCTGCGGCGCCTCGGCGGTCTCGCCTGGCGCTTCGGACCCGGATTTAACACCTATACCGGCTCCTGAGAGCCCCGAGGTACTCCGACTCAACCATCTGTCGACGGATAAAATCCTCAAACTAATCGAAGGGCTGCAACTATTGGTCCATAGACGCTACGAAGCCGAGCGCGTCAAACGCGACCTTCGCGAAGATATGGACGCGGACCGCGGTCTCCCGATCATCAGTGGGGACGCGGCCGCCGGGGCCCCCGGTCGCCGTTCGCTCTCTCCGATGTCGAACTCCTCCATAGTTTCGGCAACGCCTTCTGCCCACTCCCCGGGGGCATCCAAACGAAGACGCCCCTCAACCGAGGTCGTTACTACGGCCTTGATACACACTGAGGGCTTAGACACCAATAAGAGGAGGAGACGCTCCTCTGGTTCTGGAACCGTTGGGGCCGTCCCAAAGAAACCCCTTAATTCGGAGATGGACTCCATAGACGTCGTGGCCGCTTCGGCCCCTACCGCTCGCCATTCCCCGGCATCTCGACCGGGCCCTTCGAACGCCGCCCCTCCTAACAGGGGCTCGACATCTTTCCGAGCTTTGCTCCCCGCCCTGAGGGTACTCTGACTTCTGGTTCTACGCCCGGTCCCCCTGGCCCGGCAGGCAAGGACAAAATTCCGCCGATTGTCCTGCGGGATGCCGCCAAGTGGGTACCAGTGAGCGCCATCGTCAAGCGCGCGGGATTCAATTTCCTGAGGGCGACCAGCACCAATGATGGTGTTAGATTCTTTCCCGCTACTGTAGAGGACTTTCGCGGCATCACCAAGCTCCTGGTTAATGGAGGACACCCGTTCCATACTTACCAGCTCCCATGTGAGAAGCTTCTCCATGTAGTCATCAGGGGCGTTCCTACGGGTGTCCCAATAGCTGATGTCCGTGAATCCCTAGTGGGGAAAGGATTTTCGCCGGAAACTGTTATCCGGATGAAAAAGTTCCGCGGGAAAGCCGAGATGCCCCTGGTGCTGGTGAAAATCACCAAGGACCAGAAGTCTATCTTCGAGATCAAGGAGGTGGTCGGCCTTGACATTTCGGTTGAGCCTCTGCGCTCACGGCCCGGTCTAAGCCAATGCTTCAGATGCCAGAAATTCGGCCACGCACAGTCTAGGTGCACCGCGCCGATCAGGTGCGTGGCCTGCGGTGAAGAGCACTATGCTCGCGAGTGTGGGAGGCCGAAGAGCGAGCCAGCCACGTGTGCAAATTGCACAGGACCACACCCCGCCAGCTATCGGGGATGCGTGTGCTGCCCTAGCGTCAGGGCGCGGCCGGTCCAACAGCCGGCCGGGCCATCTTCAGCGGCCGGCGGCCGCGGTGGCGTGGTCGTTCCGGGCAAACGATACTCAGAAGCCGTGGCGCCTGGACCATCTGGGAAGCAGCCTTTACCTCCTGCTGCTCCGAAGACGCCGGCTTCAGGTCGGTGGAGGAACCGTGCCCCACAGGGGGCAGAGAGGGTAATCGACGAGGAGCAGAAGACCACCGGCCCAGATCTGGTGTCGGTCCTATACTCCTTGCAAGAGATGTTTGCGCAAATGAACCAGACAGCTCGTCTTCTTCAGACGTTGCTCCCTCCACGCGATTCCCTTAAACAATCAAGATGAGCACGGATCTTCCATCTACCTCCTCCGCCTCATTGAGGGTCGTTGCCTGGAACGCACACGGTCTGGGCGACAAGAAAGTAGAAGTGCAGGCCTTTTTAGCGGAACAAAACGTTGACGTTCTGCTGGTGGGTGAGACGTGGCTGAGGCCTGGCGACAGGTTCCTCATTCCTAACTACGCGACCCACCGCTCCGACAGACTGACCGGCCGCGGGGGCGGCGCCGTGGTGCTGGTGCGCTATAGCATCCGGCACTCGCGGATTGGCACCCCCGGTTTGGCCTCCCTCGAAGCGGCGGCGATTCAGATCTCGACGCGGGGCCTCGGCCCGCTGAGGATCTTTTTCCGTCTACGCCCCCGAGTAGGGCTTTTGTGGTCCGAGACTATGAGGAGATCTTTGATTCCGACCTTCCAACCTTGGTTGCCGGCGACCTTAATGCGAAACATCCTTTCTGGGGGTCGAGGGCGACCAACGCCTTCGGAACAAGCCTTCATGCTTATATTCGGAGCGCGACGGTCGCCGTCCACTCCCAGACCCAGCCAACGTTTTTCGCGCCGGCGCCAGAGCGGATATCCTGGACTTCACGTTGAGCAGGAACCTTCCGCTGAACGTCGACGTCCAGAACCTCCAGGATCTCTCCTCGGATCACAACCCCCTGCTTTACGTCGTGGGGGTACTGTTCTGGGGCTTCCCCGCCCGCTTCGGGGTCGGGTCGACTGGGCGCTTTTCGCCGCCAAGCTCGATCGCGTGGTCCCTTTGGACACGGCAGATCTGTCGGATGAACAACAAATTGAGGCTTCCGCTGTCGCCCTGACCGATAACATCTCCACAGCCATTGCCGAGTCGACCACTTGGAACACTCGGCAAACTTGGACGTACCGCGTGCCGCCCGACGTTCTCGCGCTTCTGCGCGAAAAGCGGAGGGCCGTGAAGAGGGCCCAACGAACTTTATACCCGGGCGACTTTGCTCGGGCGAACGCCCTGAAGTGCCGCCTTCGTCGGGCGCTGGTCGAGGACAGGGACCGTCGGTGGGAGGATTTTGTTTCCACCCTTACCGCGGAGGACGGTTCCCTGTGGAAGCTTACAAGAGCACTGAAGGGGAAGAGCGACGGACGCAACCGACCGCTCCAGGGTCCAACGGGTATGGCGTATTCGGACGTCGACAAGGCTTCAGTCTTTGCTCGGCATCTGGCGGACATCTACGACGCAGACACCGCGACGCCTGGGGACGACGACACGGAGGACGAGGAGACGCCAACATGATAGACCTACCTCTCCTGGATGCCGGCTCCCCTCTAGAGCCGGCAACTAAGTCGGAATTACTATCATATATCCGTCAGCTAGACGTGAAGAAAGCCCCAGGCCCGGATAAGATCGGCAACGCGGCCATCAAGCGTCTGCCGGACTGTGCTCTGGATGTCCTCCTTACAATTACGAACGCCATACTCGCCAAGAATTACTTCCCGACCATCTGGAAGAAGGCGGATGTCATCTTCTTCCCTAAACCGGGAAAGGACCCGGCGTTCCCGCAAAATCACCGCCCCATTAGCCTCATTTCGAACGTCGCCAAACTGGTCGAACGAGTCATCCTCTCTCGCTTGCGGGAGAGTATTCAAGAGATCGACCCCCTCCCGAAAGAACAATTCGGATTCAGAGCTGGTCTGAGTACCGATTACCAGCTCCTCAGACTAACGGAATCCGTTCGGGAGGACTTAGCCAGGAGGGAGGTGGCGGGGGCGGTATTCTTCGACTTCGGGAATGCCTTTGACAGGGTCTGGCACGAAGGCCTTATCCTGAAGATGACCCGCCTTGGATTCGGAGGAGCTTTGATACGTCTGGTTGCGTCCTACCTGTCGAATCGGACATTCCAGGTGAAGGTGGGTGGAGCCGTGAAGTCAACATCCTTCCCTATCACGGCGGGAGTTTCGCAGGGCTCACTGCTGGCTCCCGATCTGTTTAACCTTTTCACGTACGACATTCCGCGAGTGCCGGAGACGGAGCTGGCAGTTTACGCCGACGACACGGCCTTCTACACCGTGTCGCCCGCCGAGAGCCTTGTTTGTCACCGTCTTCAGAGTGCCACCGACCAACTGGTGGACTGGGCTTCCAAGTGGAGAATGGTCATCAACGAAGATAAGTGCAAGGCGGTGCGATTCACTAAACGCACCCGCCCTCCCCACGATTACATCTCCGTGGGTGAGGCCAGACTCCCTTGGAGCCCGACGGTCAAATACCTCGGGGTCGTCTTGGACAGCAGACTAACGTGGCGGCCCCATACTCAAGCGGTGGCAACTAAATTTTTGAAAGCTAGGAACTCCCTCTACCCCCTTCTTTGTCGCGGCAGCAAGCTTCCCCTTCGTGCGAAGCGACTTCTTTACTGCGCCCGATAATTACATATGCGGCACTCGCATGGTGTACTACCGCTAAGACCCATCTCACCTCTTTAGCAGCCCTTCAGAATCGGACTCTCCGGATGATGGCCGACGCCCCATGGTTCATGAGGAACGAACGATTGCAGGTGGATGTGGATATACCACCTCTTCCGGACCACCTACGGACCTTGGCGGCGTCGAACCTGCGGCGCGCCGGAGAGTCAGATCACCCGATCGTGAAGTCTGATCGTGAAGATCTGTGCGTCGAGCATT